>SEMN01000287.1:0-402580 GCA_005408345.1 Macquaria australasica
GAGTGCTTCCTAATAATATTGCCTAAAGGAAGCATATACAAGGTAAATAGAATTGGTCCAAGCACAGAACCTTGTGGAACTCCGTGACTAACTTTGGCATGCATAGAGGATTCATCATTAACGTGTACAAACTGATAACGATCTGATAAATAGGATTTAAACCAGCTTAGTGCAGTACCCTTAATGCCAATAAAATGTTCTAGTCTCTGTAATAGAATGTGATGGTCAATGGTATCGAATGCAGCACTAAGATCTAGTAAGACAAGTACAGAGACAAGTCCTTTGTCTGATGCAATTAGAAGGTCATTTGTAACTTTCACCAGTGCTGTCTTTGTGCTATGATGCACTCTAAATCCTGACTGAAAATCCTCAAACAGGTTGTTGTTGTGTAGAAAGTCACACAACTGATTGGCGACTGCTTTCTCAAGGACCTTAGAGAGAAAAGGAGGGTTAGATATAGGTCTATAATTTGACAAAATCCCTGGATCAAGAGCGGGCTTTTTAAGAAGAGGCTTAATTACAGCTACTTTAAAGGACTGTGGCACATAGCCTTTAAATAAGGACAGATTGATCATATCTAGTACATAAGTGCTAACTAAGGGTAAAATTTCTTTAAGCAGCCTAGTTGGGACGGGGTCTAAGAGACACGTTGATGGCTTAGATGAGGAAATCATGGAAGTTAGTTGATTACGGTTGATGGGAGAAAAGCAGTCTAAATGTACAGGTTTTACAGTTGTTTCTAAGGTTCCTGTGTTTGAAGATAAGTCAGTACCAACTGAGGGCAGGAGGTGCTGAATTTTGTCTCTAATAGTTAGAATTTTATCATTAAAGAAGCTCATAAAGTCATTACTACTGAGGTCTATAGGAATACTCTCTCTGTCAGCCTGGCTACAGTGCTGAACAGAAACCTGGGGTTGTTCTTATTTTCCTCTATTAATGATGAGTAGTAAGCTGCTCTGGCATTACGGAGGGCCTTCCTCTAAATTTTAAGACTATCTTGCCAGGTTAAACGTGATTCTTCCAGATTGGTGGAACGCCATTTCCTTTCAAGTTTTCGCGATGTTTGTTTTAATTTGCGGGTTTGTGGGTTATACCATGGAGCTAACCTCCTCTGTTTTATTATCTTCTTTTTTAGAGGGGCGATAGAGTCGAGTGTTATTCGTAGTGAGCCTGCAGCACTATCAACAAGATGATCAATTTGGGAGGGACTAAAGTTAGTATCGGAGTCGTCTGTTATATTGAGACATGGAACTGAATTTAATGCCGATGGAATCACTTCCTTAAATTTAATTAAGTTAAATATCTGTTTTTTCTGAATTTGTTCAGTGTCATTTGCATTGGAAAGCCTTTGAGACCAAACTGGTATTTTGCATAGCCCTACACACCATACATGATTTACAGTACCCAACATTTTCAAAGTATACAACAGTGTTGTAGACTGTTGACTGTTCTGTACGTTTGTTGTAGATTTGATGCCTTATCTTGGTGACATCTGAAATGTATGTATATATCTTTTCTTAGTTTTGCAATGATATGATGCAAGTCTCAAACCAGACACAATAAGTAAACAAAGACATGGGGAAAAAGTACAAATGAAACTGATAGCTGTTTTATGCTGTCGTTATACTGCATTACTGTAGTGGGTGATTGACTTTAGACTAGATGCATCAATATCCAACAGAAATGTTGTTTTTATCTGACTACTAACACAGACACAAACATTTTATTGTCTCAACATATCCAGATATAGTGATGTTTGTGAAAAAGTAGGCTTCATCATTACACCACGGTCATTTACATTAAAACACCCACAGCTGAAGTAATAATGAAGCAGAAGAGCAGATGAGACACTTAGATATGGTAGATATGGTTGGCTGGTACACACCACATGGACTAACTCATTTGGACGTCATTAAAGGCTTATTACTGAGACGATTCTAATGGTGTATGCATTCCTAATGGTCACAGACACACACACTCACACACTAGTCAGTGTTTACATGAAGCAATGCTGAAAATTGGATGCATTTGCCTCCAGCTGTAGAAGGCATGCAGACTTTGGAGGAGGCAGCAATAAAAGACAGTAAGTGCCTGCCTAGTGAATTACAAAGGGCCTCCACTCCCTTGGATTAGTGCAAATGCTAATCACTGCCTTAATTAATCTTCCCCTAATTCCCAATTAAGCCTGAGACTCACTTCGTCTGGCTTGTTGAAATGCACTTCCCCAGATACCCAGCAGCCCTCAGGCCAGGCAGGCTCAAGAGCCTCACACCTTACTTCAGCTAGAGTCAGGGCTGAAGAAGGCTGAGCTCTTTTAGTAGTATTTTTTCATTGTCATCTCATTTATTGGTCTCAATGTACAGAACTGCTGTTGCAGAAGATAGCAGTGTCAGTTTGATGGACTCTGTCCTGCTTCAGAACTCACTATAATGCATGGAGTGATGTTTCTTGAGCTGATCATCTTTAATGTAAAGTTTGGTCATAATTTAACATGTCATGATTACCACAACGCTTCAACTACTGTAGGTCTGCAGCATACCCATTGTTGCAATATAGCTGTTTTAGAAGAGATTTTGAATGTGATTTTCAGATAAAGTCTTGCCCCAGATCAGCTTTAAATGAAGAAGAATGACTCTGAGTTAACTGTATACCTAAATGAATTTAAATGAATAACATTTAACAGAATAACAGCAAAAATAACAGTACAACTGCTGTGTATAGGTAAATCAGTCCGCCAATCAACTGTCACCCATCAAAACAGATCCCACACCACCTGCCAGGGGCCAGATACAGAACTATTTACCTCTATATTTCCAGTTTGCACAAATTAACCCTCAAACCTGAGTATGTATCATCAGATAGTACAATCCCATTGTAAAATAATATGTGGTTGGAAAAATAAAAACCCAAAATTAAGGTCCTGGACACCAGAAATGGGCAGAATGCGATTTCAGGACTCTGTCAGTGTCCAAAGCTATCAAATAAGCCTGTGCTCATGAACTGCGCCCAGATGTGTAGTACTGTAATGTATATCCATCAAAATCAAAATGAGGAATATAAATCTCATTGTTTTAAATCATGTTATACAACACCAAATTATAATTTTCATATTTGCTTTTGAGATCACCAAAACTCTTAACGCTTGAATGAACCCTGTCTTGGGGCCCAGTCACACCAGAGGCGTGTTTTTAGGTTTGTAGGCAGTACCAGAAGCTGGCTTTAAAGAACACAGTTACAGCATTTATCTGATATCTGATCTGATCTGGTATCATGTATCAGGACCCTACTGCCCAACACATTAAGTGCTTTGCACTAAGAATCTTTATTTTACCAGAGAAGAAGCGTATGAACAGGTCAAATGATAGCTTCCTTTTCATTTCGGATTCTCCAACATGAGCAGTCACCTCTGTTTGGATAAAAATATAATTTAGTGTAACATGAGTTGTTCTGAAATTATTTGATTGAAAAACAAAATTATTTCCACATGACAATTCATGCTGGACTGCTAAAATGGTGATGAGATTGAACTTTGCTTTCCATTATTATCCACTACTGTATACCCATTTAGATTTTAAGACATGCCAGTTAGAAAATGAGTTCAAGATTGACACTACTAGATGGAACTGAGGCTGCTGGTGTCTGCTGGCAGCAGCATGCAGCTGTAATGGGATGGAGACTAGAAATAGACTAATACAATGGTATACAATGGTATACAATGGTATATGGTGAATAGATGAGGAGCATTGGATTTGATAATAGGGCAGGTGTTCTGAATTGAATTGAAATGTTTGCATACTGTCAATTATGATATTAGAATTAGATTAGAACCTATTAGAACCTGACTGATACAGTAGCCTGGTTGATATTATCGTTCGATTTTCACAGATCACAGATATGTTCTGTTGACCAATATGTAAGGAATTACAGTAGAGAAATCCCAGAAGACGATTGGTAACAACTAATTAATGCATGAAGATGAATTTCTTAAATTCATAATACAGGCTTGCCCACACCACACACTATTTCATGTAGTTTTATTATGGTTCAGTATAGTTTATAATAGTTCTAAGTTGTAAGTTTTAGTGTCTTATTTTACTTAACTCAGCTTTAATATATTTGTGCTATATTCATGTTTCCTACTCTGTGTATTTCTAAATTACATTCATTACATTATTAATACTTATAAAATAGTTTATTTAACTGTAAAATGTCCTGTTCTGGGAAAAAGGCAAGTGATACATTGTCTCTTTTTACTCTTAAATCTAGATATTGAGATCAGAAATCCAGTGACTGTGAGTCACTGTGCCTGTTTGGTGTGGTGTTTCCACAACAGAAATATAACACAACATTAAAGCGGATCTTCTTTTTTAAAGACAGTGCAGCCTGGTCAGACAGTCCGCGTGTGTGGGCTTTGGATATAAATCACATGGCTCGTAGCTCACAGACTGTAAAATACTTCTCTATCGTTCAGTTTTCAGTGGTTTGCTGCAGCAGTGCAGCAGCTCTGCTTTGTTTCTGCTCGGTGCTGTGATGAAGCTGATTGCAGACTATGTCGCTCCCTGCTCTCCAATGTGTTGTATGTCTAGCACTCCTGTGACATTTGTAGTTAATTCCATGCTCTTAATTGGAAAGCAGGCTTGTAAGCAGGAGCTTAGGCTATTAAAAGCAATGTTGTAGCATGGTGCATAGCTATTAATTGTAGTGCAGCCAAGGGGCCAGAAGGAGGCAGAGATGAATGAACAGCGAGGCAGAGAGAACACAGCACAGGGCAACTCTGAATTAATTACAGCTAACCTTGAACATTGAATTGTCCCACACCACAAAAACAATGACGCACTGTTTGTGTGTGTGTGTGCGTGTGTGTGTCAGAACATGCACTGAGAGAGAAAGCGAGCTTCAGTGTATGTACTGTTGATGACTTAAGTACTTAAGTACTGTTTCCTCCCTCCCTACGTCCTATCTCTCCAGGATCTGCATTTGGATTTCAGTTATTCAGCAGAATCACCAAAGCCAGTGGGACACAACATCAAACCTGAAGTGAACAACACATTAATGGATGTGAATCAAGTGCAAGTTGTGGTGTGTTTGTCACTCATGATGACCAACATAAACAGCTCACCCTGTGAGCAATGAATGGAAGCAGTTTATTTAGTTTAGCAGTTTATTTTATTTATAAACCCATAATTATAAAATATAAGGGGATCTTGCTGAGTAGACAGCAGAGAGGTGGATCATGCTGCAGAAGTGGTTCATAGTGGTGTACACATCTTTAAAGGATAGGTTCAACATTTCAAGAGTTATTGGTCCCTATAATCAGAATCAGAAACAACATATCATTGCCCAAGTAAGACACACACAGAATCCACACAGTGCAAATGTACAGTAAGACACAGATAGACATGCAGTTAACCAATAATAAAAAGCAAAACAAATATAAGCAAACTTAAAGCATATAGCTAGGGCTGCAACTAATAATTTTTGTTTTATCAATGAATCAATTATTTTCTTAATTAATGGACTTGTATTTTTAAAACAACCCATCACAGTTTCCTAAAGCCAGCGGTGTGGGTCTTGAAATCGCTTTGTTTGTCTGAACAACAGTCCATAAGCCCAAAGATATTCAGTTTACTATCACATGAGATAAAGAAGGGAATAGCTAAGTAAGTAAACCTTGAGTCTAGAATTGTCAATTCTATTGTTGTCATCAGTATATTGGTTCCCAAGGTAAAGAATGAACGCTCCACGCTCAGTATGTGTGATATTTATGTGTCATAATACTCCAATGGAAGTACTTGTTCTGTGTAAAAATGCTCTCTGAAATTCAGTTAAAGCTTCAGCAGTCTGAGTCAGTAAAATTTTTTTTTTTTCCATTTCAAAGTTATAGCCTTTTGGTACCAAATTCACTACATTTACTGTATATGACAGCTGTAGCTACTAGAAAGATTTCAGAGTAGAAGTCACCAATGACTATATAAAGTATGTACAGTTAGCACCCACAACCCCCCAATTTTATCACACAACCACTGAAATGCCATTTCAATCAATTTTGTATTACTGCATCTTGAAATTTGAATGAATAAATTACACAATCTTTGTTTTTTCTTTTTCAAGTATGACTATTGATATTTTATAGGGGGGGTATCTTCATAAGCCATTTTTGGCTTCTAACCTCTTGCACAATTTTCAAACTCTATCTATATGTGTAAATAAACTCAACTAAATCTTTCCCCTGTCTACATCAGATACATTTTTCAGTTGTCTAACTTAATCAGTCTATGCCACTCAACTCTAAATGACAGTTACAGTATGTAACTAGGTTTTGAGTATTGTGGATAACTGCAGAAGACATTATGTAGAGCCTGGATTTGTAATTGGCCACTATAAAGAATGAAACAGAACTTGGGGTGTGGCCCAGATCAGAGTGAACATGAGTACACTCTAGTACTTTAGGAGTGTGGTGTTTCTGATTTTTGTTTGTTTGTTTGTTTGTTTTTTTGGTCTAGAAGACATGATTATTCCATTTTCTTTGTAGCAAATAGTATAGACTGGTCAGAATCAGTTGAAACAATAATGAAGTGACTGCATGTAATTTACTAACTCAAAAAAGTGCTCTTTATGTACCTGATGTTACTCCCCACCACTGCTGAACACAGGGTAAACCCTCAGTAGCATCTCCACTTGGAAAAGCAAATAGAACATACACACACACACACGCACACACACACAGGTTTCCCACACAGGGAGAAAATGGAGTGGCTTTGCACTAACATGCTTTTTTACCTCTGTGTGTGTGTGTGTGTGTGTGTGTGTGTGTGTGTGTGTGTGTGTGTGTGTGTTAGCATTAGCCAGCAGCACTCATGTGAAAGCCCAGGAGGATTCCATGTGGATAGAAGTGCTTTTTGAAGAGAGTAATCAGCTACTTAGATGATACGGCAAGTAAATATTACTGCCTAAGTTGGTGAATAAAGAGCACTCAACACACACACACACACATGTCAGATGCTCAGGCTGATATAGATGAAGGCGAACACTTCCTGCCACACACAGCAACCTCTGTCTGAGCTGCATGACGACAAACCACCTCAGCTCATCCTGGCTACTACACCTCACCTTCTTCTCCTGCCAGTGACAGGTGGGCTTCTTTTGTGGCTGAGGAGAGACTCATTCACAAACACCCAGAACTCACAGTTCCAGCATTATATGGCAGAAAAACACATTGTCTGGTGAGCCACACCTATAGAGGCTACTGAGGTGAGGACTGAGGTATCAAGCAGTGGAGGGCGCTTTGGCACTACTGTTATTAATTATTGCCAATGGCAAGGCAACCAATTTCTTAAGCTTGATTTATACTGCTTTTGTGTAAGCTGGATTTATAGTTGACACAAGGAGTTAAGAAGAGTGCTGCGAATCTGTGGGCTCATGTTTTATTTGCTCTGGTAGATGCGTCTGGTCCCCCTCCCATTCAAACAGATTTCCAGCCGACCTGCCCCGAGTCGGGCCAATCACAACCATTTATCTAATATGGGACAGGTTTGATAAGATGACTGTACAGAGGAGTGCCACTGAAGCATTTTCGTTAACAACCAAGATGGCTGATTTTTTGGAGGCGCACATCAGCTAGCAAAACTTGAGTGGCAACCAATGCAAAGAGTTTCTTGGAGCAGCGAGAACAAAAATCCAAATTATGAAAAAGTATTAAAAAAAAGTCTCACTTCATTCTAGTGGTATCTGTGCTGATAGTGTTGAGTATTGTTGAGTATTGGGTTGAAATTTAGTTTCTGGTGCTCACAGCACTGAAAATGCTACCAAAGAAATAGTCCCTGTGGAACCTGTTGACAGTGTGTTCTGTGGGTTTTTCAGAGGAACAAGAACTCTCTTTATTCTGGCTGATAGTAAAAGTAGTTGGCTGTGCTGCCACAGTCTTGACAGACACGACTTTGTATAGGATTGTTTTCTGTCACTCGGTTTACAGTACAGCCAGTTCTTTACTCTCTCGAAGTCATGTCTGGATAATGGCAAATTAAACAGCAAGTATTTGCTCTATTTGTCTCTTCCTCCACCAGGGGTGATCTACACCACCGATATGTTGGACCGCGAGACCAAGGACTCCTATTGGCTAACTGTGTATGCCAGCGACCACGGCGTGGTTCCCCAGTTCACCACTATTGAGGTGTTCGTCCAGGTGGAGGATGTTAATGACAACGCCCCGCTGACCTCAGAGCCGCTGTACCGGCCCTCGGTGCCTGAGAACTCTCCGCGGGATGTTTCCGTGATCCAGATCCAGGCCCAGGACCCTGACGCCATACCCCCCGCCGCTGCTGACAGGCTCAACTACCGCATCATCAGTGGAAACCCGCAGAACTTCTTCACCATCAACACCCGCACTGGTGAGTAATGGTGTGTGTGTGTCTGTGTGTGTGAGTGAAAAAGGCACTGCTGTAGCTCAGGGTGAACAGAATGCAGACTGAAAACAAAAGTCTTCATGTGGGTCTGAATGGTTTCAGATTTGAAGGATCAGCTTTTTTCAGGCTGCTTCAAAGACTGAGCTGTAAGCTAGGACCTGGATCAGGTGGTTTCCTCTGATCCAGTGCAGGGCAGTGTTCAGTTTGTATATTAGTTGGCTTTTGTGCCAATGATGAAAACAAGATTAAAATAAATTTCAAAGTAACATTTGAAAGCAAAAATGATGATGAAATGTATTAAAAACAAAAAAAGGGAAAGAAACAGAAGGAAATAAAACCCTAAATTTGGATGAGAAGATTGATGGAGAGATGATAAACTGTAGAGAGAGAGCTGGAGGACCAGAGCTGCTGTTCTGCACTAAAACCTGATGAATTGGATTATAAAACAATAGCTGCTGTTTTACTCAGAGCACATCAGTTTGTTTTGCACCATTTACATTCAGTTTAGTTTTTATTATTATTCCTCCTGTTTGCACATGTGATGTGTCCTGATTCCAAATATCAAAAAGGTTTACAATAATTGCAGTGTTGCTGTTGTTGTTGTAAATCAAGGCTTTTATTTTATAGTTAGATGATGTGAACTGTGACCAGTTCCAGATCCAGTTTTCTGGGGTTCTTGACATTTCCTCATTACTGGCATTCAGTCGGGTGATGATAACACTACAGTCTATACATTGGAGGTACTTGGTGCAGCATAGTGTTCAGGGACATGTTAGAGTAATAGTATCTGTATAGTGTACATGTGGGATGAAGCAGAAGGAGTGAAGAGGAGGAGGAGAGGGCGGACACTGGGAGAAACAACAATAGCAGCTGCAACATTATCTGAGAACATGAACACACACATCCCCTCTGCACGCTGCCTCACACACAGTTTGTTCTGCAGATAAGGCTTGTGCTGGAGAGGGGGGAGATATAATTGGCTGCTGCTATATTTATCTTTTCTTTAGTCAAGATCCCTTTGCTTTGAATTTGATAATATTCCACCCATTCGTCTCAAGCAACTTGAGATTCTTCCACTTTACTTTTTTGTATTGTCATCTTTTATCTCCTCATGTTCTCTCTTTCTGCCATCCCCTCATACACTCTGATTTCCCTACGACTTTCTCCTGACTTCTCTTGATAGCAGTTTTTTTTCCAGCCATGTGTCTGTCTCTCTCTGTCTAGATGGCGGATGTTGAATATTTGATTTTCTCGTTATGAAACATTAATGAGGGACTGCATCATCCATAAGCCTGTAGCACTCTTCCTCTCTGATTTACACTTTTTTGTTGTGTTTATTTCCTCTGTTCATCTGCCTGATTGTCTCTTATTCTTCTCTAATTCTACCCTCCTTCTCTTTCTGTGGTATCAGTGTGACCCTCAGTGCCTGAAGCACAGCACAGTCCATGTTCATGTTTTCTCGTTGTAACTACAGCAGTAGTTGACAGGCTGTGGCTGTTAAACTCTTACAGCATATTTTACTTTTGCTTTTGCACTTTATTTAAGACAAATTCTAGAAACAGTTATTCCTTAAAGGAGCTATGCTACTTATAGCAAAGCGGGTCTTCAGACTGTAAACCCCTTGATATCTAGATTTCCCCCTTTTTTTATCCTTAAGTAGCAGATCTTATCCACACTGCCTGACAGTATGATATATATTGTGAATCAACTTGTTCAGCTTATTGTTCTTCATAATTGATAATAATAGCTGCACCTGATCAGAGCTGTTGAGAGTCTGTGTGGATCCGCTCAGGTATTAGACATGTAACAAACAGACCTAAGACCTACAGCAATACAACCACACATTTTACACTGAATGTTGTTTGGACCTGGTCGGTCCCGGGTCGGGTCTTGGATACTAGTGGACCCGTGAAGACCTCTGCCAAATATCAGAAACTGTTCAGATCTTCATGAAATGAGTCATTGATCTCCTGTAGCATTTTAAATAAATTCCAGGGCAAAACGCCATGAAAATCCATTTTGGACATAATATTTTCTCTAGCTCATGAAATGCCTATAGTTCCCATGAAATTATATAATTACTTCCTTATTGCCATGTAATGTGTTTTGAAACAGGATGTTGATGCATGCCATGAGAAAGTAAGGGAAACCAGTGGGCTATTAGATTTGATTAAAGATAAGGGCCGTTTGTGAAAGGTGGGTTTGTTAAACCGTTTGTGACGGTTTATTGGTCACCACTGAGTGTTTTACAGGAACAGTAGTTTTGCAGGAAGTTCAAATGCCCAAGCTGACATTTTTACCCCACTACTGTAAGGCTCTCTCTCTCTCTCTCTCTCGCTCTCTCTCCCTGGCTGCTTGCTAATTAAATCTCCTTAATCCTCTAGATGACTAGGATAATTAACTCGGGGAAAAGATGGCTTGAAAAAATATTCTGAATTCAAGGTTCAGTTATTCACGTCTTATGGAGTTTTCAGCTGCATCTCATGAAGTTGAATGTATGGGATTTGGCTCACATGATAACAGGTGGTTGTATATGGGGGGAGATGGTAACCCCTGTCTCTGTAAGATGGTCTCTGGTGTCAGATGTGAATGTCTTCCTTGATCTTTCTCTGGGTGTCCACTGGTTCCTGAGATGTTTGACTTCTTCCCAGTCCTGCTGTCAGTGGTTTTGGTGTGGTCCTTGTCGTGGCCCCCATATACAACCACCTGTTAACAGGTGACTGAAATTCCATACGTGAAGACAAATGTACCAACTCCATGACAACTGAACAACATCCATGAAGACCGTGAGGTTCGTTTGAAAGCTCTAGAAAAGGGTAGTTTGAGTTAAGATAATTTTGTCAAACCAATTTTTTAAACCGGTGAATTGGTCTAATTTTCATCGACATTATTGGTGAGATTTTGAACGTATTTTCTTTACTTTCACACAGAGGTCAGTCTCATTGTGATATCATTTGTAAAAGAGTTCCACAGTTTGATGATCCTGTATTATCGTTATTGTTAAAGCTGTTTGATCCGAGCCATCAGGGCAGCCAACACGGGGGGAACACCAGGTCAGTTGTCCCAGGCCCTGGTTCAAGGGGGGTCCCAAAAAGCTCTAACCTTTAAATAATCTGCTGGAATAATTTGAGGCAGGGCCTTTGCAGATCATCTTGTCCTGGGCATGAGAAAGACACACTTGCGAGCCATAAAAGGCCTGACTACATCTTGTGAGCTCAGTTTTGGAAAGTTTAGTATAGAACTCAGCTCTTGCGAATGGACTGAACAGATAGAGTAAATGACTGAACTGTGTCTGTCCCATCCCTCCTGAATATGTTATTGTCTTTAACCCTCCTGCCTAATAAGTTTACTAAAATGGGAAACTCTTATGACCAGGTGTAACCAACCAGTATGATAATGCACAAGATAACTGACGTTTTTGTGGTTATTTAGCCTGGGGCATGTTGTGTAAGATGAAATCAGTGTAACCACAGTGCATCTGGTGTGGGTAATTGCACTTTGACAATATGCGTCAATCAGATTAGAGAGTCCAGATGGAACACATACCTGCAGACTTCAGATGGCTGTAAAGGGAGTTAAATCAACTGAAACTGAAGGCATTCATACAGTATGCAAACTGCTGTGATGACAGATGTTGGAACAATTATATATTAATTCACTCCACCTTCCATGATTTGTTCTGCACATTTAGATGTGTCTACTGGTTGAAGAATAAAAAAAATGAAAGTTAAACAAACAAGCAAATCATTAATTGAAGGAGTTTCTGTAGGTGTGTCTTCAACAATTAAATTGATCAAAATAGCTCATGCAAACCAGTAGGAATTACATCCATGCTGGATGATTCCACACCTCAGGATTTACATCCAATGCCAATGTTCAGTGGTAATCCAATAAATAGTATTTATGTAGTAAGTTGGAAAGTAAAGCCCAGTTCAGAGTCGCAATGAGACGAGCTGAAACTTGCAACTACTTGCAATGTGCCGGTCTGCAACGTTCTGAAACCTGCCAGTTTACACCAATGCAACTAGATGACACGGTGTATCGTTTCCGTAGCAACAACTCTCTGTACTTCCGTTCTAACTGCTGGCTTTTCAGGCTGTTTTTGTAGCTGTATATCATTTGTAGCGTCTTAAAATATGAATGAGGATATTGAGTCACTTTTACAGTTACAGTTGCATTTCTAGGTTTGATGAAAACACGAAAACATTAAAAAAACAAGAGGGTCGAGATGACCAGCTGACTTTGCTACCACCTGATTGGCTGTTGAAACAGGTGACGTGCCTTATGTTCTAAAACCAGTCGCTGGCGACTTGACAAGCTGAGTTGCAGGTGACATCAGCCGGCTTAAGTTGAGCTGAGACGGGCCAGTTCACACTGCTGCAACTTTTCCCTACAACATTCTAAAATGGCTTCATCTCATCGTGAATCTTTGGTCTGAACTTGGCTTAAGGGTGTGGAGGTTGGAGTGGTGGCTTTCATGCAAGAGATCCGAGTTTGTGTTCCATCATAGATGGCAGAACCTCTTTCCCCATCATTCTGGGTCTCTTGTCCTGTTTTTCATTCCGTATCATTCCCAATCTCACAACAACAGTCAACACACATTCAAACTCTGAGCCAAAGTAATTTTGTTTTCTGTTGTATTTGATTCAATTATGATGAAAGCTTGAGTTCATTCTGTTCGGTTTGCATTCTCTTTCCTACAGTCCAATTAAGGTATTTCCTCTGAGTTGTTCCCCTTGTGGCAGATTAGAGTACCTCTGTAGAAAGTTAATCATATAGGAATGGTAGACGGTAATGCACATAGTGATAGAGGGTGTGGAGGAACACACTCACTATGTTGCTCGGACTGGCTTCCACAGTGATTTAAACGTTTGGTGGCATGCATCTTCCAGCCTTCTTCCCACATCTTGTCCTCCATTTTTGGCATATTTGTCAAATCTATTACCCCCCTTATTATTTCTGTCTTGGGTCTCTTATCATGTTCCTCATTCCTCATTCTCTCTTAATGCAGCAATTAAGCTGTTGGCTCCCAGGGTACAGTGGACGAGAGTGAGGAGGTGTGTGTTTGTGTGTGGATTACCGTGAGGAAAGCTTTTTGTAGGGAAAACAGGCTCTCTGTGTTAAGCAGGGTTACTTCTCCTGACTAAATGACCCCCATTAAGCCTTGATTTCTTCATAATGAAAGGCTGTTCTTTTTTCAGCAAAATCCTGCTTCATAGTCATACACTTCCTACATTAGCACTTTGTAAGTGCTGGTTTTGGTTTGGTTGTTTAAAGACAGGCATGTTGAGGGGCTTGTGGAAATATGGCAATCTGAGACAATACTGAATTTGGGCCCATGCACAAGCAGACTCAAGCAGACTCAACATGCAGTAGCAGTTAGGTTAGTCAAAAATTTCCTAGGCAGGAAACAGGTCAGCATCAAGTAGCAGTCACCATAGGCCCAAAAGGGAACACGCAGGTGGGCAAAGTCCACAAAAACTAGTCAAAGTCACTAAAAGCAGGCAGGCTAATACATGAAAAAAAGGGCTGGAGTGGTATGTATGGTGAGAATGCACAATAGAAGATCTGGCAAATGACTAAATGCTACAGGGCAGATACTGTATATATGGGGTAATGAGGGGCAGGTATGCAGGCAGGAAGAGGATCAGGTGATTGGCAAAGGAACACAATGAGGAAGGCTGGTAGACAGGAGAGGAATAGCAGGGACTGAAATGTCTGCAGAGACGACTGAACAGATAAATGTATCAGATGTAGCTGATTGTGAGGATGAAGCGGCAGTCATGACACATGACTACATGTTGCTGATGATGTAAACAAAGCTGAGGTTTAAGTGAAGCTAAATATAGTTAGGTTGCGGCATTAGAGCCCCATTCGGGTAACCCAGAGGGGGCAATAAAAAAACTATAAATACCCTATATTTGTCTGTCCATGTTGGTTAGTAATGGGCCCAAGGTGAGATACAAGGTGGGCCTTTGTAAGCAGTCATTTCCTGGCCCCATGGGCTCCATTGGTGGTCTGCTTACAGTACGTGGGCTAATGACTGGCATGGCTCTCCCAGGATTTTTGATAATGATGGAAATAAAAATGCCAGCAAGTTGGAGCTCATGGGGGGGCTGAGGATGATTGCTCACATTGCCATGAATTGTTCTTAACTCAAACCTACTTTGACCCCATTGGCAACCAACTTGGACATATTTGTATGGGTCTCACTTGATTTACCCTGTTTGTGTTACCAAAATGAATAAATATAACAAATGCCAACCTCTCACTATCCTATGTGGGGCCCACATGGGCATGTCGGCTGAGACAATGTATGTAAAGTGTATTATTTTGCCCATGTGTGTCTTCACTGTAATTCTGCTTACCTCTCTGGTTTGTGATTGATGGCTTGCTGCTGAAGTGATTTGCTCTCATTATTGTGATTCCTCCTAATTAGTGTTGATCAGGACTCCACTTAATGAAATGCTAATGCAGACAGTACTGCTGCTGAGACTTCACTACAACCATTTGTAACTTACACACTCATAACATGCAATAATGCAACTTGTAATACTGTGATTTTTTTTGTGTGTTTGTGTAAAAGTGATGTTGTTGGTCTTTGTTAATTAGGTTTCTGTCAGGGGGGCATTTTATAACAGATGGTGCATGTGTGTGTTGTGAATGAACTTGTGTCTGAATGTACTCAAGTTTTGGGATCTTTTCTTCTAATTCTAAATCTAATTATAGAAGTACCTGCATTTCTGTGTGTCTTGGTGGGTGTGGGGTAGTGTAGTTTTGGGTTTGTGTGTTATTGTAATGTGCATTTGTGTCTCAAGGTCTTGATGTTTCTATTAGTGTGTCTATTGCTGGGTGTTAATGTGTGTGTGTAATGTTGTGGGTTTTTGTATGTGTGTATTGTCATCTGTGACTTTGATGCTGTGACATAACAGCTGGATACGTACAGAGAGACAGTAGTTTATAGACTGAGTGTGTGTGTTGTGTGTGTGTGTTTTGTAGTTGTTGAGTGCTGTCACATTCCTTCCTTGTTAAAGCTAATGAATTGGCACTTACAGATGCAGGAACTGGAGTCAGCTGCTCCCGGCTTGTTAGCATGTCAGTCTGCCTGGCTAATGTAGCAGAAAACCCAACAGCCGTGTTCTCATTAATCAATAGCGTTTTTCTCTGATTGTTAAGCTTGCATTTATGACTGGAACTGTCCACAGCTAAGTGGTAAGTATAGCGGGTGTCAGTATTGAACAATATTATGAACAGGTCGGACCCTGGCTCTGATGCCTGGGGTCAACCCTTTAGAGGACCTTCTATCATCTTAAGCACAGCGCCATCAACCCACTTTAAAATGTTTAATGTTAACACAACACATAATTGACAACAGACCAATTGGTTTATCTTCTCTAATACCACTATATGTGTTTTCCGATATTACATACTACAATAACAAAATGTTGGGCTGAACCTTCCATACCTAGAACCCTACCAGCAGCGTGGCTACATGTTTGTCTACAAGTACTGTAAGAGGAAAGGTCATGGGGGTCATGACAGGTTTTTTCCCTTGGGAACAATGTCCAAATATTCAATGCAAAATAAATGTCATCCAAAATTCTCACCAGAGATATCACATCAGTGTGCATTGGATAGATGGACGCCTCCATAACAATTATGCACCAATCTACACAGACCAATTATAATGTCTAAAATACTTCCGCAAAACACTGCTGATGTGGCCTTTACACAGGACAGTTTGTTATTTAAATGGCAACTTTGTGTTGGCAGCATCTACTCGACAAGTTAGAGAAGTCTAATATAGCCTTCCAGCTGTGACTTTTAATGTAGAACTGATGCTACATCAGAACCTTGCCTGAAAATGATTAGAACTATAAACATCAGAGAAAATCAGATCTGAGTGTTTTTGTGGCTCTGCTGTGAATATATTTAATTTCCTTCTTAGTTTCACATTTCTGCTATTCAGACTCTGAACCCCTTCTTCTTTTTCACTCCAGCTTTAATTTCATCGTCAGCAATTATCAGAAATTATATTACTAAAGCAAGATACAAACTGTGTATTACGTACATCTAAGCTTTCTACAGCAGAGCATAATGACGTGTGTTTGGATATGTGATTGATGACGACCAACCATTCCTGATCAAACTGATTGAATACTTTTGAAGATGACTTATGAGCACATGACTCAACAATCGAGTTTGGCTTTGGGAGCGTTCACACTTACAGTACTAGTGTGCTTCTTTGGTTCAGACCAGAATGTCAAGGTCCCCACATATCTTGGAAAACCTTGAATTCTTTGATGCAGCTGTCCAGTCTTGGAAATGTTCTGGGGTGTGACAGAATAGACCAAAATAGTTTAAAGTGCTAGGACAAACACATCTAACCACCTGTACTGGACATACAGAGATCAAACTTATACCTATCTTATCATCTTATGGTGGGTTTAATGGCAAACATGCACATTTCCCAAATGCTGGACTGTTCCTTTTAATAGACATAGACCCTTGTAGTATCTTAAACATGTATATAGTTGTCAGGCATGGCCCTTTTCATCATTACACTTGTTTCAGTAACTCTCCCTTCACTTCCCCTCTCCCATCTTTTAAGCCCTCTTTTTCAATTCAATTCAATTCAGTTTTATTTATATAGCGCCATATCATAACAAAGTTATCTCAGGGCACTTTTTCGAAAATTTTTGAATCCCCCAGGGCAGTAAAAAAGATAACATTTAAAATACTAAATGATAAATATTTATAACTAATAACTGCATCTGTTTCTCTTTCTCTTTCTTTCTCTACCCTTCTCTCATTCGATGTAATTAGAACAAGTCAGCCATCGTGTCTGACATCCACAACTAATTACCATGTCACTTTGCTCATTTGGCGTACTGGCACAGCACAGCTGTGTGTGTGTGTGTGTGTGTGTGTGTGTGTGTGTGTGTGTGTGTTTAGTCTGTTTAGTCTGTTATCTAATTGTCTTCTCTGTTGTTGTCTTCTGTTTCAGGTCTGATCACCACAACCTCCAGGAAACTGGACCGCGAACAACAAACAGAACACGTTTTAGAGGTAAGGACGTAGTATCTGTGTGTGATGTGTGTGCGAAGTAATTGGCTTGACACACAGTAGGTGATAGAGGACAAAGACTGAAACTCTCAGTGTGCCATGGGCAGCAGCAGGTAGATGATGCACACAGCTCTGAAGGGTTTTGCCTCTGCAAGAAGTATTATAAAGATAGAAATCATTTAGAATACTTAGAAATAAAAACATTGCATGGCATACTATTTCTATTTTGTTCCATTGTCAGAGAGTATTCTGTTCTTTAACCTCACAAGTCTGTGGTGATGTGAATATCAGGCATCTTAAATTTTTGGTACTGACCAACATATGTCCTGTAGTGTGTTATGTACTGAACGCTGGCATCAAAAGGCCAGTCAGATTTGCAGTCTTCTTTACTTATTCTTTGATCAGGTAGTTTCTGATTTCTATAGAGTGCTGCAGGGATGAGGTATTTTTGTAGGCCATCCCGGAAGTTAGCATTGGCCTGGTTCCATTGGATTTTGGATTATTGCAGAAAATAAGCTCTGTGGCAAACAAAAGTTTATGATACTTACACGTTTTGTTCAGCAAGATAATCTTCACAAATGAACACCACTTTTATGATTTTTAGTAAAAAGTAAAAAGCTAATGTTAGGCTATAAATGAACTACAACACGGTCGCATGACTTAAATGTCACCACCATTAAGCTTCTGACTTGTAATTTGATTTTGAGTGCTTACCTCTTCTACAAAAGCCTTTGGAAAAGTTTGAGTCAGAACAGTTTGCAAGAGTGCGAATATAAACACAACGAGGCTGTAAAGGCGGATGGCGTTTAATGTCCCCGACAACCTCTGTAGTCTCATGTAGCCACTTGTTAGCAACTGCCTTTTTTTAAGACGCGTAAAAGCTTCACCAAAATTCACCAGTGTGGTATTTACTGACGTATTTTATGTCTTAGAACAAAACGTGAAAATTTCTTAAACTTGTGTTAACCACAGACCTTATTTCAGGCATTGAACCAAAAACCCATTCAAGAAACCCACTGACTTCGAGATGATGGAAGTGCAAAAATGCTAACTCATTTTGGCTTTTAGGACTCATTCCTGCAGCACTCTTTTAGAATTTTGCCAAATGTATGCAGTTTCTTTATGTTACGTTATGTTCTCATATGGTTGCTTGTATTTAGACAACATTCAACATTTGAGATTTTGTACATGCAAGTTCATATATAGATATATATGACCTTTGAAACAGTAGTTTTACAAAATTATGTTAACTTGAGCATCACTCACTTGCTTTTTCCTGAGCCTTCAACTACATCTCACGGATGTAATGAAGGAATGTAGGTTGCTCAGTTGTCATGGAGTTGGTTCAGTTCAGTCACCACGTGACCTAAATATGGAACTGCTGTCACATAATAACAGTTGGTTTTACATGGAGTGGATTCTCTGGAGTGGATGATAAGAATCCACTCCACGTGTCCAAGTGTCCTTGAGCAGACGGTGAACCCCAAATTGCTCCCGATGGTTGACCAGCACCCTGCGTGGTAGCTCGCTGCCATCAGTGTGTGATTGTGTGTGTGAATGAGAGGCAAAATTGTAAAGTGCTTTGGATAAAGGCGTTACATAAATGCAGCCATTTACCATTTAGACTTGAGACCAGGACACTGCAAAATCAGCAGGGACCACCAGAAACATCCCAGCAGTGACATTTAACCAGAGTCTTCAAGTCACATTGAGTACACACTCACCACAAAGCATTCAACACAGAAAGATCTCTGTTGGTCCACCTTGAAGACATGAGAGGAAGATTGGAGTGGTGTATGACAACTAGCTCCATGACAAATTAAAAAACATGGTCTGGACAGTAAGAAAAGCTAGGATATCAACCTTGAGTTAAGATTATTTTGCCAAATGTTTAAGAATCATCTTTCTATTTCTCAAAGCAAGGTATCGGGGGAAAAAAAAGTTGTTTTGATATTAGGGATGGTGCATTGACACTCCTTTCTTTCTTGACAATGCCCAGTGTGCGGCAAGACCATGAATTTGTGCTCCAATCCAGAAGCTGCCAGGATTTAGATGAGAACAAATTGGCTCTCCCATCTCCTCTACACACACACACACACACTGAGCACTGTTCCCTCTGCTCTTTGTTGTCCTTTGTTGTAATAGAGCTAGTCTGAAGACAGTGTGTGCGCGTTGATCTCTATTAGACGATAATGTGAACCTGTCTCTACTCTGCTCTACCCTGATTGGAGATAAATTGTGCCACTGGCTTTCTCATGACTCATACAATTTAGTGTGTGAAGAGTGTGTGCCTGTTTTGTGTATGCTGTGTGTATATGTTGGCTGTAAGCAAACTGCATGTTAAATGTTGAATTTGTGTTTATTGTCAAAAAGTCTTGCCTCATGATTTCAATGGTTCTAGGGTTCCACACATGTCTAGAGGTTTATAGTTAAGTTCTATGACCATACTGCAAGACTAGAGATTAGACTAGTGTCCCAGGTCTGCTTCCTTGGGGGGATGCAACCCATGAAAGTGCAGCCTTCAGAGGATTAAGGGCTAGTGTGTTAAACCCATGCCTCTTACCCAATCAGACCTCTACCGATGATTCACCACAGTCATCACCAGCTCCCAGCTCTAGTGTCACAGAGTTCACCACCAGGACAGTGCACGGGAACTGCCAAAAAGTGGTGCACTCTAGTTGTAGACTCAGGCAAGTGATATTCCACATTACAGTACCACACAATGGACAATTTGCACCAGGTTACTGGTAAATGTTCCATTTATGATGTGTGTAAACGGTGTGACAGTCCGTGCGGTGCTAGATTTAGCAGCGATTGATGACCACCTGGAGACAAACATCTGGTAAAGACATAATAAGCTGACAATGACCCAAACTCACCTCTGAACAAGTGGCCAGCATGCAATAGCTTTTAGAATACAAAATAGGCCCACTGTGTCCTCTAAATATGGTCAAATTTCCCTCAACAGTCTCTATCCCCACAGCAGAAGAGCCTGAGTCTGCTGGGTCAGTCGTTATCACCACTGGTAGCCTGGCAGTCTTTATCATCCCCATTAGTGGAGCTTCGTCTGTAATTGAGGCTTTTGGTCAGTGCACAAAGGCTTGTATAAATAACTGACTAGGCTAGAGCAAACCAATATGTATCATCATTGATACATCAATCTAATGTATAAATTGTGATGTCATTCTGATATTCTTTAGTTTGCTATTTTGCAGTGTGCACACCAACAAAAGGAAAGCTTTAGTCTTTTAGCGTAACAGGTAAAAACCAAAAATAAAATACTGCACTTTTTACATTGATGGGCTGTCCGTCAGACCCCTTTTCAGTTCATTTTCATTGGTGTTTCAGAGAAACACAGTAGGGTGCTTGAGGTATGGCTGCTAGTGTTAGCTCTACAACAAATATATAGACAACAATGTAAACTGTAAATGTTTCCCTTTTGAAACGAAAAAACAAATCTTCTATGGAGACTTGGAGGTGTTACACAAGCAGCACATTTGAAATGCCTGAACAGATTTTCTACAGTCATTTTCAAAGGCACTTTTCAACATTTAATTTTTATTGATTTATTTTATTTAACCTTTACTTAAGTCCCTTGAGATGAAACATTGGCTATGTAAAAGGAAGCTGAGCCATTCGTTGGGTTGATTATGGCAATGCAGTGTCATTATCTTAGATTTTATAACTAACTGTAACTGATGCTTAGTTTTTATTGCCAATATCTTATTTTGATTAATCGATTGATCATTTACTGTACAATATGTAAGAAATACAGACAAATGAACACCAAAGAGCTCAAACTGATATATTTGCTTATTTTGTCTGTCTTAGTTTAGTTGACAATAATATCTAGCAGAATAAGCTGGAACTTGTAAATATCCGTTATATAGGAAAAAAGGAAGTCATAACAATTTAATAATTTTGTGTCAGTCAAAAAAAATCAATGAATCAATGTCACTGTCTTTTTAGCACTAACAAAACTTGTTGTCTCTGAGTTCTCAAGGATAGAGGGTGAGCAGCGGTGTAATGAAACATTGATTTTTCTCTATCGGCTGACACAGGGCTACATTTAACAATGGATTTAATGACTTTTTTTCTCTCTTCAGTTAGATGACACTTCACAGATGTTGCAATCTATCTGTGTTAGATTTCCTTTATTAATCAAATTATAAAATCAACTGATTTTGGCACCAAAAGACATTTTGAAGGACATAACGTTTTTTTTTTTGTTTTTTTTTAAATTGTATACTTCAAAGGTAGACAAGCATATTGACCACCGTAGCACATCCACATGCATACGCAGATAAGGCTCTTAAGAACTACACATATTTATCCTACTCTTTCCTCCTCATCCTCTCTCTTATTTTCTATGGTTATGTTCTCTCCATCTCCTTTTGCCTTCCATAGTCAGCTAGCTAGCTAGCCGGTTTAGGGATAATTCTTTCTTCACAATCACTGCAGCTCCTGATGTCTGACATTTTCAAAAATGACAGATGGTATTTTTAAATGAAGCCAGTCATGAGCACAGGGGAAATTAACTGCTGCTGCGTCGTAAATCTGTGACAAGCTGAAAAGTGATTGCACTTCAAGCTAAATTAATATAAATTTAGGACAATAGAGAAAAGCCTGCTTTGTAGCTCACGTTGGCTAGCTCCACCTCTCAGTGATCACCTTCTTTATCATTTTAGAAGTACAGAAGCTAAATAAAGTAGCTGTCAAAACACAGGAAGACAAATTCTTTTCCTCTTCATCATATTAATTACAGACTGACAGAGAATAGCAGCAAATAGAATTAACACAGGTTACTTTTGAATAGGGAATGTGTTTTACAGAGTAATCACATTCTATAACTTATTTATTCTCTTTTTGTTCAAGTAATGTTGTAAAATCTCAGAGTGAAACGTATTTCAGCTACAGAGCTGTTGAACAAACTAGTTTGTGCGACAAGTCTTAAAGCCAAAGTGTTTCTACCTGTTCTGAATGGCCATGCTTGAAGGTGGGGTGAAAAGCCTGTCATCATAGCCTTCTCCTGGCTGCATCCAGCTTTGGCCACATGAATGTCCATCGTAAATAGTACTTCACCTGGACATTGTCCACAGCCTTTTTATTCTTTTCAAGTTAATTAGATAACATTGCTTTCAAGTAATCCTCATCAACCCACATGTCACCATGTCACCACGTTGGACGTGCCTGGTTTTTGCCTTCAGATGGTCAAAAGTCAAGATAATTTGTTAGGTAACAAGTTAAAGAAGCGCACCTCAATGCCCCATTATTTAGTTCTCTGTGAGGTTAGAGTGCCTAACTTGGGGATGCCAAACAGGTTCAACCCGGCCCTCAGGTCCTTCAAGGGACCCTCCATCTCCTTGACACACTTCATGGCTCGCATCTTCAAAGGATTCAGTCCCTGAATTGGAACACATTCTGTGTGTATGTATTTGTATTGAATTTCTCACTCTGTTCTGCCACTGCAGGTTTTGGTGTCAGATGGTGGTCCTAGTCCCAGGCAGAGTACAGTGTGGGTAATGATTCAGGTTCTGGATGAAAACGACAACAAGCCCACATTTCCTGAGAAAGTCTACCAGGTCAAACTTCCAGAGAGAGAGCGGAGAAAGAAGGGCGAGCCCATCTATCGGGTGTTCGCCTATGACCGTGATGATGGGCCCAACAGCGATCTCTCCTACAGCATCGTGGATGGCAACGAGGATGGGAAGTTCTTCATTGACCCCAAGACTGCAGTTGTATCTTCACGCAAGGCCTTCACTGCAGGGAGCTACGACATCCTGACTGTACGTGAACCTCCATTAATGTTTAAGCATGCCTACTAACAAGTTTCAGGACTTCTTAAGTTGAATTCTCTTAACTCAAAGTCTTAGTCATGGATGGATGTTGTGTTTGAGTCTAAAACTTGGCATTGAAATGACTCAACTCATGAGAAAAACCTGCCTTATGCCACGACTTCAGACTTATTGAACTATCTAGCCCTTTCATGCATGACAACCTCAATCAGGATTTTTTTCCTATTTGTTTTTATTCCTCTTTAGGCATGGAAAAAACATTTTTTAAACATGCATTTTTCAAGGAGTTTTTCAAACGTCCACTCAGGTGGGCAGCATGCGTTTGAGGTTTCAACTGAAGAAATATGTATCGAACAAACCAATGAATAAAATCATATATTATGTGAAAACTATTAAGTAATATATATAATATAAAATAAGTGAATGCTGTTAAACTAATGTGTTCCCATATTTTAACATTTTAACATATTATTTACTGTTCAAAGCAATGCAAAAACGTTGAACCTTGCTCCTGTCTCCTCCCTCCATCATTTAGCTCCTAGCTCTTGACTCCTCAGCCCCCACTGCATACCTTGTTGAACTGTATATGAACATTTTATATAAAAATAACACAAATATTGTTCATGGCTCTCCAAATACTCTATTTCAGATGTAATTCAGTAGTATTTTCTCTTAGGTTTTACTGACTTACATCAGTTTAACAGCTAATCCTTCTTTTTTGGGCAGCCATTCATCATCACTGCCACTAACATCATCCTCATTTGACTCAGAAAAACCTACAGCATAGTGGAGCAAATACCATCTATTATGCACTGCACTTGAGCTCTACAAAATATAAAGACGCTACTCACTTAATGGAACTAATCTGTGCAAAATATTGTTTTTGTTACAAAAACTGCAAGTTACATTCTAATAACATAAATCAATTGATTTACAGCCAAAAAAAAGTTACTGCAGATGAAGTATTTTCAAGAACAACAAAGTTGCAGTAACAGTATGAATTGTAGTTGGAAATATAGCCAGCCATGATGTCCAATTTAGTGGACAGATGATTCATTGTAATTTCCTCCATATAAACATAAAATCAATACTTGGAAGTTTTAACAATTGTATTATTCAATTCAATTCAGTTTTATTTATATAGCGCCATATCATAACAAAGTTATCTCAGGGCACTTTTTCGAATAGAGCAGGTCTAGACCGACTCTTTATATTTACAGAGACCCAACAGTTCCCACCATGAGCAAGCACCAGGAGACAGTGGCAAGGAAAAACTCCCTTTTAACAGGTAGAAACCTCGAGCAGAACCAGGCTCAAGGTGGGCGGTCATCTGCCTCGACCGGTTGGGTTGAAGGGGGAAGGGGGGAGCGGGAGAGAGAGAGCAGGAGGAAGAGAACATACAGCAGCTCAATACAGCATAGATATGGTAATGGCATTGATGTTAACACCAACAGAAACAACACTAAGAGCAACATTATAATAGCAATACTAATAACAGCAACAACAGCAATAGCATCAGCGGGTGCAGAGCAGGAGCACGGGGGCAGCAGGCGGCAGCAACCACAGACCCAGACCTCCACAGCTCCAGAGGCAGAAACACCTGAAGAAAGCAACAGAAGTGGAGGGAGAGAGAGAGAGGAGAGAAAGCACACAACTACGGAAAGAAGTTGAATTAATAACAAGCATTGATGGGATATGAGGGCGTACAGATGGAGAGGAAGAGGAGGAGAAAGGAGCTCAGTGCATCATAGGAAGTCCCCCGGCAGTCTAGGCCTATAGCAGCATAACTAAGGGGTGGCTCAGGGGTCACCTGAGTCAGCCCTACTATAAACTTTATCAAAGAGGAAAGTCTTAAGCCTACTCTTAAATGTGAGGAGGTTGTCCGCCTCCCGTACACAAACTGGGATCTGGTTCCACAGGAGAGGAGCTTGATAGCTGAAGGCTCTGGCTCCCATTCTACTTTTAGAGACTCTAGGAACCACAAGGAACCCTGCATTCTGGGAGCGCAGTGCTCTAGTGGGGTAATAGGGTACTATGAGCTCTTTAAGATATGATGGTGCCTGACCATTTAGGGCTTTGAAGGTGAGGAGAAGGATTTTAAATTCTATTCTGGATTTTACAGGGAGCCAGTGTAGAGAAGCTAATATTGGAGAAATATGTTCTCTTTTTCTGGTTCTTGTCAGTAAACGTGCCGCAGCATTCTGAATCAGCTGGAGAGTCTTAAGGGATTTATTGGGGCAGCCTGATAATAGAGAGTTGCAATAGTCCAGCCTAGACGTAACAAATGCATGGACTAGTTTTTCTGCATCTTTTTGAGATAGGATGTGTCTGATTTTTGCAATGTTACGTAAATGAAAAAAGGCAGTTCTTGAAGTTTGTTTTATTTGGGAGTTAAAGGACATATCCTGATCAAAGATAACTCCAAGATTCCTTACGGTTTCGCTGGAGGCCAGGGCAATGCCATCTAGAGAAACTATATCTTTAGATAATGTGTTTCGAAGGTGTTCGGGGCCAAGTACAATAACTTCGGTTTTGTCTGAGTTTAACATCAGAAAATTGCAGGTCATCCAGGTTTTTATGTCCTTAAGGCATGCTTGAAGTTTAGCTAATTGATTGGTTTCATCTGGCTTGATCGATAAATACAATTGGGTATCATCTGCATAACAATGAAAATTTATGGAGTGCTTCCTAATAATATTGCCTAAAGGAAGCATATACAAGGTAAATAGAATTGGTCCAAGCACAGAACCTTGTGGAACTCCGTGACTAACTTTGGCGTGCATAGAGGATTCATCGTTAACATGTACAAACTGATACGATCTGATAAATAGGATTTAAACCAGCTTAGTGCGTGCCTTTAATGCCAATTAAATGTTCTAGTCTCTGTAATAGAATGTGATGGTCAATGGTATCGAATGCAGCACTAAGATCTAGTAAGACAAGTACAGAGACGAGTCCTTTGTCTGATGCAATTAGAAGGTCATTTGTAACTTTCACCAGTGCTGTCTCTGTGCTATGATGCACTCTAAATCCTGACTGAAAATCCTCAAACAGGTTGTTGTTGTGTAGAAAGTCACACAACTGATTCGCACTGCTTTCTCAAGGACCTTAGAGAGAAAAGGAGGGTTAGATATAGGTCTATAATTTGACAAAATCCTGACTGGAAAGAGCTTTTTAAGAAGAGGCTTAATTACAGCTACTTTAAAGGACTGTGGCACATAGCCTTTAAATAAGGACAGATTGATCATATCTAGTACATAAGTGCTAACTAAGGGTAAAATTTCTTTAAGCAGCCTAGTTGGGACGGGGTCTAAAAGACACGTTGATGGCCTAGATGAGGAAATCATGGAAGTTAGTTGATTACGGTTGATGGGAGAAAAGCAGTCTAAATGTACAGGTTTTACAGTTGTTTCTAAGGTTCCTGTGTTTGAAGATAAGTCAGTACCAACTGAGGGCAGGAGGTGCTGAATTTTTCTCTAATAGTTAGAATTTTATCTTTAAAGAAGCTCATGAAGTCATTACTACTGAGGTCTATAGGAATACATGGCTCAACAGAGCTGTGACTCTCTGTCAGCCTGGCTACAGTGCTGAACAGAAACCGGGGTTGTTCTTATTTTCCTCTATTAATGATGAGTAGTAAGCTGCTCTGGCATTACGGAGGGCCTTCCTATAAATTTTAAGACTATCTTGCCAGGCTAAACGTGATTCTTCCAGATTGGTGGAACGCCATTTCCTTTCAAGTTTTCGTGATGTTTGTTTTAATTTGCGGGTTTGCGGGTTATACCATGGAGCTAACCTCCTCTGTTTTATTATCTTCTTTTTTAGAGGGGCGATAGAGTCGAGTGTTATTCGTAGTGAGCCTGCAGCACTATCAACAAGATGATCAATTTGGGAGGGACTAAAGTTAGCATATGAGTCATCTGTTACATTGAGACATGGAACTGAATTTAATGCCGATGGAATCACTTCCTTAAATTTAGCTACAGCACTATCAGATAGACATCTAGTGTAGGAATGTTTGCCTAATGGCGTGTAGTCCAGTAATAGGAATTCAAAGTTAATAAAAAATGGTCTGATAAAAAAGAATTCTGTGGAAAGACTATTAGATGTTCAATTTCAATGCCATAAACAAGAACAAGGTCGAGGGTGTGGTTAAAACAGTGAGTGGGTTTATGTACACTCTGACAGAAGCCAATCGAATCTAGTAATGAGATAAACGCAACACTAAGGCTATCATTTTCTACATCCACATGAATATTAAAATCACCTACAATAATTATTTTATCTGTTTTAAGGACTAAACCTGATAAGAACTCTGAGAATTCAGATAAAAATTCAGAATACGGTCCAGGAGCTCGGTACACTATAACAAATAGAATTGGCTGTACTGTTTTCCAGGTTGGGTGTGAAAGGCTAAGAACAAGGCTTTCGAACGAGGTATAATTTAATTTAGGTTTAGGTTTGATTAATAGGCTTGAGTCGAAGATGGCTGCAACTCCACCTCCTCGGCCTGAGCCTCGAGGAATGTGAGTATTAATGTGACTGGGGGGAGTGGATTCATTTAGGCTAACATATTCATCTTGACACAGCCAGGTTTCAGTAAGACAAAATAAATCAATATTATGATCTGATATTAGATCGTTTACTAGAACAGCTTTAGATGAGAGAGATCTGATGTTTAAGAGTCCACATTTAATTCTCCTATTTTGTTGTACTGTTGCAGTGGAGGTTTTACTTTTTATTAGGTTTTTATGTGTAACTCTTCTTCTGTTTACTTTTGATTTAAATAATTCAAGTGGTCTGGGGGCAGACAACCTCTCTGTGGAGTTTAGGGTGGGTAACTGCTCTAATGGAAGCGCAGAGAAGCGTGTAGGACTGCAACTCTGCCTCCTGGTCTGGACCACAGACTGTATTAAGTCTATGGTCTGAACTCTGAGCTGTCATGGCTTTGGGCCACTAATAAATTCGGCCAGATTTCTAGATATGAGAGCGGCTCCATCCAAAGTGGGATGAATGCCATCTCTCCTAATCAGACCAGGTCTTCTCCAGAAAGTCCGCCAATTATCTACAAAGCCCACATCATTACCTGGACACCACCTCGACAACCAGCGGTTGAATGATGACATGCGGCTATACATGTCATCGCTAGTAAGATTAGGCAGGGGTCCAGAGAAAACTACGGAGTCCGACATTGTCTTTGCATATGTACACACCGACTCCACATTAATTTTCGTGACCTCCGATTGGCGCAATCGGCTGTCATTACCGCCGACGTGAATAACAATCTTAGCATATTTACGTTTATCCTTAGCCAGCAGTTTTAAATAGGATTGAACGTCGCCCGCTCTGGCCCCTGGGATGCATTTGACTATGGCCGCTGGTGTCGCTAATTTCACGTTTCGCAAAATGGAGCTGCCAATAATCAGAGTTGGTTTCTCAGCGGGTGTGTCGCTGAGTGGAGAGAACTTGTTAGAAACGTGAACG
This sequence comes from Macquaria australasica, assembly GCA_005408345.1. NCBI lineage: Eukaryota > Metazoa > Chordata > Actinopteri > Centrarchiformes > Percichthyidae > Macquaria > Macquaria australasica. The sequence goes on from SEMN01000287.1 coordinate 28,748, forward strand.
GGTCGGTGGTGAACCGTGGGCTTTGGTTTAGGGCTATGCTTCTTTCGGACAGTCACCCAGCCTCCCTGGCTTCCCGGCTGCTCGGGAGTTGCCGGGGACGGCTAGCAGAAGCTACCTCTGGTCGGCTCGCACCGGCTAGGGGCTGGCTAGCTACGGCTGACTGACTCTCCATGGTGCGGAGCCGCGACTCTAACTCACTGAGCCTCGCCTCCAACACAGTGAATAAACTACATTTGTTACACGTACCATTATCGCTAAAGGAGGCAGAGGAATAACTAAACATCTGACACACCGAGCAAGAGAGAGCAGGAGAGGGAGAAGGAGAGAGAGACGCCATCGCTAACTGAGCTAAAGTAGCAACTAACTAGCGTGTAAACAACTGTGGGATTAGCGGAAAGTCGCTAACAGGAGACAGATATGAGTGCTTAAACAGAGCTAGTGTATCCTTAAATGTATAGCGGGTAATTAACCGCTATAGTAAAGAAAATATCAAAATTAACTGGGTTTAGCTGGAGCAGCGAACTTTGCAACCACTAACACAGAAACACCGGTAACCGGAAATGAGACAATACGTTCACCTGAGCACGTCAGCACCAGTATTACTCCTTAGCTGTTACTTAATGTTACCAAATTTTATTTACCTGCAAGGGTCTCCTATTATAGAAGAACTGGCAAGATATTCCTGAGCTGCTCAGCATTTCTTGCCTTCCGTCGGCCATCTTGGTTTTGAGAAATTTGTGTTGCACTTACAACGGCTGGCCAGTGGGTGGCAGTGTATGGGATGATGCACTAGCGTCCACTGTGGTGGCTGATGTGCAACTATCGCATCAAAACCCATTCATATACAAGGAAATGGCTTTTGAATAGCTGTCCACTGTAGTGATCACCATGCATGAAAGGGCTAGATTTGCATTTTAATGGTTTACCATATAGCATTTTATATTTCAGCATGTGGCAGGTATTTTATTTAAACTTAAGCTTGGTTGGATTACCAACCAGGTGAAGTGAGCAACTGACCTAGGGATCCAGAACTCCAGGGACACTGAAAGCTGCAGGCTTACTACGTGTCAGCTGCTTTGTGACCTTTTAACTGAAAATGAGTTTGGGAATACACACCACTAGAGCACAATATCAAGATAAGACCCTTAAGGTGGGTCCTGCTTGATCTTGAGGCACTGTCTTAAAAACAATCTGGTTTCAAGACCTTCATTACTTCAGTTTTGTACTTAAATATTGAATATCCCTAAATGCTTTGAATCAAGTGTGTCACAAAACAAACCTTGGACCAGGTAGTATTCCAGCAAAAAAAGTAGTATCACAGCCTCATGCAAATATGTTGGTCAAGTTAAAATCCTCAGTTTGTGCCACCTATAGGGTGAATCTGTATCTGTTTGCATATGTTTAAAGGGTTCCGGTGGCTCTGTATGCATTCAGGCCACCTCTACATTCAGCCCAGTATCCACCAGTTTGAGTCCCATCATACACTTAATACAATTAATGGTAATGTTTATTAACCGTGACCACAGTCTTTCCCTAATGTTGATCATACTGTAGCTGTCATATGCAGATATTGAAGATAGCAAAAATGTTAAAAAACATTAGCACTAGATATACTCCAGGGTTTCACTTAATCCCCCAAAATCGACATACTAGTTTGGGGTTGCCAAATTTCTCTTCACATTTGCATCTTATCAGGAATTTCACTACTCAGAAATATCCATCCATTTTTGTTCTCTGTTTTACTAAATGCCATTTCTGTGTGACTGACTCTTCTGGTTGAGACTTTCCCTACTTTACAATCTAACTTCTGTGCTTCACTCTTCAGATCAAAGCGACAGACAACGGCCGACCTCAGAAGTCCTCCACAGCTCGCCTGCACATCGAGTGGATTCGTCGACCTCCACCCTCGACTCTCCCGCTGCTCTTCGATGAGCCAGTCTACAATTTCACCATCATGGAGAATGACATGGTGGCAGAGATTGTGGGTGTGGTGTCCCTGCACCAGAGCTCCGCCCCCTTGTGGTTTGACATTACAGGTAAAATCCCCCTAGAGGTGAGAAGGATCCTCTGTCAGCCAATGCAAGGATTTGTGTGATGTGAGGTAGGGTGTGCCCAGGTTCTGTGCATGGTGCGTGTTGGGCTGACAGTGTTGGTGTGTGTTGGTGTGCGTTGTGTAATATTGAGATGCAGCTCAGGTAGTGTGGCCTCGCTGCATGATCTGTTATGCTGTGCCCATCCCAGTCACCATGGCGACAGCTTCTCCAGCTGTCAGGTCTGTATGCCCTGTAGGAGATAAAGTAATGGAAACAGTTGGCACTCTATAGAGAACTGATATGGAATGAATTCAGGATAAAACTTAAGCAAAAGTATCTTCATGTTTGTTATCCTGGGACTCTTTTTTAAAAGGGACTTTCCCTTTAAGAGATTTAGTGTTATTTATATAATTATATTATTAAGTATTATGACTTTAGTTCCTTTCATAATGTCTCTACTTAGAGGAGGTACTAGCTCGCTCTCAATAAAGAACACTCTGACAGATTTTAAAGCCAGTGTGACATTCCCCTATAAGTGGGAAATGCCCAGCGTGGCACACTTAAATCCCTTTGATCTGTCAAAGTTCACTTTCACCCACTTGAAAAGCTTAACCAGATTATGTCATGCCCAGCGCACTAAGCCCAATTTTTACGCATTATGTATGGTGACGATTCTGGTGTGGTAAAAGTGATTTAATAATTCTATTAATCAGTACTTTTGATTCTAATTCTATTAGTTTTTAATGCCATTCAATACTATATGTACACTGACAGTTCCCCAGCCGTGATGCATGCACTGTGGGCTCCAGTCAGCCCAAACTAGATGGACAACAGCGACCAGGAAGGACTGCGGTTCCCACAATGCACCATCCGTCTTTCCTTTTGTTGTCACCGAGCAGTGACAGTCAGAGTATATCCAGCTGGAGATACCTTCTGGCTCGTGCTTCTGGCTCTCCAAAGCTCTGTCCATCTCTCTCTCTCTCTCTTTCCCTCTTAATGTCTCTGTCCATCAATCTCTCTCTATCTCTCTATAGATATTCTTTCTCACTTCTTCATTCACACTTTTTCTGGGTGTATACATCCCTTCTCTAGAATCAAAGGTTTTTTTTTCTTTCTGAAACATTTTATCTTATCATTAACTAGTATCAAAGCAGCCCATTTTGACTGTTAGCTATTGAACAGGTGTTATCATCACACATCTGTCCCAAATATATGGGCTAGTAGGGGCCTACTAAACATACTAGTAGGTTCAGGAGGCTGTTATCACCCATTCATTTCAGTTAGCCAATGCAGCGTGTTCAGGAGATGTAGTATAAAGGGGGACAAAGTCCACATAAAGATAAGGTGACGTGACGTGAGTGATCAACCATGTGAATAGATGATAACAGCCTTCTGAACCTACTAGTAGGTGTAGCAGAACCCTTCTAATTCATATCTATGAGGCTGATAACCACTGAGAATGCCCATTCAATCTAGTGATAACATTCCAAACGAGTGGTTTAAGAGACAATATGCATTAGCAACTTTGTTAATCTTTGTACATGTGATGATAATAACAATACGACAAAACTAAATAGGTCTCAGGAGGGAAATTTAGCGTTACAGCACCACAGGAAACAGACCAGAGGTAGGAACAGGACATAGACTGTGCATAAATGTAATGCGTAGTGCTATAGTATAAATATGAAATATATATTTATTTATACATTTGTATTTATGAATGCAGTCAATTAAAACAGTCACATTGAGAAGTGATTTATTCATATGCATATACATATCAAACAGATAGAGTTTGAAGAACAAATTTATATGAATACTAGTTAAAGCTATCAAAACCTAAGGATTTGATATCAGAGGCTGCTCATGTGTCGGAGTACAGTCTTTGTGGTGCATGTATTGACAAAAAGCTCAAAGCATAGAGTATAAAGGTACATAAATACAACTACAATTAGTTCAGGTTTATTGCCATATGTACAAGAACAGTGAAATGCTTGTGCTCCAGCTCTCATCATTTGTGTACACCAGTAAATGACCTGGTTAAGGTTAGAGAGCAGCTGTAATCCGCAAACATCAGCATCAGTCTAGTTAAAACCCACGAGTCAATGTGGCAGATCTAAACCAAAATGACTCCTTCCCATGTATGAATAATTAGATAGAGGTTCAGCCCATCAGAAGCAGTTGCTGTCTCTGCCCTGTCTTATCAGTTCATCTCCTCCTTTGCTCATCACGTCATCCTTCTGTCCTCCTGTCCTCCTCCCTCGGGCCTCTCTGTCCTTCCTGTCTCACCTTCTCTCTCCTGTTTCTCCTCAATGCTTCATGCCTGGAAGGTCCCAGGTCTTTCCGTGAGATGTTCTATATTCTGCAGAGCGCTTGTGGCAGGAACTGTTCCTCAGAAGGTATCTCACTTCCAACTTCCACTCTTTGCTGTCTCCTCTCCACTTTCTTTCCTTTTTTTTCCTTTTCCTTTTCCTGGTCTTTTTCATTGTCCACCCCTGTGCTTCTCATCGGTGCTGCTGACATATTCATGTGATTGGTTGGTTGAAGGTGGTTGGCCAAGGGGAATAAACCACACAGAATCTCAGCTTGAGTGGACGTGTGTGTTTGTGTATGTGTTTATCCTGTGTCAATGTGTGTGTGTGTGTGTCTTTCACATTAATGGACTACATTGCAGCCAAGGTTAAATGAAGGGATGAAAGTTTGGTAAAAAGGTATCACAACCTTTTTATCTGCTCCCATGGCAACAACCCTCGGGTTACCTTGGTGACAGCTCTGTCTAATGACCTGCTGTTAGCAGCACCTGTACACACATTCCTTATGGAATTAACTCGTGCACACAGATCTCCCTCTATCTGCTGACCCATTATCTAACCTAATGACTGTTGGGCAGCAGGTTTGGGACTGAAAAAGCACAGCACAGCCTCCAGCACCCTCCATCCAGCAGGAGCACCAAACACCCAGCAACCAGAACACAAAGCCCATCCCACAACAACCAGCACACAGCACTTTAAACCCACCCCCCCAGCATTCAGTTTCCAGCACCTCACACCCAACACGTGAGAAGTGAAAATATGAACTGTGTGAATAAAGAAAGTGTGACTTGAAGCAGATGTGGGGACGGGGGGCAGAGTCAGAGGGAGGAGAAAAAATAAACAGAAAACAAATGAAATTAGGAGTTAATAGAGTAGACAGGAAAATGATGAAAGTAAAAAAAAAAAGAATAGATCAATAGAAGACAACAAGGAGAGTGGTTTATGTTGCAGGTTGAAGAAGTAAAAAAAGGTTGAAGGGTAACCCTAAATTCACACTATGCTACGTCAGCAGCACATGATGCTGAACCATCCATCTGTTAAATCCACACCAACTGTGAGATATGTGTGGAGACTTCACTTTGCTGAGCCACCAGAGTAAAAAAAAAAAAACTTAGATTCAGAGTATATAAAAATTCAGGGGGTCACATCTTGGTGCGTATGTCTCTCAGAGTCGGCATGGATTGTTACATTTTAAAAATGTAAGCATATCTGTTCTGTGATGCGTGATGGATGTCATAAATGCTTCAAAAAAGCTGGTGGAGTCCTGAAGGTCAGATAGAGAGAAGGAGAAAGCAGCTAAGCAGTTTACCTGAGAAACAAACATTAGAGAAGGCAGAGCATATGTGTGATAGAAAATAGTCGTACACACAGAGAGAAATTTTTAAATTGCAGAATACATACAGAACATGTGCATGCACACACCACATCCTTTAAACACACAGCAGTGCTCCATTTATGGTGAAGCTCAGGCTGAGCCAGACAGACAGAGGTGATCAGACTGGATCACAGACTAGCCTCAGTCTGGTCCACAGTACCTATACACACATACACACATACACACCCACACTCCCCAGTTAAGATATACAGCGCATACACCCACACTTGTGTACGCATCTCTAATCTTTATATAGCCATGGAATGTAGTGTTCATTAAAACTGTATATTGGGAAACTAATTCCAGTTTAACACTGTGGGTCAGTGTTAGTTTTGTATCAGCTGGCAATTCAGTTGATAGTTGTCTGTACATCCTTGGGTACAGTGCAAGCAGGTAAAAAAAAAAAGGTCACTGGCTCACTGCCTCTATGGCATCTTATACTTCCTGTTTGCATCATCCATAGCATGATGTTTATCTCAAATAGAATCCAAATTTGTCCTAAACTTTGTTACCACTAACAAGAGGAGAGTAACAAAATCCATTAATATTCCCTTCATGCTATTTGCTGTGTTTTGACACAGCCAAAAAAACCCCAGCTAAAATAAAACTTTTTTTTTCATAAGCTATCCTAGAACGTGTATAGTAGCACTGACATGCAAATGAATGGTCGTTCTGAGTAGCCTAACTCAATTCAATTCAATTCAGTTTTATTTATATAGCGCCATATCATAACAAAGTTATCTCAGGGCACTTTTTCATATAGAGCAGGTCTAGACCGACTCTTTAAATTTACAGAGACCCAACAATTCCCACCATGAGCAAGCACTAGGCGACAGTGGCAAGGAAAAACTCCCTTTTAACAGGTAGAAACCTTGAGCAGAACCGGGCTCTGGGTGGGCGCTCATCTGCCTCGACCGGTTGGGTTGGGGGGGGAGCAGGAGGAAAGAGAACATACAGCAGCACAATACAGTTCCACATAGAGATGTAAAGTAATGTGGTAATGGTATTGATGTTAATATTAATAGAAATAATACTAATAGCAATATTATAATAGTAATACTAATAATAAGAGCAATAACAGTAATAGCTGCAGTGGGTGTAGAGCAGGAACACGGGGGCAGCAGGTGGCTGCAACCATAGATCCAGACTCTACGGCTCCGGAGGCAGAAACACCTGCAGAAAGCAACAGAAGGAGAGAGAGAGAGGAGAGAAAGCACACAACTACGGGAAGAAGTTGGGTTAGTAACAAGCATTGATGGGATATGAGTGCGTACAGATGGAGAGGGAGAGGAGGAGAGAGGAGCTCAGTGCATCATGGGAAGTCTCCCGGCAGTCTAGGCCTATAGCAGCATAACTAAGGGGTGGCTCAGGGGTCACCTGAGTCAGCCCTACTATAAGCTTTATCAAAGAGGAAAGTCTTAAGCCTACTCTTAAATGTGAGGAGGGTGTCCGCCTCCCCTACACAAACTGGGAGCTGGTTCCACAAAGAGGAGCTTGATAGCTGAAGGCTCTGGCTCCCATTCTACTTTTAGAGACTCTAGGAACCACAAGGAACCCTGCATTCTGGGAGCGCAGTGCTCTAGTGGGGTCATAGGGTACTATGAGCTCTTTAAGATATGATGGTGCCTGACCATTTAGGGCTTTGAAGGTGAGGAGAAGGATTTTAAATTCTATTCTGGATTTTACAGGGAGCCAGTGTAGAGAAGCTAATACTGGAGAAATATTATCTCTTTTTCTGGTTCTTGTCAGTAAACGTAGCATTATGGATCAGCTGGAGAGTCTTAAGGGACTTATTGGGGCAACCTGATAATAGAGAGTTGCAATAATCCAGCCTAGATGTAACAAATGCATGGACTAGTTTTTCTGCATCTTTTTGAGACAGGATGTGCCTGATTTTTGCAATGTTACGTAAGTGAAAAAAGGCAGTTCTTGAAGTTTGTTTTATGTGGGGCGTTAAAGGACATATCCTGATCAAAGATAACTCCAAGATTCCTTACGGTGTCGCTGGAGGCCAGGGCAATCCCATCTAGAGAAACTATATCTTTAGATAATGTCTTTCGAAGGTGTTCGAAGTACAATACTTTCGGTTTTGTCTGAGTTTAACATCAGAAAATTGCAGGTCATCCAGGTTTTTATGTCCTTAAGGCATGCTTGAAGTTTAGCTAATTGATTGGTTTCATCTGGCTTGATCAATAAATATAACTGGGTATCATCTGCATAACAATGAGAATTTATGGAGCGCTTCCTAATAATATTGCCTAAAGGAAGCATATATAAGGTGAATAGAATTGGTCCAAGCGCAGAACCTTGTGGAACTCCGTGACTAACTTTGGCGTGCATAGAGGATTCATCATTAACGTGTACAAACTGATATCGATCTGATAAATAGGATTTAAACCAGCTTAGTGCGGTGCCTTTAATGCCAATTAAATGTTCTAGTCTCTGTAATAGAATGTAATGGTCAATGGTATCGAATGCGGCACTAAGATCTAATAAGACAAGTACAGACACAAGTCCTTTGTCGGATGCAATTAGAAGGTCATTTGTAACTTTCACCAGTGCTGTCTCTGTGCCGTCTAAATCCTGACTGAAAATCCTCAAACAGCTTATTGCTGTGTAGAAAGTCACACAACCGATTGGCGACTGCTTTCTCAAGGGTCTTGGAGAGAAAAGGAGGGTTAGATATAGGTTTATAATTTGACAAAACCCCTGGATCAAGAGTGGGCTTTTTAAGAAGAGGCTTAATTACAGCTACTTTAAAGGACTGTGGTACATAGCCTTTTAATAAGGACAGATTGATCATATCTAGTAAATAAGTGCTAACTAAGGGTAAAATTTCTTTAAGCAGCCTAGTTGGGACGGGGTCTAACATGCACGTTGATGGCTTAGATGAAGAAATCATTGAAGTTAGTTGACTAAGGTTGATGGGAGAAAAGCAGTCTAAATGTACATCAGGTTTTACAGTTGTTTCTAAGGTTCCTGTGTTTGAAGATAAGTCAGTACCAACTGAGGGCAGGAGGTGCTGGATTTTGTCTCTAATAGTTAGAATTTTATCATTAAAGAAGCTCATAAAGTCATTACTACTGAGGTCTATAGGAATACATGGCTCAACAGAGCTGTGACTCTCTGTCAGCCTGGCTACAGTGCTGAACAGAAACCTGGGGTTCTTATTTTCCTCTATTAATGATGAGTAGCTGGCTATCTTGCCAGACTAAATGTGATTTTTCCAGATTGATGGAATGCCATTTCCTTGCAAGTTTTCGTAATGTTTGCTTTAATTTGTGGGTTTTGGGGGTTATACCATGGAGCTAACCTCCTCCTTTTTTTTTTTAGAGGGGCGATAGAGTCGAGTGTTATTCGTAGTGAGCCTGCAGCACTATCAACAAGATGTTCAATTTGGGAGGGACTAAAGTTAGCATAGGAGTCATCTGTTATATTGAGACATGGAACTGAATTAAATACTGATGGAATCACTTCCTTAAATTTAGTTACAGCACTATCAGATAGACATCTAGTGTAGGAATGTTTGCCTAATGGTGTGTAGTCCAGTAATAGGAATTCAAAAGTTATTAAATAATGGTCTGATAAAAAAGGATTCTGTGGAAAGACTATTAGATGTTCAATTTCTATGCCATAGACAAGAACAAGGTCGAGGGTGTGGTTAAAACAGTGAGTGGGTTTATGTACACTCTGACAGAAGCCAATTGAGATAAACGCAGCACTAAGGCTATCATTTTCTACATCCACATGAATATTAAAATCACCTACAATAATTATTTTATCTGTTTTAAGGACTACACCTGATAAGAACTCTGAGAAATCAGATAAGAATTCAGAATACGGTCCAGGAGCTCGGTACACTATAACAAATAGAATTGGCTGTAGTGTTTTCCAGGTTGGGTGTGAAAGGCTAAGAACAAGGCTTTTGAACGAGTTATAATTTAATTTAGGTTTAGGTTTGATTAATAGGCTTGAGTCGAAGATGGCTGCAACTCCACCTCCTCGGCCTGTGCCTCGAGGAATGTGAGTATTAATGTGACTGGGGGGAGTGGATTCATTTAGGCTAACATATTCATCATGACACAGCCAGGTTTCAGTAAGACAAAATAAATCAATATTATGATCTGATATTAAATCGTTTACTAGAACAGCTGATGTTTAAGAGTCCACATTTAATTCTCCTATTTTGTTGTACTGTTGCAGTGGAGGTTTTACTTTTTATTAGGTTTTTATGTGTAACTCCTCTTCTGTTTACTTTTGATTTAAATAATTTAAGTGGTCGGGGGGCAGACACCCTCTCTGTGGAGTTTAGGGTGGCATCTTGAAAATAACTGACTCTGCCATAAAACTTTAAAAAAGGGAAATGAAAAATTAGGGGGAAAAGCCTAGGGTTTAAAGGGTTAAACAAATGTGTTTTTCATAAGTATTCCCAGGTGGTATAGAAAAAAATGTTATTGACAGAGAGCACACCCTTGCTTCCTATCTCATATCTCTAATCTATTATTTTCTCTTATCAGGAAACTTTTGTTCATTATCACTTACTTACATCACGGCCACAGAGAATACTTGATTCTAATTGGCTGGACAAGCAAGGTTGGAAGAAGGTACAAAATACTGTCACTTAAATGACTCATCCACAAAGATTAAATATGTGTCTTTATGGATGGCATGATAGCAGTGTCTTACCTCTGTGATCAGACCACATTCTTTTCTCTCGGTCTCTCTGCTTCCTGTCACTAAAGTAGGTGAGACGTCACCATGTTCTGTGATGTGAGACAACTGTCCAGTTGAGCTGATGACTATAAACTTGGCTTAGACAGGCAGTTGGAACCAATTTTAGAGCAGAGCAGAGGGTTTTTCGCCTCCCCCATTTTGCGGAGTGTTGGATTTTCTCTCTCTGTAATTTGGCGTCGGCAGACGGGAGGCTTTTTCTGGCCTCAGTAGGATTCTTGCCAAACCCTCTTCTTCCTTATGTCCTAGATGAGGATGATTAGGATGGATGGCAGACATGGCTGTTTGAAGCTGCCTGTGATCACAGTATGGTTTAGCATCTTTTTCTGTCCTCATTTGCTCATTAATATTTTGTGGTGCACACAGAAGACAGCACAGCCCACATTACAGTACATACTGCAAACTCACTCCAACCCTCAGTTATCTGCCACATATAGTCTTCTGTAATTGTCTGTCTGAATACTATTGTGCTCACGTGGGCTATCCTAAATCCAGGTCAACTCAAAGTCCTGCTTCTCTTAGATCAGTTAATGGTTCCATAAAAACATATTGCCCAATCAGGACTGTTGACTATCTGGTTAAAAGCTCAGGTTTTCTGCCTGTGACAATTATTGATTTCTGTCAGGTCTTAGGTTTCATTTTAAACAGCTAAACATGTGGATGTCCATCAGATTACATTTAGCATTTTAGACTAAATAAATTCTTGATACATTCTCTATAGATCATGCAGCACAGTAAAGGAGAATGGAGATTAGTTGCACTGGCGATGAACTTAACTGGATTAACTAGAACTTTGTGTTAATATTTCCATGAATGATTTCATGTATCATGTAAGATTTGATATTTTCTAACTTTGCCGTTTCCTAGTGGTGTTATCAAAAAAGACACAATAATCTAAATATTCTACATATAGGGGCTCTAAATATTATACATGTTAAGTATATGTTGCTCTTCCTGAGCTTTATTCCATTTTTTCCCTTTTAAAGTGTTTTTTTTGGGGAGTTTTCCTAATCCGAATCGAGGGTCTAAGGACAGAGGGTGTCTTATGCTGCACAGATAGTAAAGCCCCCTGAGGCAAATTTGTAATATTGAGCTATATACATAAAACTGATTTGACTTGACTTCCTTATTATTGTGTACTATATTCTGAAAAAACAAAAACTTGAATAGTCCTATAACAAGCTAAGCTCCAAGGATTACAAATCTTTTGTCTTTGCTTGCTCTTTTTTATTATTATTTGCAGATATTTCAGTTTGAAACTAAAGGTTTTGAACATGAATTAGGTTGTCTAATCTGTAGTGTTTGTGCCTGGGCAACCAACAAAAACTGACAAACAGGGGACATAAAAGCACACGTTGCTGGGAACGCACACACATACACATAAACACACACAGTAAGCCTTGGCTGAGGTCTTAGCTGATGCTGTGCTGAGGTCATGGATTTATTAGACAGAGAAGCCACCGAAGAATACCTTTGATTCTGCTCCACACACACACTCATCACAGACACACACCAACATAAACATCCACTCAGTCATGTAGAAGACAACAGAGCGTCTTTTCCTGTAACATACACAGGACACCCAGTCCAGCTCAGACCAAATCAAGCTTATAATTCAGTGTGGGGGGTGAGATGAGAATTAATGCCTGATGTTTGCATGCTAACCAGCACAGCGCCACCTACAGAACAGCTTAACTCTCCTTCCATAGTACTGTTACTGTGGCAGGTGGAAGTATCTCTATCCTAATAACAAGATGGATCCCTATACTTAAAATACATTTCCAACAGAGCTCCCACACACAGATGCTACTCAGGTGCCATCTTGACCATTAAAGTGTAACTCCACCCTCTAATTCAGGTAGAACCCTCTCGCCCAGCAAATTTAAAAAATGTCTTTTTTCTATAAATTTCATGACGTAGACTGGTTCCAACCAGTCGACTCTATGTCAACATAGGTCTCGCAGGTTCAGGGCTGATTTACAACAGTAGATGGCGTGTTGAGCCATTTTCAACCCATGAAATGCTGTTTTTTATAAACTTGGTAAGAAATGTCAATATTAACACCAGCCTTGATGTTTCATCACAATACAGTCATATCATTTAGTTTACAGCTCAAAAAACGTTTAAATGCGCATTACCTCTTTAAAGGTACCCTTTTAAGCTTTTGACCACTGTCATAATGAATGGGTCCCAGTTTGTCTGTTTCCAAGGCGTTATAAGAATGCAAGCAAGGATGCACTTGTAAAATATATATTTTATTATATCATATATTTTTAAAAATTTGCTTTGCAAATGTTTTATGAATGAGGAAATGCATTTACACGGACAGGCAGTCTCCTGTCTCTCACCACCCTGATGCTTGCTGGCATGCACATAGTCAGTACTGATTGGACTGTTATTTTCTCATGTTGTCACTAGACTGGTTCATTTCCCAACTGAAGTGTCTCCACACATCGCTTTTCTTATTAATATCTTGGTAGTTCGTTAAAGCTCTAGTGTAGAGAATTGGAAAGCTGTTGACCACAACCGTGAGCTCTCCCTCCATTCTATTTGAAGTTATTTTACGTAGTTGAGTGGAGTTACATGCTTCTGTTCCACAAAGAAATCAAATCCAGCATGACTGGTTGCTTGGTCACTAGGTTGCCAATCCCACACTGGTTTTCCCTAAAAAATATTATGCTGTGAGGATCTTTAGGGTGCTAATGCTGTAATGAGTGCCACCCGGTCAAACACACACAAAACACATATCTTGAACCTGTATGTGCCATATGTTTCAAATCCATTTACCATGTGTACAGTGCAGACAGTAATAGGAACACACACACACACTGAGGGTTTGTGTTGTTGGTGCTGCTTGCATGGCCAGCGCTCGTGCTTCATTGTGTTGCTGTGATCTTGTGCTTTCAACTGTTGGTTTGCAGGAGTGTGTCGATCTGGTGTGTGTGTGTGTGTGTGTGTGTGTGTGTGTGTGTGTGTGTGTGTGTGTGTGTGTGTTGGGGGGGCTAACCCCATCAGCAGCCATTCCTGCCTCCTCTACACCGTCACACACTCCAAGGCAAATCAATGAAGAGTGTGTGTGCAGCAGAGGTCTCCAGTCATGTGCTGAAGAAAATTTACTATTTACTATTTACTACTACTGTATATGGCATATTTAAATAAATGTCAGGAGATTTCAGCACATGGTTGCACATGACTGAAAACAACTGGTGCATGAATACAACTGTGGTTTGTGTGTGTGTGTGTGTGTGTGTGTGTGTGCGCGCGTGTGTGTGTGTGTGTGTATATTCACATATTCATCATAACTGGTGTGTTTTGAGAGTATGTATGTATGATTGACACTGTGCACCCCTCCCTCCTCCTGTCTGACCTTCCTCTTGTGGAGCAGGCGGGAACAGCGACAGTGCATTTGACGTAGAGAAGGCTGTGGGCACCATCATCATCGCCAAGCCTCTGGATGCTGAACAGCGCTCCTTCTACAACCTGACGGTGCAGGCCACAGACGGCACCAACACTGCTTACTCACAGGTACCGCATAACCTTTATTTCAGCAACCTTTCATTGTTTGGTGGTATACAGTTCTACCTTGTAACTGTGTTTGGAACAACTTAAAATGCATTAGATGCCACAGAGGAAGAACGTGTGTCCATGTTACTGCTCCAGGGGTTTAGTAGAAGGTAGGAATGGGAAACAAAAGGTGAAAAAAAGCATTAAACATAATAATTTGTTATTTGAGCAATAGAATAACTAACCCAATTTTATCCAGCCCCACTTGTGGCCGGGTTCCCTCATTCTTAAAACACCGTCCATGAATCAAAATGACTAGATCGCAAGGATTCCTCTGAACAGAGAATGAGCTTTTTGGCCCTTCAGTAGAAATGATACACATGCATCCTGTACCATCTGAGCTGGGAAAAGATGAACGTAAGAAAATGAACAGTTAAGTCTGTGTTCTACTCAAGTTTACTGACCAAATCACAAGGATTATCTTCAGAGATAAGATGACTTAGAGGCTGAATAAACATGAAATATGGTCATTTTCTGAACTTTTAATTGAAAGATAATAGGAATGGCAGAGTTACAGAGTATTAAGAACACAGACAACCACTGCAATTACAAACTGAGCTTCATGCCATGCAGGGGTATTACTGTGTATTCTAGTAATATCCAACATCAAGGTTTTAGGAGATTCAGCCATTGAACATTCTGGTTTATTACTTTTTGGCTCTTATTTTCAATGTTTTTTCATATCTATTAGTTATGATTATGAACATTGTACTAACCAAGTTAATTAAGGCAAAATAGACAAGCAGTCAAATATTCAGACAGAATTATCCTTTAAATGATGGAAACATATCGTCATACAAGTCATCCATATAGGGGTGGACGATATGGCCAAAATCTTCTATCATGGTATATGTAATTTTATATTACAGTAACGATATATATCACAATACATTAATTGTTTAAAATAACCACGCCGTACTTCATGCTCTGTATTTACAATGACGCTCTCCTCCGCCATGTTTTCTTGTCACTCTCTTCTTCTGCGGTGATTGGCAAACCAGCTTAGAGGTGCATTACTGCCACCAACTGTCGCTCTAATGTCAAGTGAGAACATGGTAAGCAGTCCTGCTGCCCAAATGACGTTACCTTACGAGTTCACGTGAGAATCCAGCCCTGATTTGCTACATAGCCTGCCCCAAATATATAGCAGCTCACTAAGGGATAGCTCCCTCAGTATAAACGGTGTGTCCAAATCTTTACCAATGGACACAATCGTCACATGGTATATACCGTGATATTGCCCAAGCTTACATCCATGGGTCCTAAATATTGCTGATTGCACTGTTCCATACTAACATTTAAACACACAGTATTCTGAGTGATATTACAATGTAACATATACTGTTTTGATTTATAGTAGGCTCCATGCTAAACATTTAGCATACAATACATATTGAATGACAGTAGGCTCTGTTCACTATTATGGCATACGTATAGTATGTTCTCTGTTAATATTACACTATCCTGTGACAAATAAGGCCCAGTGCCAACATTCAGATTTACTCTATTTTGGCCAACTTTCCCATGTGGGCTCTACATGGTAAAGTTAAGAAAAGGAGATAAAAATATACAATACAATAAGAAGCAGAAAGTCTTTTTCAGACTAGTTTCAGTGCAGCACACGGCCTCAGGTATGCTCAGTGTCCAGCTGCTGCCAAAAATACTGTTTCAATAAAACCAGGAAATGTAATTTTATCAGTGCTAAGAATTTAGATTCCATTTTAATTTACAAGATGAGTGTGATGCAAATTTTAGAAATCGGGTTAGTCTACACACTGTAGACAGGCACAAATATTCAGACACACAGAGCATATGATATTAGCATTTTTATAGAGCAGGAAGAATTGTTCTGACATGAGGCATGAGTGAGACACCTATTACCCCCCCACCCCCCTACACACACACACACTATTCATTTTGTGATTTTCAAGGACAGTCAATTTCCTAAACTGAATATGAGGATAGTGAAAAGGGGCATATTCATGCATTCCATTTGTATTCAGTCACATAGTGCTGTCATATCCACACGCGTCTCTCTGTCATGTAGGCCCCCCCTCTGCTGTCTAACATGCTGTCAGACTAGGGAGTTCCCAAAAGTCATTTCAAGGTTGGAGAAGGTTTCAGTGTCATGCTTGCCTGAATACACACACACACACGCAATCTTTTTCTTTTTCTTTCTTTTCTTATTTTGAATTCTAACCCAGCCATTTAACCATCTCTTGCCCCCAACATATCTGATCCATGTAAGATTTCACATTCATTCTCCCCAAAGGAGTGTGTGAAAACTGATGCACATGACTAAATCTCCTTATGTTCTAAAGAAGAAGTAAAATAACAATCACAAATCATGAATGGAATTATGTCAAAGACAATTATTCAGTCCCGACAAGAATGATCTCAAGATCAGAAGAATTAACACAAATTCAACCAATTGCCCGTTATTCACACCTGCAAGAAGTAGTCTACTTCAGCCACCTTGGGGTGGCAGTGACCCCATGTGCAGCAGCCCCACCCCAAGATGGTTGAAGTAGGCTATATTTGTTTTGTTAAAATTGTATGATGACCCTGATGAGGGCCACAAGCTGGGATCTCTCTCCAGCACCTTGGTCTCACAGTAAGGTTGTTCTTTGTGCTTAAGTGTTGCTGGAGTTTTCACCTCACAATTTGTATTGTATAGTTTTTTTTCATGGTCTACTCCATGTCATATCATCAACAACATTAAGCAGGCTTAAAGTCTACATACCTTTTATCAAAGCATTTAGATACAGTTTGTTTCACAGCTGAAAAGTTCTACATTAATAAGATATAAGAATAAGATAAGCTTCCCTGATGGTTTTGATACTGTATGGCAAATTCTTTGGCTAACATATCGTCATAGGTGTCAAGGTGTGATTGACAATGTTGTATGGACACCACAGTGCAATTCATGTTCCTGCAGCTATGCCGTCACCGTGTTTGTAAGAGCTTGACATTTGCCATCCTTGCCATATTTACAATAATATCTCAACTTCCAGCAAACCATCTACCTTCTTACCTCCTTGGCTCCTCAGTCAGAGCTCCCCCAATGAACTCTGCCAATTGAAACTGCATCAAACTTTTTCTAACCTGAACTGAGCCATCTTCGACCTCATCATTCAAACAGACATTTGACTTAAAGATTTTGATAGGCAGCTTGATGGGCCTATTTCAGGAAAAAAGGTTCACCTTCCATATTCCTTTCTTCACTTAAACTTTTGAAGATAATTTTTACTCTTACTGGAACTAGTTCGTAGTAGTGGATGAGGTTTTTGAAGGATTGGCCAGCCTATCGGTAATAACAACATTGTACTCACAAGTGATTGCTGAGATCTGGGAACATAGTGGCATTGTTAAAAGGAAGTCAGACTGGTTGAGAAACACGATCAGTCAGAATGTCAGACAGGCTGGAAACAGTTTAGCCAGATTATCTAAACCAGGAGTTCTCAACCTTTTGTAACTTAAGGCCCACTTCTGATTGTTAAAGAAATTCCGAGGATCGCCTTCCAAAATAAATGAGGAAAAAAATCCCGGGTGCTTTGTGTTTAAGTGTCTCCAGAGCTTCGATGGCTTTAGCGCCTCATTTGACTGGATTTCACCACATTCAACACCCTGTGCTTTCGACTCAGCATCACTGTCTGCCGTTATGAATCCAAATTGAATGTATTCAGGCTCATATTCCCTCACTTCATGCTTTTACTGGTGCAGGGTTGTCTCCTACATCACTTTTTCGTTTCAAAAACTGATCCATTTTGTATCACTGCATCCGAGGGAACATTAGCTAGCTAACAATGGCAAACGTCTGTCTCTGGCTGATAATGTGTCGTGATTGACTGGTGATATTCAAATGTAACTGGTCTTATTCATTTTAATTTGATGTTTTTTTATTTATGTGAATCCTTAAGCACATTTAGATATAAAAATAACTAGCTTTGTAAATTACCAAAAACTATTTTATTAATTTTAAAGTTACCATTTGACAGTACCACTGCCTCCGCGGAGAATGGCTGATCTAAACCACTTCATTGGGAGATAGCGCACCTAAAATGTTGCTAATAATCCCTCTTTGAACAGGAAAACTGTGTCCACGTAACAACGTAAGTACAGTAGGTCAAAATTGAAGCAGGAAGTAGGACTGTAAACTGTGATGGATGTTAACAACAGACAGCTTGCGTAATAATCTTACTGTTCATCTTCATTTTCTCTTCCAAATAACTTTGGCTGAGACCCAACATGTAATAAACAAGAAAACATCTTATAAAGCCTATAATGTTCATAGATACTGTGTCAGAGAGACGTTAATGTAACTCACAATCACAAACACAAAGTTGAATCCACACCTCTGTGACAGTGTCAAGACTTAAAATCTTAACAAAGACAGGATCTCAACTGGTTTCTCAGGTTATAAAGTTGCCTGCTTTTGTGATTTTGCCTTCTTAACTTAGGAGTTTTAATGGAGTTTTTTTCACAGTGTCATACACATACTCCCTATTCACACACACACATACAGATACACACACACACACACACCTGTAAGATGGGAGGAAGGCTCCCAGATGGAGAGTCAGCATGGCGTAATGCCGCCAGGGAATGTCTCCACAGTTGAGCAACAGAAGGCCGACTGCTGCAGCAGGGTTTAAATTTAGACTCTTCGTCTGGCAGCACTCAACTCCTGTCTCCGTTTCCCTCCACTTCTCTTTATGTTTTCTCTGGATAGGAATCAGTACAAATCTCAGACTCCTTTTTCTGGATGTGTGTGTAGTGCATGTTGTCACTTTCCTTACCCACTAAGTCCTATTCCTGCTCCTGCTGCTATTTTGTAATCCTTACAGAGTTCAGTTTGTATATTTTGGCAGGGCTATAGTCAGCACAATGGCTCAGTGCTTTATTACTGTCCCCTCACAGTAAGAAGGTCCTGGGTTTGATTCAAGCCCTTGATCTTGTGTATTCTCTAAGGGCTTGGAACTTTCCACCTATATTTCTGTTGATTTTCTCCCACACCAAAAGACCTGCAGGTAGATAAAACTCAGTTTGTACTTTCTGTGTCCACATAGCTGCAGGGGTCGGTCTGACGTAGATTTCGTCATCTGCCCATGCCTGAGGGGGTTCACCCAGACAGCTTGTGAGACGCATGTTTGCTGCCCAAAATGTGGGCGGGGAATATACTGCAGGCTCTGCGTACCGAATGGACATGTGAACATGTCTGCCTATGCACCCATTGTTATGTAAACAGAACTGCGTGTGTGTCCACTGTCCGCCCTGCTGTCCTCAACAGTTTTGGAGTATATCAGGTTCCTTTAAGTGTTCAGTATTAGGTCATATGAATAAGGTCATACAACATGCTGTCCAACTACGTCTGAAGGCCAAAGTGTTTCTACCTGTTGTAACTGGCCACACTGGAAGCCAGAGCAAAAAGCCTCCTCCTGGCTGCATCACACTTTCTCCCTGATCTCTCTCCAAGAACTGTCTTTGTGTGTCTTTGTAGAGTCAGCACAATGAATTGAACAACTGCAGATAATGGAGCACAGTTTCAGACAGTCTCTCCTCAAAAGCATTTATGGTGTTGCACGCAGCTGTTCACAAGAAAAATGACAGAAGAAGTAAAAAAGAGAGCTCAAGAGAGAGATATTCAAAGCCTGCCTACTTTCACACCTCTGTCCACCTGACCAGTCACTGTGTAAAATGGGCATGATTGTCAGATTGAAGTTACAAAAATTGGCAAATGCAGTCAAATTAATTTAACATGCAAATGCATGTCAAATTAATTTTGGAGATCTTGAAACATGGCAACATCATTAAAAAGAAGTCAAATGAGTTAAGAAAAATTAGTAGTTATTCAGACAGGTTGTAACCGAACCACCAGGTTAGTCAAACAGGGGGGTTATAGTTAAGGGGCTACAGTTGAGCTATGGACATGAACTGTGCTCCTGGAGGTTGTTGATAGTGATGAAAGTCTCAGTAATCATCTTCTTTTCAGTGACACACCTCTAACAGAGACATCTCCACTGCAAACCATCTGCTCACCATGATCGCCACTGTCTATCACAGTATCACTGTCTCCTACACTGTAATGAGGCAAGCTGAAATAAGTTACCTGGATGTAACCCCAGTTCTAGTACGTCATAGCCCACCGTCACTCCATATCACAAAGTGAAAGAAAGAATGTAAACACAGCTGCATCTGTCTAGTGTTGTGGTGGAGGGTGAATTCCCCTGCTTAGCTCCTCACTGTAGTAGCAGCTTGCATCCTGCGACCCCTGGCTTCCAGCCCTGACCCCTTACCTGAACCAGGGTTGGCATCCTGCCACCCTTGCCCCGAAACTCAAATGTGGTCAGACAGCAACACTAATAAAACACAGTTTCACAATAAGTAGGTACACTGCTAAGCTCAGTAATACATCGACATTTTTGGTGAAGAGGTTTTGTATCACTTCTTAATAAAATGAGTCTGGGGAGTTCTTTTTTAAGCAGCATCGGGACCATGAGGGGAGTTTTAAGAGTCAGAAATCTCAGCACCTGGCCAACTAATATTTGAGTCTGCATTATTGATGTACAGTCCTTTCATCCACTGCTGATGTATTTTGTCCATTACAGCACAATGCGGCAGGTAAAACCTTACTAAACGCTTAATATATTTCAGTAATCAAAGTGCATTCATACACCCATCAATTACTTTCTTCGTATCTGTTTTCTCTTTGCTGCATCACACTGCTACAGCCCAGTTTCACCACAGGTTTAAAATTAAATATACTCTTCTTTCATTTCCTGCCTTTCTGTCTCTTCTGTCTGCCTCCCTACCTGTCTGTCTCTGCCTCTCCTGTGTTTTCCTGACTCATGCTGGGATTCAGCACCAGTTGTCTGTGACTCAGGAACTTTCCATGAGTCATGACACACACCAACCCCAAACATGCTGCATGACTTCTCTGCAGTCTGCCCAATGGCACTCATTCATACACTCTGTTACATAATTCCAGTGACACAAAAGATAGTCAAGTACAGTCATATTAGTGGCATTGTCAAGGCTTCTTGTATTTCTTAATACCACTAATGTATGTATCAAAGTTGACCTCTACATGAAAGCACCATAGAAATGTACTTTGCCTGTGCAAGTGAATACACTGACTGCAACAATTTCAAGTAAATTGATTGATTGATTAAATTTTACTATAAACTTCTCATAGAAGGTAAATTAGTTGTGCACAGCTACCCTTTATGTATCAGCCCTCAAGGGGCAGATACAGCAAGGAATTGGTCAAATAGGGCTGTTATAGGGTACATGAGCTCTTATTCCCCAACTCTGTCTTCTACAAATCAAGTTCATATCAATACAACTAATCTACATTAGCAAATATGCTTTGTAAAAAATGTAATGCTGCCCGAATTAGGTCTTGTTATAAACATGAGGGGGGAACGTTTATATTCAACATAGCTGCAAAATTTTCACTGCCAACGTAAAATGTTCATACTGAAAATATTTGCAAAATGTCAGCTACTCTGTTTGACGAACTACTCTGCGCATCAAGAGCAGGATAATATAACTCAGTCAAGGATGTCTTCTTTCATCCCTTTCCTCCCTTTCCTTTGTTAATGTTCCAGGTTCACATCACTGTTATGGACAACAATGACAACGCTCCCATCTTCTCCCAATCAACCTATGATGTCACTATTTCTGAAGACATGCCACCTGACACTGAGGTGGTCCAGGTTCTGGCGTTGGACCGTGATGAGCATCACCGGCTGACTTACTCTCTACAGAGCTCCATAGACCCCAGTAGCATTCATCTGTTCCGCATCAACCCCACCCTGGGCACCATCTACTCTGCTCAGAGGCTGGACCACGAAGCCTGTGCCCAACACATCCTCACTGTCATTGTAAGTATTTGACACTCTCTCTGCCAGTGGCTTATATTTAGGATCTTGTGCTAACAGCTGTGACTCTTTGAATACCTCAGTTTCCACTGAGGGGGTCCAGTCTTGTCTGCATTGTTGTGTTAATAGAATTATAGTCTTATCTTGAGGTCATTCACTCCCCTTGGTCATTCATCATGGTAAGAGCAACATGCAATTATAGCTGCAAGCTATAATTAGTTGTAATACTGCAGAATAGGAGTATAATGGTACACAAAATGCATGGCTCAATATGTACCTCCTTGGGCTCACAGTCTGGGTTCGATATGTTTCCAGCATATCAGGGAAAACAAAAGAAACACAGAAGATGACATTTCATTTGCACATTATTTATTATATTGTTTCATCATTATCATAAAAGACTCTAACCTGCATATTCTCAACTATTAATTACATTTTAGATATGTGTCTAACAAGACATGTACAGCATATTTATAGTTAACTTAAACTGATTGATAAAGTGAGCAGTACAGTTTCAAGCAGAGCTCTGTTATCCTGGAGGACAATCCATTGGTGGTGAGAGTGACTGCCAGGGCAGGGGATAATTCCTGGATGATGGCAGCTTGTGCGTTGTTTGTATGATGCGCATGTGAAGGAACATTGTAGCGGGGCTCAATCCCTCTAATAGCTGCCATAGCAGAGAAAACAAAAGAAACACAGAAGATATAATTTCATTTACATGATTTTTCTTTTGGCGTGAAAAACTGTGGCATATGGGCAGTAGGAAAAAATAAATAACCAAACGTCAACATGTCAGTATTGTTTCATTGTTATTACAAAACACTCTAA
This sequence comes from Macquaria australasica, assembly GCA_005408345.1. Taxonomy (NCBI): domain Eukaryota; kingdom Metazoa; phylum Chordata; class Actinopteri; order Centrarchiformes; family Percichthyidae; genus Macquaria; species Macquaria australasica. The sequence continues at coordinate 51,471 of SEMN01000287.1, forward strand.
CCTGCATATTGTTGAGGACAGACAACAACTGTCCAACTGCCAAATGTTTCCGCGTGGAACTTTAGAAGTTATGTGCTAAGATGCAGTTCTGGTTGTAGTATATCAGGTTAATTTGACAGTAACTGTTTGGTTCACATGTTTACAGTACTGAACTGAAGATAGTTGTGCACCAAACATCCTGTAACCCTACTGCTTGATGAATATTATTATACTACATAATATATTATACAGTATATATAGGTATCTTTTAACTTTTAACATTTTAGCTCTAGTTTTTTTTATATTAAGATAAAATAAAGTTTCTTAATGGGCTTAAATTTGAATCTGTTTTCCAACCAAGTGGACACCTTAGTTGACCAGGTCTAAAGCACTCCTGATTGGACCTGATACACTGTGATAATACATCAGAATGATGATTTGATTCATTTGACAAACACCTTGAAAGTGCAGGGATTTTGTTATGTAGTTTCCAGTGGTGTACATAAAAAGATACAGATTTTCTAAGAAAAACATTCAAACAGTGCATCAAGGTTAAGTAAAAGTCCCTCACTAAGTTACTCAGTGTCCGTATCAAGGAATGTTTTCGATTAAACTGTAAAAGGCTTTCATAAAATCAAGAACATTCAATAACCAAGGGCACAAGTAAAATATCTGTGGTTGTTATACTCTTAATGGTTATTGAACTTGAGTGGTCAGAACAAGAGGAAAGTAGAAATTTCTCAGGAGGAAATAATTTCTGAGTCTTCTGTGTCTCATATAGAGCAGCAGAAGAGCCAGAAAGCAGGTACTGATTTGCATATCCAACAGTAAACAGCTATTATTAAAAAATGTGAAATCTAGGGAAATACATGCAGCAAAGGAAAGTGATGGAGTGAGAGTTCTGGTCTGATGATATTTTGCATTTTGTTATATTATTCTTATATTGTTTGTTATACTTTGGACAATGACACATTGGCACATTTGATATTTTTCAGTTATATGATCATCAAATTTTATTGAGTTCATAGTGACCATGTTTGTTTGTTATGTTTGTGTTGTCTATAGGTGAAGGACCAAGAGTTCCCATACAGAAAGAACTTGGCTCGTGTGCTAATAGAAGTGGAAGATATAAATGACCATGTACCGATCTTTACCAGTGCTCTGTATGAAGGCTCAGTCTATGAGTCAGCAGCAGTGGGATCAGCTGTGGTCCAGGTCACTGCCCTGGACAAAGACAAAGGCGAGAACGCAGAGCTACACTACTCAATTGAAGCAGGTAGGCACCTCTGACAACTAAATACTTGCACTTGTATGTTGAAATGTTTTATACCCTGTAAATAATTTCCCTTAAAAATAACTACCACATTGATAAAAAAAATGTATCATTGTTTTTTATTTTCCAACAGGAAACACTGGAAATGCATTTCATATTGAACCAGTTTTGGGTATCATCGCTGTTGCACATGACCTGGACTTGTCCAGCATAGGCCATTATGTTCTCACTGTCAGAGTTACTGACAATGGCTCCCCTCCCCTGTCCACAACCACTATAGTGCGTATTGCTGTCACCCTCTCTGACAACACCGGCCCAAAGTTCCCTCAGCCTGAGTACCAGGCTGAGATCACAGAGAATGCGGTGGTTGGGACCTCTGTCACCACAGTTAGTGCAGTCAGCCAGTCCACCCTCACTTATGACATCAAGCAGGGCAACACCAATCGGGTTTTTCAGATAAATCAGTACAGTGGAGTGATTACTACTCAAAAGCCTCTAGACTATGAGACTACAGCGTCTTACTCCCTGATAGTCCAGGCTACTAATATGGCTGGCATGGCCTCCAATGCTACTCTGTTAATCCAGGTAGTGGATGAGAATGATAACCCACCAGTTTTCCAGCAGCTTCACTATCGTGGCAGCATCAGCGAGGCAGCACCGGTCAACAGCGTGGTCTTGAACTCGGATGACTCACCTCTAGTAATCAAGGCCACTGATGCTGACCGCAACCAAAATGCTCTGTTGGTCTACCAGATTGTTGAGGACACTGCAAAAATGTTTTTCACAGTGGACTCAGGAACTGGCTCCATCAGAACCATTGCTAATCTAGACCATGAGACATTGGCCACCTTCCATTTCCATGTCCATGTGAGGGACAATGGCAGGCCACAGTTGACAGCAGACAGTCCAACTGAGGTCACAATACAAGTGACTGACACAAATGATTCACCACCTCGCTTCACCCAGAATGCCTATGAAACAGTCCTGCTACTCCCCACCTATGTGGGAGTAGAAGCTTTGCAGGTTTCAGCCATAGACCCTGACAAAGATGTCTCTACAGAACTCACCTACTCTCTGACTGATGGAGTACTGGAGCACTTTGCCATCAAACCTTCCAGTGGAGTCATCATAGTCAAACACAACAACTTTTCTAAGGAACGTTTCCGCTTCAGTGTCAAAGTTTCAGATGGGAAATTCTCCAGCACGGCTTTGGTGACCATTCTTGTCCGAGAAGCTCTGGACTCTGGTCTCAGCTTCACCCATAACCTTTACTCTTCATCTATTCAAGAGAATGTATCAAATGTCACCAAAGTGGCTGTGGTCAATGCTGTGGGAAACCGTCTCAATGAACCATTGAAGTACACCCTGCTGAATGCTGGTACACGCTTCATAATCCGTCCAACTTCTGGTGTGATCCAAACCACAGGTATACCCTTTGACCGTGAAGAGCAAGAGTTCTATGAACTGGTTGTTGAGGCGAGAAGGGAGCATGACCGTCTGCATGTGGCCAGAGTTATGGTTAGAGTCCAAGTTGAGGACATAAATGATAATGCCCCTGTGTTTGTTGGACTTCCTTATTATGCAGCTGTTCAAGTGGAAGCTGAGCCAAGATCACCCATTTTTAGGGTCATGGCGGTAGACGGTGACAAAGGGATTAATGGAGAGGTGTCTTACTACCTCAAGGATGACCATGGTCACTTTGAGATCAACCGACAGACAGGTAGTCTCAGCCTCAAGAGGGCTTTTGAGTCTGATTTGTCTAATGTGGAATACCAGATGGTTATATATGCTAGAGATGGTGGTTATCCACCTCTCTCATCTACTATAGAGTTCACCATCACTGTAGTCAACAAAGCCATGCCTGTCTTTGACAAATCATTTTATTCTGTTTCTGTGAATGAGGATGTGGCTGTGCACACACCGATCCTTGGCATCAATGCAACTAGTCCTGAAGGTCAAAACATCATATACACTATTGTTGATGGAGACCCATCTCTTCAGTTTGACATTGGTTTTGATACTGGAGTCATAAGTGTCATCCACTCTTTGGACTATGAAGCAGCATCATCTTACCACCTCACCATCAGAGCCACAGACTATCTGACTGGTGCCCGTGCTGAAGTTGATGTAGATGTAGTTGTCCAGGATGTAAATGATAACCCGCCTATCTTCCAGAAAATGTCCTACAGGGTAGTTTTGTCTGAAACAACCATGATTGGAACTCCAGCACTTCAAGTTATTGCCACTGACAAAGACTCAGAGAAGAACAATGTTGTACGCTACCAGATCTTCTCAGATGCGCTTAACAACACAGACTACTTTCACATTGATAGTAGCAGTGGATTAATCCTAACAGCACGTATGCTAGACCATGAACTAGTTCACAAGTATGACTTCATTGTCAGGGCCACTGATAATGGCTTCCCACCATTGAGTAGTGAAGTATCAGTCATAGTTGTGGTGAATGACATGAACGACAATCCTCCAGTTTTCAACCAGCTGCTCTATGAGGCATACGTGAATGAGTTAGCACCTAGGGGTCACTTTGTAACCTGTGTCCAGGCATCAGATGCTGACAGCTCGGATTTTGACAAGTTGGAGTACAGTATTTTGTCAGGAAATGAAAGAATGAACTTTGTGATGGACAAAAAGACAGGAATCATTACATTGTCCAGCCATCGTAAGCAAAGAATGGAGCCTGCCTACAGCCTTAATGTTTCAGTGTCTGATGGGGTGTTCACCAGCACTGCGCAGGTTCATGTTAAGGTGTTGGGAGCCAACCTGTATAGTCCAGTGTTTGGACAGAATACGTATGTGGCAGAGTTAAGAGAGAATTCTGCAGTGGGAACCAAAGTTATACAGGTAAGTGCTATTGAAATGTATTGAAATATTTTTTTCCTTTGTAAAATGTATCAGAAGAAACATTGGTAATATAGTACTGTAATCATAAAATACTCATGTCTGTATTGACTAAGCCATTTTTTAAATTTCAGGTGAGGGCAGTAGACGCAGACCCTGGAGTATTCGGTCACATCATTTATTCCTTTGTTAATGATGTGGGCAAGGACCAATTTAGCATTGATGCAAGTGGTCAGATCACCACTGTAGAAAAGCTTGATCGTGAGGACCCAGCCAATAAGGACATTGTTCTTACAGTAGCAGCCCAGGACTCAGGTGGACATGTCTCTTACTGTACAGTACAAGTTAATCTGTTGGATGATAATGATAATGTACCTCGCTTCCGTGCTACAGAGTACCGAGCTTCAGTCAAATCTGATGTGGCTAAAGGTTTTTTGGTAACACAGATTCAGGCTTATGATCCTGATGATGGAACTAATGCCAAAGTGACATATTCACTTTACAGTGAGGCCCATGTCCCTGTGGTAGACATTTTGGAAATAGACCCAGACAATGGTTGGATGGTGACTAAAGGCAGCTTCAGCCACTTGAGGAACTCTGTATTATCTTTTTTTGTGAAGGCGGTGGATGGAGGAAATCCAGTCCGGCACTCTCTAGTGTCTGTCTACATCCATGTTCTTTCTCCAGATGCTTTCATTCCTTCCTTTAGCCAACATCAATACTTATTTAGCATGCCAGAGGACACACCCATAGGTTCAGCCATAGGGACGGTGCGCCTCAACACTCCTCCTGGATATGCATCACTCTTTGCTACCTTTGCCCTGGTTAATGGAGAGACCGGAGAAAACAACCAAGATGGGGTGTTTGTGGTGGAAAAGGATACAGGTGTGATCAAGCTTGATAAGCCCTTGGATCATGATGTGATCAAAGGATACCACTTCAAAGTCACTGCCACTGTACAACAGGCTAAGCTGGATTCTGTGACTTCTGTTGATGTTGAAGTTAAAGTATTGGATCTAAATGACAACAAACCAGCCTTTGAGGCCAATTCCTATGAGGCAACAGTTATGGAGGGAATGTCAGTTGGAACCAGAATCATTCAAGTCCAAGCACTAGACCCAGACTCAGGGGCAAATGGTCAGGTAACATACAGTCTTGGGACATTGATCCAGTCAGAAGGGGATTCAGATATATTGGTTGGCACCTTTAGCATTGACAGCATCACAGGCTGGATCACCACACGCAAGGACTTGGACCATGAGACCAATCCATCCTACACATTCACAGTTGTGGCCTCAGACCTTGGGGAGACCCTGTCTCTTTCCAGTACCACCACTGTGACTGTAGCAGTGTCAGACATTAATGACAACCCGCCCAGGTTCTTGGAGCAGCACTACTTTGGTTCAATTCAGGAGAGCGACCCACCAGGTGAGGTGGTGGCTGTGCTGAACACCAGAGATGATGACAGCTCTGCCATTAACCGACAAGTCAGCTACCACATCACTGGTGAGTACCGCTGTAAACGTCTGTCATTGCATTGCAACTGTAACGCCAGACAAGAACGTTGATATTGGACGATTCTACAAAACACTGGATTGTGTCTTGTTTTTAAAGTTCGTCCTTTCCACAGTATCTGTGCATGGTAACTACGGTATAGTTAAGGTTAGGGAAAGATTGCTTTTATGGTAAGTGAACTATAGTTAAGGTATGGTTAAGGGTGGGCAACTAAAAGACTTGGTTAAGGTTTGGAAAATATAATAGATATGGTTAATAAAATGGTGAATGTTAATTGCAGGTCTTTGATGGGATGCAAACTCTGGTGTATTGCATGAAAATTGCATAAATAGAGTTAGAGTAGTCAGTTTAAAGACTTCTTCACATCTGATGAAAGCTGCTGGAAACACGTTGAATTTGATCTTTTGCCTCTTGAATAGATGGTAGAATTCATAGGGTAGTCTTGATACTAGTCTAAAAAGCCACTGTAAGGTTTACCCAGGGAAATCAATAGGAGTTCTGTGTCATAACCTTTTCCAAATGTGCAGAAGATAAACTGTTTCCATCTCAAGGTATAAAAAGATATATATCAAAGGCGAGAAAGGAGGGACAAAAACAGGAAGGGAAAGCAAGGTGAATGCCAAAGTTGCATTAATAATGAGGACGGTGATCAAAGGACTGACTTTGCTGATTTGCTGTCTGCTCATTCACACACCAGAAGGTGATGAAGTTAGGACTCCCCAGAAAACTTAAGACAGAGGACTACCATGCCAACTAGAGATAGAGAGCTAATAAAGGACTTTTAATAGGAAGGAAATCCTTCCTCTATGGGAATGCAATGAGTATCACCCGGATAGCTTGAGGGAATAACAGACATGTGAGTGATGTGACCTTATAGTTGATAGCTAAAGACGAAGGAGGCGAGGAGGAATGATCTGCTGCTACAGTGCAGGCAGAGAAAGAATAAAAGATATAGATAACAGAAATATCTGGGGAAAAAACTAAGCAAATGAGCTGTTGAAAATACTGACAAATGTGACCTTTCTCACATCCAAGAGAGAACCACTAAATGTTACTCCATATAAAAGTGCAGCAGCAAATCAAGACAGAACCTAGAGAAACATACCTTCTTGCTGTGAAAAGATGGTCTTGGTTTCATTTATACTGATGCAACCTTACAGGGGCAAAGATATTTGATTAGAATTTTACAATCCCCTGTTTACTTTTCACAGTATTATATAGATTTATTATGGTCTTGCAGTTTCTTTGGTATTTTTACATCTGGATGGAAATCAGGAATTTTGGGATATCTCTCCAGGCCCTAACATTTTTCCTCTTCCGAAGGTCTATGATTTGTTTGTGTGTCTGCATTTGAATATTTCATAGAAAGAGATGACATGAAAATAATGTAGTGTTAATATAACATACCATGCCACAGCAGAGGTGGTTAGATAAATATGAACTTCATAAAACTTTGTGGCAGAGCAATTGAGGTCTCTTCCTGGGTATATATTTCAGTTGATCCAGCTCAAAGAAAAAAAAGCTCTGGTCTGGTTCATTCAGACTGGCCTTTTACAAACAAACTAAGAGGAATGAACGTGATGTCATATGGATTGACTGGTAACTGTCACTGTACAGTTTTGGTGATTCTGCAATTCTGCATCATCAGTACGACATGTGTATATATATATATATATATATATATATATATATATATATATATATATGTATATGTATATATATATACATGTCTTCAGAAACATGGTGGCTGGAAATATTGCCCTTTCAGTGTCCACATTCCAAAGACTTGCTGTTGCTTCGCCTTTTGCCTTGTACACTCCTGCCAAAATGAACAACCCAATGTAGGCTTGCAAGTGGGTCATCCAAGTCTTTCCAACTGTTCCCATACACGTGCCTCCCCTCCAAGTTTGTCATCTCAAGTATATCCTTTTTGATTGATGGTGTTATGAAGAGCTCAGATGCTGATTTTATGTCTTGGGCATGGCTGACAGTGTATCTGGGCCTGGAACCATTTTGATCACATTACTTACACACTACATTTTTGTAAAGTAAGGTGTCCACTCTTGGAGGCTCTCTGTTCAGGGCCAAGCATAGGGAAGTTTTTTGAAGATTATAAAATTACATGCCAAAAGAAGCCAAAAGAACCTACAAAATGTGTGTAAAATGTTCATATTTCTTATATATTTCTGACAGCTGCAACAGCCAGATGTGTACAAAATGTGTACCGGACATTGAAAACATATCATCATGTAAATTTTATGTTTACCCATTAAATTAAGAAAAGTCATTAAATTTGAATGGAGTCAAATTGACCCCAAAGATAATTGGAGGGTTAATAAACTTGTCAGTGCTTTCTGGTGGTCAAACTATGCACTAACTAACTAAGTACTTTCTAAATAACAGCATTATTTGGCATTTCTTTGGCATTTCTGCATTACAACCAGCTGACATAACTACCTATATGGATATTTCTGTGATAAGCTAAAATCAGCCATTATATCAGTTGGGCCAATTTGGTTCAGTTTGCTTAGGCTGAGCTAAACCACACCAGAGTCTGCTTGAAAGTGGGCTGAGACCCACCTTGTCAAACAAGGTTCAATTGTTTTTTTGTCTGCACCAGAGTTTGATTGACAGTGTCCACCTCAGCCTAAATGAACTGAACCAAACAATCCGCACTAAAGGGGTTACATGCAAATGCAGATTTATTAGATAACATTAGTTTTCAGCCTGCTATTGGCAGGGCTGAAGGATGGTGATGTCAGTAAGTCAGCTGGTCTTTCCAATTATCCATCTGTCCCTTGATCTATGTCAGGGTGACCTTCACTATCTCCCTCCCACTTCTTGACACTTTTCCACATTGCTTCAGTCATATGCTCTAATCATTCTTGTTTCCTGCCTGTCAAATTCAGTTCTGAATTCTGTTTTCCTACCTCTTCTTGTAAAGATCAGTTTTCATTTGCTCATATGACGTAAAAAACCTTTACATTCTGTCAAAAAACCTTAATAGAGTTAATATAAATAATTAATTGATGTCCTGGCAGACCATTAACTGTAGACTCCCTGGACTGACCCAGAACCATAACCATTCTCTCATGCTACAGTATGTCTATGACTTAAATAGGTAAAGAAGTTGCTAATAGGGACATAAAGGCTCAAGGCCCTAAACAAACACACTCACACACACTGCACTTGGTTTTTGTGCAATGTCAATGTGCAGTGTCAATGCAAACAGGGACATAATAACAACAAAGTTAGCCATCTCCTCACTAACTAACTGTCTTTATTACTACAGGATCCCAGCATGGCCAAAAAAACTGAATTCATATTAAACTCACAAGAGCACAGAGTGCCTTTTATTTTTTTGTCATGAGAGAAATTTTTGTAATTCATTACTTAACTTCTCTAGAGTACTTATATTAAATAACTTAAAATGTTATATATAACATATTGCTTTTAGTATTGTATTATTGTAGTGGTTCTCAGATTCAGGGTCTTTTGCCCTGACTTATGTTTCTCCTGCTGCAATTTCCCCACAGGGATCAGCGGCATCATCTCATATTAAATGCGTTGTTCTTGATCTTTTGATCTGTTGAAATTCAACTTCTTTGATGTTGAAACTGGTAAACTTTGCAAGGCTCTTTCTGATTTAGCCTATTTTTTGCTCTTGCAAACAATCTCCTCAACTGTGAGCCAAGATGCATTTTATAAAGAAAAAAGAGGTCAGAGTGAAATTTAGACCCCATTTCCACCTGATATTAAATGCAACATGCAGGATATCCTTGAGGGACCACCACAACTTGCAAGGCAAGGGTCACGTGATCAACAGAGACAGATGATAACTGTATTGCCTTTGTGACTAATTCTTTATTTGTGTTGTGGATTCATATTACTTAAAAATCCACATGTAAAGTTTTGATTTTCAAACCAGTTTTGAATTTGATTTGATTGAATTTGTCAGTTAATGCTCCACTGTAATAATGCATTTGTGATGTATTTTTTAAAACATCCTTTTATTCACATTGCAGCGATATATTGTCAACCCCTGTATACACTGTAGGCAGTGTCTTCTTCTACCCATCAGTCTGTGAGAGACGACAGAGCTGCCTGAAAATGGATGAGTGCTTCTTTGACAGTCCAGTTAAATGGGTCAGCAGCCACCCAGTGCTCTCATGAATCCTCAGTATTATGGTCTAACATTTATTCACTGCTACAACATTAATTTCCCTGTACTGTCCACATACAGCAGCCACTAATAGTAATTGCATAACTATAGAGCTTATCATATCTTTATAGTATATTTATATAAATATGAATAAAATAAATGTTATAGCCTTTTGACATGAAATATCTTGATATCAATCAACCAAACTTGATCAGCCAATCATGTTGGGCAAAGAGGGAGGTAAAGGTGTGTTTGTCAGTTGATGTTCTACTTAATACTCTAATGAATTTTTTGGGGAAATCAGTTATAAACTCCATGTAGGCCTACATGTCTGAAGTCTTTTTTACTGATCTGTCTGTGTTATCCAGGTGGGAACTATCGTGGTGTGTTTGCACTGGGTCTGGTTCAGGGTGAATGGAAGATGTATGTGAAGTGGCCGCTGGACAGGGAAGAACGCAACCTCTACATCATCAATATCACTGCTAGCGATGGGCTCTTTGTTTCCCAAGCAACAGTGGAGGTGACCGTGATAGACACCAATGACAACAGCCCCGTCTGTGACCAGGTGAGGAATAAAACCGCATGTTGCTCTTTTTAGAGGACAGATGTAACCACAGTGACGGACGGTTAAAAACAGTGGCAAATGGCAGTTTTAGATGCATTGTAGGCCTACTACATTTTGACTCAGCTAAATGTAAATGTAGCCATTGTCAAAGGTTCACCAACCTCTTATGGTGTCATTTCATTCCAGTGACTGGGTCTCTATTTCAGTTCTGTGTGCTTGTGTGTGTACATGTGTGTCTGCAGGCTGTGTATACTGCCTCCATTCCAGAGGACCTCCCTGTCAACAGTGTGCTGCTGAGGGTTGGAGCTACAGATGCAGATGTGGGCGTCAGTGCCTGGATCCAGTACTCTTTACATGGTCCAGGATCCCAGGACTTCAGCATGGATGCGGACACTGGTATGGACATAGTGTGGCTTTGAAAACACACCCATACAGTACATTTCTCTTGAAACAACACTTAGTACATAACCTTTTCACTGAACTTGCATAAATTGCAACTCAAATCAATACATTGTGGAGTGAAATGCAGCAGTGAAATGGGGCCAGGTCACCAGCTTATCACATTGCTTACACAGTTAGACACACATTTATTCCTGTGGATACTTTAGAACTTGTGTGTCCTCGTATGGCTCCATCTCTTAATGTTTCACATGCTGTTTGTAACCTGTCCAGGTGAGGTCAAGTCATCTGCGATTCTGGACCGTGAGATGACACCCAATTACAGGCTGGTTGCTCAGGCAACTGATGGTGGTGGGCGGTGGTGCCGTGCTGAGGTGCAGCTGGTTGTGACTGATGTGAATGACAACCCGCCCATCTTCACCCTGTCACAGTACACCGCCAGCGTCTACGAAGACACTGCCACCAAAGCCCTGCTCACCCGCATCCAGGCCATAGACCCTGATGAAGGTGATACTACTACTACTACTACTAGTATTACTGCTACTCCTACTGGTGTTACCGCTACTGCAAGTAGTGCTTCAAATGCTACTATACTATATTTTATTTATAAGAAATCCTTCATTCATAAAATACAATGTGCATTAATTTAGAAGAACAACAAACAGACAAGCATAAAATGGAAGCAGATACAAAGACACAAAGACAAATAAAAATATATCAAATACAGTGTAAATAAGAACAAAGTGTTAAGTGCTAATTAAAGGTTGAATATATTAAGTACTCTTAAAGCAGTCATGAAAACATCCACTGAGCCTCCCCACCTCCTCAAGTTCAAAGGTGGTGTGAGAAACCTGATGTCATAGTCTCCTCCTGGCCCACTCCTCCCTGATATCCCTCACTGAACTCTGGGTCTTTTGCGTGCCTTTGTAGTCTTGACTCATTTAAATGTACAGATGGGGATAATGGAGCACACTTACCAAAGGTCTCAGTAGTGGCTTAAAAACTTTCCAGAACCACTTATCAACACAGGGGGTATGATTTCAACACACAAACAATAAGTCCAGTATGAAAATCCATTTCAAAAGGTCAATTTATTTCCATTGGGGTACAGCATTGCACGTGTGTCTGGCTGAACTGTTTTTTGCTACCCCCCTCTAAACAAGCCCCGTCCCTAATTAGCAGACATGATAAACAGCTAATAGGAAACCCAGGGCATGTCAAACAAAGTAACCAGGGGAGTAAACAACTAAGATATGTATCCAAGTAAATAATTATACAATACATAATGTAGATAGGCCATCTCGTATTAATAAAGCAAAGACATATGTTTTATTTACATTTATGTTATACTATGATAAACTCAGTGAATGGCTCTTACTGTCTCTCGTCAAAGACATCCATGGTGTTACACTTAGTTGTTCAGATGAAAAGTGACAGAAGTAGTGTGTGAGGAATAAAAAAAGCCGATTTAAGAGAGAAGTACAAAACCCCTGCCTTCTACTTTCACACCCCCACACACCTTGCCAATCACTGAATAATTGGGTGTGATTGTCAGAATGTCTGTTCCAAATCATTTTTCGGAAGCAGCCATCATTGGAAGACAGTTAGATGATCCGGCAAGCACTTTGTTGCAAGCATACTGAGGCCTTTAAACCTCTGGTGTGTATCTGATACTCCTCTTCTGGCTCTGCAGCAGGTCCGGGCCGTATGGTGGTCTACTCGCTGGCTGACTCTGCAGGAGGTTCCTTCTCAATCGATAAGTCCTCTGGCATCGTGGTCCTGGAACGTATTCTCGACCGCGAGGTCCAGCCAGCTTATCAGATTACAGTCCATGCGTCTGACCAAGGTTCACCACTGCCCCTCTCCTCATTGGTCAACGTCACGATCACTGTGCTGGACATCAATGACAACCCGCCTGTGTTTGAGCGCCGTGATCAGCTAGCGACGGTGCCAGAGGACGTGGGAGTGGGCACAGAGGTTCTGAGAGTTTATGCTGCCAGCAAGGACATCGGGACCAATGCTGAGATCACTTACAGTATCCGATCAGGCAACGAGCACGGGAAGTTCCATATCCACCCGCTGACTGGTGAGTGTGTTGTGTTTTGTGTATTGTTCAGTGACAAATGAGCTCCATTCCAGTTGCACAGTAGAAACATACCACAGTATCTCAGGGCATTAAAGAACAATTTAGCCATTTTCAGTGTAGGGGGTCAGTTATAGTGATTGCTGCTCAGATACCTTCAGTCACATTCACTGTGAGTGCTTAATTCCTATGAGCCATGTATTACTGTCTAATGAGATTGTACAGAACACTTCACTGCAGACTTTAAATGTTCAGTAAAAGACCAAAAGAGTGCTGCTTTACCACAGCCATAGCTACTGTCATTATAATGTCTGTTTTGTCCCCCAGCAAAAAAATGTGTTTAATTTTCCCTCAGTGTTTTAATCAGTGGGCAAAAGACAGCTGCATGTTTTAAAATACTGTGAATCACAGAAAAAGGCCAGTGATCATGGTTATATGCTCTTGCATCACCAATCTATGAAAAATATACTGTACTGCTACAAGGGGGCGGAGAGGGAGAGATGGCCGCCTCTCCCTTCAGCAGTGGCTCAGACTTTGATGGTTGCTGTGAGACAATCACCAGTTTACGTGCTCACAAAAGACCTTTGGCTCTGTACAGACATAGGTTTGCAGAGAACACACAAACCCGACAACAACCAAGTTCTATTTCCTGCCATCAAATCACAGAATTACCAGTAATCAGCAACAGATGATATGATCTGCTGCCAGTAATCTTTGTGAAATGGTAAAAGCAATGGTCAGTATGTTAAAAGCCTGGATAGGGCATCAGCTACTACATTGTCCTTGCCTGAGGTGTGCTTGACCTCAGTGTTCTACAGCTGCAACACCAGAGTCCATCTGAACACTCAAGCATTGGCACACTGTAACTTGGCCAGGAAAGCTAACAGATTGTGGTCTGCTAATAGATCTTGTCACCACTGGCTACATAAACCACAATAGCTGAATATGCTTGTTGCCGTCTGTGTAACTTCATGGAATAGTATGCCATTGTTCCTCTGCAACCATCCTCACCAGACTGAGGCAGGACAGCTCAGTCCCCTACATCACACACATCCACATCAAGAGCAAATTGTGATCTTAAGTTTGGAGCTTTCAGTCCGGGGGTGCTGGACAAAATGTCTTGATCTAAACTAAAGCCTCCTGATATGCTTCAGACCACACCCACTTCACACCTTTCTGCAAGAGATTGGTCAAGGGTGCTGTAATGACAGAAAAGTTGGGAACAAAACCACATAAGCTGTGTTGGGTTATGGGAAACACAACAGTCAACAATGGCTCAGACTTCTGCTGCTCTTGGGAACAGAGTCCACCTAATAATTATCATTAACACTTCCTCACAGCAACCAGTCCAACCGGCTTAGCTTGACCACGCCTGTCATCTAACTTTGGTAACTGCTCTTTTTATGCCCCAATTTATAACTAAGTATTTGATGGCAGTATTTGAAAAGCTTCTCCACTCAGGAGGAGGATGCCAGACTCTATGTACTCTTTTTGTCATTTTATCTCCTTTTTCCAACCTCTTCACTAGTCCAACCACTGTGAGCCACCTCACATCCATCAGCTAGCTCAGCTGTACATTTCTGTTTCATATGGCATGGCGAGTCTAAACTGCTCCAGTAAGGTCTTTCTTTTTTTTTTTTTTTAAAGTGCAGGCGTCACAGGTATTAAGCCACTGGTCTAGTGCTACTTCCTGTTTCCTCCACAAATCCATAAAATTCTCCAGGTTGAACATGAAATTTCCTTCTGGACATGAAATTTCCTTCTGTAGGTTCTAGGAACATTCCTGTATGCACCCCGCACTGCTTTCCTCAGATCATTGTAGTCTAATCCTGTGCAACTGTCTATTGCTGCATTTGGTCTCTGAGCTAAAAGTGCTCTGAAAAAAGAATTTAGGTCATATACATTCCTTTCCTATTTTCTCACACATTTCAAAAAAGATGTCTACTGAATTTTCATCAAAAGGTGGTAGTAGAGTGATATCAGCTTGCTGCCTCATTGCTCTACATTTTTCCTTTTCGTGTGCCATATCCAGAGCTTTCTTGCTTTCTTTCTCTGCTCTTTGTTTGTCTTGCTCTAACCAAATATACTCTAAACCGAGAGCTTCCACCAATCATAGTGCTATAGACCCTTCCTGTTCTGCAATCACGATTAACTCCTCCTTTTCGAGTTGGCTAAACTGCGCTTGTCATATCCTCTAATCCTAACATGGACTCTTCCGAATCAGAAGCCATTATGCCAAGGTTATACTTTCTGATATGTTATTCCAGATCTCAATACTGCCCTGTCTGTGGCTCTCAAGTCCATTGGTTTCTACTGAAGATGTACATTTTTAGAAACAGCTCAAAAACATATAGTTTCACCTTTAAAAAGGCTCATTAATTTCCTAAAAAAGCTGAACGCTAGTTTTGGAGCTGAATAATGGAGCATATGGCTTTGGATACACACACAATACTTGTTAGTAGGTCAGGTCTTTGTTGGTTTGGCTCTTTCATGGTATTTGGTGACAGTATTAAAAAATATAGATGATCGCCAGACCTTTAACTCCTTCAACTAGCCACACATATGGATGTGGTTTTATTTTGAGTAGACCTTCAGAACATTTTCTTTTCTCCCCCACATGATATTTTGATTTCAGTTCTACCCTTTACATTTAATCAAATGCATATTTCTGTTCCCTTTCTCTCCTTACCCCCCTCAGGTGCCATTTTGATTGCCCAGCCTCTGGACTATGAGACCTGTAGGGACTACTTCCTGACAGTAGAGGCTCGTGATGGTGGCACACCACCACTTAGTGCCATTACTACAGTGAACATAAACCTGACAGATGTCAATGACAATGCACCCATGTTTAGCCGTGACCTCTACACTGCAGTGGTGTCAGAGGATGCCACCATTGGAGAGTCTACTGTCCAGGTAAGTTTCGCTCACAGTCAGGTTTTCCCTGCATGCATGTGTGGCCTGAGGGTGGAAATGGTATTGTACAGCACTTTTCATCCACAACAAGATATCTTTACATGTACTGGTCATATCTTCGTTCCAAAGAGGATGATTTCTTAATATTTTCTGTGAACCCCTGACTTTTTCTGTAGCGCCATCATCATGTAAAAATCCCCTTGACCAACACTTTCCTAATGGCTGGATTTCTCTTTGCTCTGAATATTCATGATCCCCAGAGGATAGATCGTTATGTTTTTAGGGTCCCTCTGACCTTTTCTTCAGCACCATCAAAATTTCCACCTTTACACAAGAAATATCAAAATCTAATGTGCAGTTTGCCATGACATTTACTGAGCAAACTCCTGATCCCCAGACGAAGAACATTTCCATTTTGGACACTCCATCAGCTTTTCTTTAGTACCTCAGGCCAACTTCACGTGCAATTTATCCTTAAGAAGGCTCTAGCAAAGTCATGGTTATGTTTTTTGTTCCACTTGAAGAGCTTTAGACCTTTATGTCTTGTTAGCCAGAATATTCTCTCCATATATGTTACTTTGTGTTTTTCTTTGTGAAGAGACATGATGTCTAATAGGGGCTTGTCTTTAGTGAAATGTCTTTGTTCAGTAGTGATGTGTTTGTGTGTAGATGGTAATATACAGTGTATCAGTGTGGATGGCATGTCCTTCAAGATTGCCCCCTTCTGAGAGTACAATAATGGCTTTGTGTGATGCTATCATCAGCTTAACCGAGACGTTGGCAATTATTGAGTTTCTAACGTGAACTGATTTCCCTGGGTTTGATAGGCTTTAGTGGTTTAAGCATTTATTTGGTGAGCTTCAGAGACAGAAAAGGTGGTGAATATGCAAGCAGCCTACAGCCAGTGTTTACCTGTTAACTTTTGAAAAGAATCACATTTTTACAAGCATTTGTGTTTATTTCTGTAAAAATGCAATATTATACTGTTACATGTTATAAGATGATAGCTTGTTATAAAAGACATTCACCACCTTATCTTTTCTATATCCCTTGACTCCCACTTCTGCCATACACTGCAGCAGAGCAAAAATGCAAAAGAGACTTATATAGCAAAACTATCAGTCTATGTGAATTGAACTGGGCACACTTTGTGTTTGTTAAATAGAGGAGGTTTTAAATAGCCCTAATCAAAAGTCACAATAGACAGGGCTGCCATCATTACCCAACAAAATGTATTATATGGAAAGCAAGCAAGAATATAATTTTAAAAAAGAGCTTTTGGATGAGATTATTAAATTAAACAGCAGGTATTACTTCACAACGGCACTGACTGTATTATAATGCTCCATTATAATGCAATAAATTGGAAGAATGTGAAAAAAGTGGTTATACTTTTGTTATTCTAATGATTTCAACTGAAGTTAAATTATGTTAAACGTCTTTTGTATATAACTGATATAGTCAAATGTTCAAACTCATATTGTTGGCGCTGGTGCCTGGTGGTAGGAAATGTCACCGTTATACCAAACCTTTCTGTATGGTGAGCAAATGCAAAGGACTCAGAAAAATATGTTAACTTGTTGTGAATTCAGTGGTAACTGTTATGGGACAATACAAAACATAAATGCAGGTTTTATTTCATTTATTTGAAAAATAGGCAACTCTTAAGTTGTAGTAGACCTAAATGTATAATAATAAAAGGACTATTCCTGTGTTTTTACATACTGTTGTCCATTTATGACTTTAGAACATCCCTGCTGACCATTTTCCAAAGCATACCATAGTGTTTTTCCCAGTAGACGTATCTGCTTCTATTTGTGTCACACCTTATCCTTGTGTGGCACACTTTAGAATTAAATGTACTCTTACTGCACAATGATTGTCAAACAAATAAAGGTGGCTCGGTGTTCACTGTGTTGGATCACTTATCTTAAACATTTCCTGCAAATCCTGCCATATGCTGTAGGAAAATCACTTTGAGAAGTCAACAACAGGATAGCAGGTTTTGGAAAATAGCCAGCAGTAATGGAAATAAAACGGGTTGGATTTAAAATGGGTTAAAACATACATAAATAATGTTACAAACCAGCATCAACAGGCACTGAAATGTACTGTAATATCTGTGAAATGTATTGTAGTGTAGTTATGAATTGTTATCATCATCAAAATTCACTGCTTACTCAGGCCTTTGCAGAAGGGAACTATATTAATAAACCAACATATCAAAGCAAAGAACAACATCAGCAGATATACATTTTTCCTTGGATTGTTTTTTTTTTCCAGCATCACTTTAAACACTTTGAATATTGCATGTGCTGCTGTTATCTGTTCAGACTTATTTTATATATAGTCTGTTTTACAGTTTAAAAAGAATGTATTCCATTCATTGCCAGAGTATATTTTGACCTGAGCACACAGACTGTTCCGATCACCTCAAAAGTGTGTGTTTGGCTTGGTTAAGTTTGGGCCAAGTAGGACCAAAATAACCTGAGCTTCATAATGGACTCCAAAGCGGTGCAGTCACACATGTGAACATCAAAGTCCCTGTAACCATAGAAACCTGTGTGTGCTGACAGGTTGGAAGAGAAGGCTCATATTTGTACAGCTTATTAGGAATTGGTGATATATGGATGAAAAATAGTTCATCAAGAATGTCTGTAGTAAAGTATAGGACAGGGACAAATAGTCAGAATGTGTGACTCCCACGCAAACAGAAACATTCACTCACCCTGCCTGTGTGTGTGTGTGTGTGTGTGTTTGCAGCTGGTAGCAGAGGATGTTGACAGTCAGCTGAATGGAGCCATCCTCTACTCCATCATCAGTGGAGACCGAGACAACCACTTCTTCATTGACCCACTCCGTGGAGTCATCAAGGTCAACAAGCAACTGGACCGTGAGACAGTGAGGACACACACACACACACAGAGTTTAGTCTAGAAATAACTACAGAGAAGCTTTCGCTGCCTCACAGTCACACTTGATTGTAGCAGTGAAGTACAGCTTTGTTTGAAAGGCTTCATGTGCATTTGAACACTGTAACCTATAGCTAGGTTAATAGATGTGTGATGATATGTGATGAGCAGCAGAAGATATGTACTGTTAATGTTAACAGTTTTTTATCATATGAAAGTTTAACTGGGAGATTCAGACTCCTGAAATTGACGTGATGCAGTCAGCTGATGGTTCAAGCAGTGAAGACTCATTGCTCTGTCGGTGAACTGCAAACACACACGCACATACTGATTGTGTAATCTTTATGGCATGAATCTTGATGTACATTCACTGGAAAATGTCAAGTGTGCATTTCTCTCTCCTTGGTCAAGTACAGAGACTGGCTAGCAGAGTTTCATTTAGGCCTTTCTGCAAGTTTCTTACAGCATTAACATTTATTAGTTACAGCTGATATAATCTGCAGCCTGCGACAGTTGTAATTTGAACAGGTAGAAGCAATGTTCAACGCAGACCTTCTAACTGAATGTTTTGCACATTACCCCTTACTAATAAAAAAAAAAGACAGCAAGCAATTAAAAAGAGAAAAAGATAAGTGATTTGTTAGCCTTGTAGCTTACTGAAAATGTATATGTTATATGTCAACCTGGAACTGGAAGCATCAGAACCCAACTCTTATGTTACATGGAAATAATTGCAGTAGTCTAAGATTAATAATCAAATGTTTCATGAACTATTTCAGCCTGCAGCAAGCTGAGCTGATATGACCTACATGGTCAAAACTGCAGCTAAACATCTAGCTTCTTACTTTGTGTTTTATTTAACAGATTATTGCCTCATGTTTCCAATACTGTCTATTGGTATAGTCCTTGTGATATGCAGCTGTATATATCAGTTAACCATCTCTATGCAGGCATGAACAGCCAGTGTATGAAATGAGCTCCTGTAGTGTGAACTCTCATGGTTGCCCACCTTTGATGTAAAGACTGAGCCTGCTGACAGGTGATGAGCTCACTGGGAGCTGGTTTGCTCTGAGATGGATCCCTGACCAGATGGCAGCTAATCACACTTGAACAGGAAACACACACACAAAGCAGCTCTGAATATGAGCTCTTTCATTTGCAGCAGGGAAAAAAGTGGAAGGCATGAACCCCTGCCTGCCTCCCGCCCTCCCCTTAGCTGTTTTCTCACCCTTCTTCTTCTTCCTCATCTTCTGCTCCTTCTTCATCTCTTTCTCCTCTGCAGTGCTTGAAAACTTCAGAAATGTTCATATTCCTATCATAAAGTATTCATGAGTGCAGTCGATGAGCCGTCTGAGCGTGCTCAGAGAAAGAGTGCAGGGGCGTGTGGGGGATCAAAGCTTTTGGCTGATGAAAGTGTGTTTGGGGTTATCACACAGAGAGCAGCAGCTTTCTCTGTGTGTAAATGTGTGTGTGTGTGGGTGTGTGGGTGTGCAGTGCTGATGTGTCCGTCCACGTGTCTGTGCGTTAATACTTAGGGGTGTGTGTGTGTGTGTGAGTGTGTGTGTGTTTACATATGTTTCCTCCTCTCATTTCCATACTGGTTCTTCTATTTCCCCCGCCGTCTCTCTGATAAGCAGGTCATAGTTGTTTATTACTGAGCTTTACTTTTTCATATGTCTCAGACAGCAGAATATTGTTTTGTTGCTGCTTTTGCATTTCTCCTCAGCCTGCTTCATTAGCTCTTTATTATAAAACAACATGGAGAAACAGAAAAATATCCTGCAGCGGGTTTAGGGAAGACTGAGCAGCATGCCAAGGGAACAAGAAGTGTGTGTGTGTGTGTGTGTGTGTGTGTGTGTTTGTGAACTTAAACATTCTCAACTCTCCTTCAGACAACCACATACATAAGCACTCTGTTTCTTTCTACTATGTGAAAATGTCATGTCAGAGCACAGTTTGGAAGATTAAAGGCCCAAAACCAATCAAGAAGCCTGTTGTCTGCTGTCTTGTTTGACACTTATCCAAGTGATCATACTTGATTAGCAACTGTTAATCAATATGCATTTTCTGTATCTTATTATGCCAGCTAAAATATGATTACAAAATGATGGCCAAAACTATGACCCAAGTTATAATAAACTGGAATCATCCTGTAAAGGAACATGGTGAAAAAATTCCATTTTGAACAGGGACACTGGGCTGTAATTAAGTCTGGGCTACTGGCTAGAGCAAGTCCATGGTTCAGGATTCACAGTCAAACTAAACCATCAGCCCATTTTTATACAAGATAAATATAGAAGGAAGACTAATGAATAACAGGAAGATGTCATGAACACCTTCGTACTCCTGAGGGGATGATACCTTTAGATTTGAATTCCCCTTTGCCTATCCTCTACTGCCACCCCCAGGACAAACTTTACATTTTCACCACAAGGAAAGGCTCTAAGAATAAAATCACCATTCTGTTGCTGTCCAGCAAAATGTGGGATGAAATTAACATGACACCCTCTACAGATTGTTGCTATCTGTTCATCTAACTTCAGCCCAACACAGCTGCTCTACTTTGATCAAATCTGTATTCCCTAGCTCCACTAACTACCATGATGTCAGAAATCCAAACTGCCAAACACGCTTTCAGAAACCTATGTGCGACATCACAGGTGCTACGTCCATGATTGTTTTTTTGTTTGTTTGTTTGTTTTTTCATGGTTTGTGTATCCATTGTTTCCATTGTGTCCGTCCTTATAGGTTCCCAGCTACTCGTTGGCCATCAGAGCCCTGGATAGTGGAATACCACCCATGTCCTCCACTGTGATGGTCAACATAGACATCTCTGACATCAATGACAACCCGCCTACCTTCTCCCCGGCTAACCTCACTACTGTCATACAGGTAAGCCTGATGATTGATATTCAATTCAATTCAGTTTTATTTATATAGCGCCATATCATAACAAAGTTATCTCAGGGCACTTTTTCGAATAGAGCAAGTCTTCTGTGGACATCTGATATGATGTCCACTTAAACACAAAGTTAAGAATGGGATGTATTAGTTCAAGACAACTTTGCCTAGAATTCAGCCATCATTGGCTCTTATTGTTTGGTAAATATAATAGTGCTTGCTCATGGTGGGAACTGTTGGGTCTCTGTAAACATAAAGAGTCGGTCTAGACTTGCTCTATTCGAAAAAGTGCCCTGAGATAACTTTGTTATGATATGGCGCTATGTAAATAAAACTGAATAATCCCAACTGCAGTGGCATAGCACAAAAATCTGGGCCCCGTACAAAAGCTGCCTCAGTAGACCCCCTTCACCTTTTAATACATCCATTGTTACACCTGTACAAATAACTAACTCAAATAAAAACATCTGAAGTGTTTAGTAAAAAGTTTTTTCCTCAAAGCTCACACCATGAGGTTTTAGAACATTATAGAAAGTTATTTCTGTCATGGTCTTTTAGGTCTCCATTATTCCCTGGGAATAAGACAAAGGTGGAGAGCCAAACAACTTTTTGTCCACCTTACTGCAGTGGACTAAACCATGTGCAGATTTTATCCTGTCAAACTATTTATTTAGCCAACAGTAATAGTTTACTTATAATGCTAACAAAAAAAAAATCAAAATTGCAGATAAGGTACTGGACAAGACAATGAAATACAATTTTTGTTTGCTATAATCATTCCTCCTGTTCATACTGGCCTTTAAGAGAGCCCTTGCTAAAGCCATTTCAGTTTAAGTGATGGGGACAAATACCACAGTCCTCATTCTGTGAAAAAATGTATTCCAAAGTTTATTTGAAGCTAATACAAGGCTTCAACCGTCTGAATTAGACAAATCAAGTGGGTATCATCCAAAGTTGCAGTCTTTTTTGCACAAAATAAAAACAGCTTTTTGTTTCCCTGGACAGTGTTTTTGTGTTGAGCTGCAGTGGTGGGATAGTAACACAAATTGCAAGTGGAAATTGAAAGGACTGAGCAAAATTTTATAATGCAGGGGTTTGTCAAACTCAACCAATTTGTGATCTTGCCACCATGATTTCCTGGAGGAACTGACTAAAATGATATATCTCCAAAGGGAGTGGCGGGGTTAGTTATCAATACTAATGACTCAATTATATGACCAGGTGTTAAAACCTCTGGCTTTCCAAATTTATTTTTAGGGTACAAAAGTTAGACTATTCAGTTCTCTTTGAATACATCATCTTGCTGAAACAAACATGATAATGTGACCATGCATAATGTATCCCCAAACAGGCGGGTCTTTCTAACGGTGTGTCTCCTCCCCCAGGAAAACAAGCCAATCGGTACCAGCATCCTGCAGTTGTCTGTGACCGATCAGGACTCCTCCCACAATGGCCCGCCCTTTGACTTCCGCATCCTTTCAGGAAACGAAGGCGGAGAGTTTGTGCTGGAGAAAGATGGAACCCTGGTGGCCAATCAAGTGTTCAGGAGGGACCTGGCAACTGAATATGTTGTACAGATACAGGTCGAGTCAAACTGCTGTTTAACATGACACCTGCAGAGCTGCTGTAGTCATTCTTCTCTAGCGTTCATAATTTGCTCTCTACTACTCTGTCTCTCTTCATCAGCACGGTTCTCTGCTGACCTCAGACCAGCTCTCTGCACTCTGCGCTGTGGTCTGTTAATATTAGCAGCTAGTGCTGTTTGAAAGCAATACTCCGACAGCGGAAAAAGAAACAAGTGAGGCCACAGATGCTTTGTCTCATCTGAGCCTTCTGCTGTAGTACCATTATTCTGCTATCAACAGAGTCATGAGGGGACGTGGCTAGGGTAGGATAACAGAGCACCAGCAGACCTGGGATCAGCAGACCACCAGCCTCTTAACAAAATATGCATGAATGCATAAAAAAATAAATAATAACGTGATTAATGTATCCCTATGTAACAGAATAAAAGTAAAGATTTTTTTAACTCATGTAAGAGTAAAAAGTAGGCTGCATTAAAACTACTCTGACAATTTACTCCAAAAAGTTATGTAAGTGCTTGTAACGGAGTAAATGTAACCTCTGCAGATGAAACCCAGACCAAATAAAGATAATGTAGATATGTCACCAACGACAGATCTTACCAAGTCATTTGTACTGTCCTCTTCTCCTTTCATTTTCTTTTTCATGTCTCCCTTTCTCTCCCTGTTCTCCTTCCTCCTCCCAGGTGACAGACTCAGGGAAGCCTCGTCTCTCCTCCTCCTCCATGCTGACAGTCAGGGTGATTGAGGAGAGCCTCCACCGGCCAGTGGCATTGCCACTGGAAGTTCATATCGTCACTATGGAGGACGAGTTTCCTGGTGGTGTGATTGGCCAGCTGCACGCCACCGATGCTGACCCTTACGATGCGCTGACCTTTGGCCATGCCCCCCCAGCCCAGCGCAGTCTCTTTAAGATCAGTCCTCATGATGGGAAGATCATCGCCCTGGGTGGGTTGGATGCAGGCAGGTACTCCCTCAATGCCAGCGTTAGTGATGGCCGCTTCGCCGTGCCTGTGCCCGTGAGTGTGCACGTGGAACAGGCGACACCGGAGATGCTGCGTGAGGCGGTGACAGTACGCTTTGAGAGTGTGGCGCCACAAGACTTTGTGGCATTGCACCTGAAGAGTGTGTTGAAGGTGTTGCAGCAGGCCGCCACATCGCAGCAGCAGGACATGCTGCACCTGCTCAGTCTGCAGCCAGTCGGCGGGACTCAACAGCTGGACATGCTCGTTGCAGTGGAAACAGCAGGGGACGGATACTACAAGGCGGCCTACCTCACCCAGAAACTCAGTGCATCACGGCGGCAGCTGGAGGAGGTCCTCAGAGTGTCAGCTATCCTAGATAAGAACTGCTCAGGGCTGGAGTGTCGCGGAGCACAGTGTGAACAGAGCATCATCCTGGACTCACACAACCTGGCTACGTACAGCACCCCACGGATCAGCTTCGTTTCACCACGCTTCCACCGAACCTCACGCTGCACATGCAATGGTGAGTGATGTGCCAAGGCCTTGTTTGTCTGTCTGCAGTCTGATGGAGTGTTCATATAATTGGTGTGTTCCAGAATAGAGCCAAAGTGAAACCGGAACTTCCGTGTTTTGTTCCAAAAGCAAGACAATCTAGAGTCAAACCAAGCATTGTTAAATGAAATGGTCTGGTCTACGGAGGATTTCCTATTTGCGTCACCAGTGTCACGAAGCTCTGCTTGACAGCTGCAGTTGAGGTTTAAGGTTTTTAAGACCCCTTGGTTTTTTAACATTTGTATTGTTAGTTGTTTGAGTAAGTTGAAATCCAATACTTACATTTAAAAGTGTAAGCCTCCTTGGCCGCTGTTGACGCTACGTTTGGGGACGCCATATTCTCTGGCACACAGTGAATCTTGGGATAGGTTGGGCCGCGAAGGATCCAGCCGTTGACCCTTCAAATTCCTCATTTGAAAGAATGGGACAGCCTTGTCGCGTTGCTGTGATACATTCGGTCTTCAAATGCAGCCTTTGAAGGATGCGGCCCCTGAATTGAGACACAGCTAGTATGTTGTGTGGCTCACTTCATATGTCTACATAACAATGGTAATTTTTGGATAAACAATTAAATATTGCTGTTTAGGCGAGTTCATGGTGAGTCGAGGGGATACATGAGATGCATGTTGTAGAAGCATGAAATGCTGGATATGGGCCATGAAATGTCCTTTCAAGTGTAATAATGTAATAGTGTAATGTAACTAGTAATGACATGGTGATGATTGAATTATAGTAGTAATATAATTATTGCATGCTTGGGATATGCATATACCAGAAGTCTTACTTCCAAATGTTTTTTCCCAAACCATGCCCTATAATATAGTTTACACACAGCATCTGTGTGCACAGTTTATTATTCCATTCACTATGTCCGTTCATTTGTTTGTACTGAATATTAAATATTGATAAATACAAATGATTGCAAAGACTTTAAATTGCTATACTTTATATTTCTGTCTCTTGTTCTGTTTTTTCTTTCTATTTTAAGAAATCTTGCTGTCAGTTCATGTTCTTTATGGTAGCATGATACGTGTTTTCTTTCTGTCCCTGTGTGTGTGTACAGATGCCAGCTGTGCTGTCCTGTCAGAACAGTGTGAGGACCAGCCGTGTCCAGCAGACATGCAGTGTGTTTCAATTGAGGCCACAAGAGGGCACTACGCATGCCAGTGTCCACCAGGCAAACTGGGAGAGTGTGCAGGTGTGTGTGTGTCAGAGAGGAAAAGAAAGGAAAAAAGGAAACACACAAAATTCTCAAGTCTATGTGTAGATTTATGATGTTTGAAAATAATACATGCAACAACTTAAATGGAAAAATGCATTTTTAATGTACATGTCACACATACATTCACATGTATACGTACTTGTGCATTTCTCTGGAATTTGATTCATTTAACACATGTGCCTGTGGGGTGGGGGTACAGGCCATTCGTCTCTGAGTTTCTCAGGTAACAGCTACATCAAGTACAAACTGTCTGACCGGCTGCAGACGGAGCTGAAACTCAGCCTGAGGATCAGAACACTGCAGAGCCGAGGAATCATCATGTACACACACACTGAGCCCTGCGCCATGCTCAAGGTACACACACACACACACACACACACACACACACACACAGGTGTAGGTCTAGGCTCTGACATTTTTAAGGTGTAATCGCTGCTCGATTGCATTGGCCATGAAACTGCTGCTCTGCTCTCTGTGGGCTGAAACAGACTGAAGGAAATTAATGCACCATATAACATCAATATTTTTACAGAAGTTTAAGTTATTATAATCATTAAGTTATTATACATTTTAATTTACTTATTAAATATTAGATATATTTAACAGATATTTTAGATTCTCAGTTCAATTTGACAGCCATAGTTGCTAATTAAAGGCAAAGAAAACACTTTCCATGACAATGAGTTGAACTGTTTGTAGGAAAGTTTGATAGAAGACATGCAGTAAACAAGATGTTTTTCTTGGAATGAACTGCCTGATTGGACATACTGTGCAACATTAAAGTTGTGTGTGTGAGCAGTTGGAGGAGGGGAAGCTGTGGTTCCAGCTGGCCTGTGGCCTTGGCGGTGGCGGTGGTGAGAGTCCCGACATGTTGGGCATCTCTGGCCGTCGTATCAATGATGGCAGCTGGCACACGGTGGCACTGGAGCTGAACCGCAACTTCAGCAGCCTGGCGCTGGATAACAGCTATGTTGAGCGACGCCGTGGACCGCCATTCGTACAACCACTTGCTCCAGACAGAACCATCTACTTTGGAGCACTGGTCAGTCCATGAGTAGCTGCAGCTGCCATAGGGGGATTTCAGATGGTAACACAATGGCAGCCATGTTAGAGTTCCTCAGCTTTTGGCCATCCAGAGATGTTTTAACATATTTAATTACTGTAGCACTTCTAATTGGTAGAGCTTGCTATCTGGTAAAATACATTTCTAATAGCCACTAGTCAAATGTTGAATGTAGTTTTTGTATCGTGCCCATCATTTTGATGTGTGATCAAAGTCTGAATTGCTGAACTGCTCACACCACAAGATGTTTTTTTTCCCCAATTTTCATGTTCATGTTGGGACGCACAACCTACATATATGGAGGGATTATGAGACAATGGGCCCTTGGCACAGATATGAAAAAGGGGATTGTCTGCTCTCTCTCTCCCGCTCCCCCCTTCCCCCTTCAACCCAACCGGTCGAGGCAGATGACCGCCCACCTTGAGCCTGGTTCTGCTCGAGGTTTCTACCTGTTAAAAGGGAGTTTTTCCTTGCCACTGTCGCATAGTGCTTGCTCATGGTGGGAACTGTTGGGTCTCTGTAAATATAAAGAGTCGGTCTAGACTTGCTCTATTCGAAAAAGTGCCCTGAGATAACTTTGTTATGATATGGCGCTATATAAATAAAACTGAATTGAATTGAATTGCTTGTTGTCCCCCTCACTTTTCAAAATCCTGTTTCTGTCCCATCACTTTTATAGATTCAAATACGATAAGTTATACTTTATTGTCCCCAAAGGGAAATTTGGCTTGGACAATAGTGCTAGAGATAGCTGCAATCAACTTAAATACAATACGTAGCCAACAAAACAGTACAGTGATACACCAAAGATACAATAATGAATTACATACAACAAAGATCAAAGAAATTAGATTTTCTCACTAGAATCTCTCTGAGCATTGTTCTCTTACTGTCCAGCCACCGCAGTCCAGAGGAGAGAGGATACACTGACCTGAGTGTATCAACATTTTTAGAGCGCCCCACCTTCAGTTATTATTGTGCGCTCAGAGCAAAACAGCCTTTTGCTCTGGATTTCAAACAGGCTGCCCTACCTTGATGGTGGAAGTTGTTGGAGCTGCAGCCTGAAAGGAATGCCTGCAGACATTATTCAGGACTGAAGAATAACCTCCTCTGCATGTTTTTTGGATTAAAAAAAAAAAAAAAGTTAATCTGTATTTCTACAGTTAATATTCTCCTAAAAGATGCTAAAGCTAAAGTGAGTCACTATTGATGTACACTACTAGTGACAGAGGACCATTCACACTGACGTGCAGCAGGGTGGATAAAACCAATCAACAAAACCACAGTTTTGCCATTGAGGATACTGAGGGTACAGTATGTCTTCAACTGTCCTTTAAATAACTTAAAACTAGCATGTTGTTCATATCTTAGTTGATTCAGTTTGTTTAAATTGGACTACTTTGAGGATGGCATTATAATAAATAGAAGGCTTCAGTATTTCTCTGCTAGCATTTTCTTCTTGACAGTGTGGATCAGCCTTTGAAACTGCATTTAGACCTTCATGTTGGGAAATAAAACTTCCAAAGTAGTTTGAATTACCCTTGCTAAAAAGGCATGACAGTATGGAGCCTACAAACAAATCCAGGCAAAATTCAGTTACAACCAATCTACTCCTTTAAAAATGATTTAGAGGGGAAAATATCAATACAACCTTAACCATCAAGGACTGTTATAAACTTGATGAATAAGTTTAACATTTGGAGAAAGGAAATGCATTCACTGAGGGTCCTCACAAATACTATAAATAATATAATAAATAATGTGTGTGTATTCCTGGTTCTGTACATTTAGAGGGTATCTTTGTAAGTTCATGTATGAATTTTTGACCCCTCTCTCCTCAGGTGCAGCACCCCAACTCTCGCAGCCTCATGGACTCCCAGAAGGATCCGCGGGTACTTCAGGGTTTCCAGGGCTGCCTGGACTCGGTCATGCTAAACAACAACGAGCTGCCGCTGCAGAACAAACGCTCGCGCTATGCAGAGGTGGTAGGACTGACGGAGCTGAAGCTGGGCTGCATCCTCTATCCTGATGCCTGCCTGCAGCAGCCCTGTCGCAACGGAGCCACTTGCACCAGCCTGCCCTCTGGTGGTGAGTAACAGCACAGCCACTTCACACTGAAGGTCCTGAAAACTGAGGCCTGCAGGTCTTTAATGCCATATTAATTGTTCAATTAAATATGGTAACAAATGTGTTCAGTGTGTTGGAAATGTCTTCTTTACTTTAACAATTTAGTTACATAGTTTGAAAGTATTAATTATCGTTTACTAAAAACTGGGTGTATGTCAATCAAAAAGAGCAAGCTAACGGACACACTCTTATTTCAAAATAAAGGGAATAAGAGTGGGGGGTTGAATCCATAATCAGTGCTCATATGGTTGGCTGACATGTCGTGGTTTAAATGACAGCAGCTGCAGCTGAGCATTAGATAATCTAAAGCTGAGGTGCCCCTCTCATCTAGGAGGTCTCAGGAGGTAGAGCGGGTCGATCCTCCTGTTTATGTGTCAAAGTGTCCTTGCCTTAGTTCCTCCCGATGGGCAGGCCAGCACCTTGCATGGAAGCTCCGCCACCATCGGTGTGTGTGTGTGTGTGTGTGTGTGTGTGTGAGTGAAGTGCTTTGTCTGTTAAGGTAGAAAAGTGCTATATAAATGCAGTCCATTTACCATTTTACCATCTAAAACATATCTGAACTATGAAATCACACTTGCCAAGCCTCACTTAAAACCACTGTTTAGTTAAATTATAATTTGGGATATATTTAATTGATATTACTACTTGATATTATACTGTGTGTACTGCTATACTATGATTCAAGTACCAGTCACTACTAACTACACTACGTACTATTGTATGTTAGTACAAGAGTCGTGTAATAAGTTATCCCTTTATGAAACAGATTTTGTCAGGAGGTGTTGATTCAGCTCTTTTTCAGGCTGTTGTTAGTGGTAGTTTTGTATTAGTGTTGTGATTTGCCATCTCAGCAGCAGGACAAAGGACCCAAATACAGACAATGGCAGGTAGAATGCAGCAAGGTGATTTATTACACCACTACAAAAACTCCAGAAGACACACGCAGGGAAAACACGGAGAAACACAGGAGCACAGGAAACTGGCAAACCAAACAAACATCAATGACTCGACAGAGAACAAAGGGAAAGGACCGGTATATATAAGGGAGGAGACAACGAGGGAAACAGAAACAGGTGCATGACAAGACACAGGTGAAAACAATCAAAACAGGCGGGAAAGAACAAAGACAGGAAGTAATAATACACAAGAAAACAAGAACAGGGATTACAAAATAAAACAGGAAACACAAAACCCCAAAAAACACACAAGTCCACATGAGTCCTTAGGATCCTGACAATTAGACTGTATTGTAACTGAAGGTGTTGCTCCTATGTACACTGTATGTATATTAGGTGGACTAAATATTAAAGAAACACAAAATTAGTATTTATTAGGCTGCTGTATTAGATTGCATTACATCATGAATGTGTTTCTATTTTGGCACCTAGGTGTCAGTAGCCAACAATGCTATTTACACTTGGGGTGGAATAGCCCCTCGTCAAAAACCACCCGTGGCCAACAATAGACGTTCTGTGGCCCTACAAATTCTTTACTTCTGACAATCATAACAATAAAATATAGTCTGTTAGTGGTTTTAAAAATGGGGCAGGAATACGTGAAAATGAATTAATGGATGCATTAAACCAGATAAGACAGGTTTAATCCCCATGCAAGTGTCATTATAAAGGATAAGGCAGGTGTTAAATCCCATGGAGAGACCAAAACCAACACTGTGTTAGTCCGTCTCTCAGACTTCCGTCTGACTTCCTGTCTGTGGCTCTCAGCTCCAAGCTCATTGGTTCCACTGAAGACGTAAATCTTTAAAAATACACAAATATAGCTGGTCACTGTAGTTTTTATCAAACGTTACTTAAACAGGAAAAAACTAGTGCATTTGCTGTGGCTCAGGAGGTAGAGCGGGTCATCCATTAATCCCAGGGTTGGTGGATCAATCCTCGGCTTTTCCTGTCCACATGTCGAAGTGTCTTTCGGTAAGACACTGAACCCTAAGTTGCTCCCCATGGAGGCCAGCACCTTGCATGGCAGCTCCGTCACAATGGGTGAATGAGACCAATCTGTAAAAGTGCTTTGGAAACCGTTATGGCAAATGGACTTCACTGCTATAGCGCTTTTCAACCTTATTTTCACACTACATTGCCTGTTGCGGAATAAGGGCTAAAACTGGAATATTTTGTGCATGTAAACATAGTCAGTGTGGCTTATTGATGTGTTTTTAATAGTTTTTGGACAACAATGGAGCTCTATGGCTCAGAGGTACAAGATATATCAGGCTTTAGATACAAACACAACACTTGCTAGTGGGATACATTCATTGTTATATTTTATATTCCTTTGTTGATAATAAGAACAATATAGAATATGCCAGACTTACACTTTAAGGCCCAGCTGTTCTAACAACGGGTCCAGATGAATTTGAAGCCACTTTGAAGATCTGACAAATCCGGACTCATCTATCACCGACAATCAAACCCAGCTAACTCAGTCCTCTACCATGGAAGACCAGGTCCCAGGTAGTCAAGATATTATTTAGGTAGAGCTGTAATCAGCAGCTGATGGTTGAAATCCCCACACTGTGTGGGTAAAGTGAATGTACCATCTACAGTGTCAGCACACTGTTCTCAGCAGAGGTGTGTGTTTGTTGTAAGGCTAAAGTACCACCCGGCCTCTCTGAACACTGCTGTAAGACTTCCCACATGGCACAGGTTCCTCATTTACACTGTAATGAGCAATGCATCCTGGGAATTGTCACGGCCCACTGTTGTCATTTACATAGCACTGTGGAAAGGTTAGTGTGTATCTCTGATGTATTGTGTCCGCACAATAAAAAAGGTTAATTTTACAGTGTTTTCTTTCAAGTGTGTATTTGTGATTTAAAGTGGTGTGTGTGTGTTTTTCATGTTTTTACATGTCAGAGCCATTCCCTTGTGAGTGTGTGTGTGTATTTGTTTATGGCCAAAACACACACACACACACACACACACACACACACACAAATCACAAGTACGCCCACACAGCATAATGAAGATACACACACAAAAACACATAAACAGTGCACTGACTGCTCTGAATCTGAAGTCTATAGTCTTGTCCCCCTCCTCCCTGTCGGTCTGCCAGGGTTCTCATGCAGCTGTAATCCCCAGTACACCGGAGGGCGCTGTGAGATGGAGATAACAGCGTGTGTTCCCAACCCATGTCAGAATGGTGGCGCGTGTAAGGCCATTGGCAACGCGTTCCTCTGCAGCTGCAGGAGAGGCTTCAAGGGTCTGACGTGAGTTCCACTCCAAACACACAAACCTGAACCAAAAGTCCTTAAAGGGTCGATTTACCCACATTCTGGAAAAATTCATTTTGCTAAGCGCCTCTAGCTAGCTCTCCCGATACAGTTAGCTTTGACTTATCTGTCTCTGAGATTTCTGCCACCCTAGTACAATGGAGGTGAGTGGAATTTAGATTGTGCCGCTCACTGAAAGATCACACTTAAGAAATTCAACAGCAATTTTCAGTTTTCAGTTTTACCAGAGTCTTGAAAGTAATCTCTTTGAAAACTGATGACAGTGTTTTTGCAGTTAAAAAAAAAAGATATTCCATTAACCTCCACTGTTTTGGGATGATGCCAAAATATCAGATATTTTTTGTCTTAGTTGACAAAATGTGGACAAATACTAAATAACTAAAACTATCTGGATAATTAGATGAGGGGTGTTTTTGTGCAATATTAGTGAACTGGCCCTTTAAAGCCTTAGGTTGTCAGCAGGGTACACGTATCATATATGATACAATTAGCAAAGTTACACTTTACTGAACTTCAAAGCTGTGTCCCAGTTCCAGACAACACACAGATTCTCAGCAGGTTTTGAGTCTGTAGTCTGTTCACACTGGAAAAGTGACACAGTTAAGTATACTCAAAGATGTCAGTATGCAGACTGAAATAGACTTGGTTTCTAACTATGCTGTTGATGTACACTTTCATCCCACAATGCAAGGAAGAGGAGGATCACAGATGTAAAACATTACAATAAATTGTTCTTGGGGGTGAGACTGCTCAAAGAAGATCTCTGGGAAAACATTTCTTTTAGTTAAGTTTATTTGATGGTTTCATAGGGTTAGGTGATTGGTGCCTGTTCGCACAAAATGGTAAAGAACATGTATTTTGTATATTAACTGCAAAAACAGTATACTATGAGGATTAATATATTGTATATATTGTGTACAATCAGTATGGGGTTGGTGGTTAGTTGCACATTAAATTTCTAAATAGAGTTGGAACTGTTACCCGTTAAAAATGAGTAAACCAGACATCATATTGTTGAACCCTGTTGTTTAAAGTTAAGAGAGAACATTTTTTCTCTCTCTGACAATATGATACATATTTTATGTATTGAAACCCAAGACTTTTGAATCATTATACATTTCCCCAAACTTCAGCCTGGTATCTCTTTGGAAACTTTGGCATCTCCACTTGAATGAAAGTTCTGGTGTCCTGAACATTGCTGGCTGCACACGTGCGTGTGTAATGACATATTTGATATACCTTTAGTTAATTTTAGTTTCGAAAAGTCAACATGTAATAGCCCAAACATTTTACATTTTCAAAGAGAAGAACAATTTTAAAAAAAACAATATTTTATTGACTGCACTTGCTGTTCATGGCCACAAGGAGGCAGTACTAAATTATACTTCAGCATATTGTCCTCTGCTTCCCAGCTTCCTCAAACACAACACTTGATCCTGTTTGTCACATTTCCCAGATGCCATTAGAATTCCCTTGCTGTCAAAGTAAATGCAGTGTGGCAGCTGACAGGATAGAAGAACACGCTGTGATGAATTTAATCATTCTCACACACACATACACAGCAAGGGAATTATTATACTGTATACACACCACAATTATACACAAGCTGATTAACTTATTTCATCAAAGCCTGATTCTTTATGAATGATGAAGTTTTATAAGTGAATCATAATCCTCTTTTTTCCATCTGGAGAACTCTAGGGAATGAACCAGCGGGACTCAACTCAGATCTGAAAACTTCCCAAACCACAAAATGCAGCATTTCTCTGGTCCTCCACTTACTGTGCACCCTTAACACATACTCACTTTTTGTAGCTCTTCACTGCAGCAGTCTGCTTCACTAAGGTAACCATACCAACAGTAGGATACTCACTGACGATCTGTTGACCATTTAGCAGGCAGGCTCTTTCCCTCTGCTATACAGTCTATGCTGGGCTAGGCTAACCATGCCCTGACTCCAGCTTTGTACTGTATAGATGGATAGA
This sequence comes from Macquaria australasica, assembly GCA_005408345.1. Lineage (NCBI taxonomy): Eukaryota > Metazoa > Chordata > Actinopteri > Centrarchiformes > Percichthyidae > Macquaria > Macquaria australasica. Next base: position 85,782 of record SEMN01000287.1, read on the forward strand.
TAGATAACTATCATCTCATCTCATCTCATCTCGGAAAGAAAGCCAACAAGCATATTTCCCAAAATGTTGAAATATTCTTTTAAGTTGATGCACACAGTCCAGTACAATTTGTATTCCTGTGGTAGAATAGTACTACCAGTATCAGTTAGTTAGTGGTAATTTGATTAAACACAACTTTATTTAGGATGTGTTTCATCTGAGCACAACATAAACTAAAATAATGAGGGTCTAAAAGCTAGATTTTGACACAGGGACCATCTAAGATAGAAATCCCAAACCTGCTTTAGTTGATTGTACTTCACTGGCGCAAAGTTGCCCCATTCCCTTATTTGAAGCTCATTGCTTCATTGTTTTTATGGCGGCACCTTTCCATCAAATGTCTAGATGTGTTATGTATCATTTTATACACATTTCCCCAACTTTCAGCCAAACAGATTTGGTAAACTTTGGGTTCTCTACTAGAATTTAAAATAATGTTTTGTGGCATTGTACAATTTGTAATGATTGACCCACCAATGTGTATGTGAGGCTAAAGGGGTTAAGAACTTAAAAAACTGTATTGATGAGCAAGAACCGTCCTTTTCAAATTCAAGAACAAAACATTAGACCAACGTTATTATAATTATTTCCTCTCCAGCCTCCACCAGTGACCTTACACTTCAAATTAGTTCAAAACTAAATGGCACTGCAAACTATGTTGATATTCCACACACAGCAGCTTCATCATACTAAAGACAAATCTATGTTTGAAGAATCTGCAATCTGTCCTCAGTGCATTTCATCTTACTCTCTTGCTCTCTGGCTTTTGGAGAGCAATCCAGCTGGGAGCAGGTAACTGAGCAGTCCAAAGTTATTCATACACTGTCATCTCACACCAGTCTCTTCCCGTCTTTCCTTATCCCTCCATCCTGTAGCTGTGAGGAAGATGTGAACGAATGCGACCGCAGCAATCCAGAGGGTGAGTGTGAGAACGGCGGCGTCTGCGTCAACACTCATGGTTCCTTCTACTGTAACTGCACGGCGGGCTTCGTGGGCCAGCGCTGTGGCCTGCGGCCTGTTGTTGTCCCTGACATGCAGGCAGGTCACGCTGTGGTCGGTAAAGAGGAGCTGATCGGCATTGCTGTGGTGCTTTTTGTCATCATTACCCTCATCATCCTCTTCATCGCTTTCCGCAAGAAGGTTTTCCAGAAGAACTACTCGCGGAACAACCTGTCCCTGGTCCAGGACCCAGCCACTGCAGCCCTCCTCAACAAGGCGAACGGTCTTCAGTTTAAGACCCTACACTGCACACCTGGAGATCCTCTCAACCTGTACTCAGAGCCGGGGCTGGGGCCCACCGTGGTCGGAGGGGGTGGGATGATGGGACCTCCACAGGTCCCTGTGAGGCCCATGGCATACACACCCTGTTTCCAAGGAGACCCACGGTCCACGCTGGAGAAGACAGCGGATGGGCGCGGTGTGGAGCATACAGAGATGAGCACCTTTCACCCAGAGTCACCAAGGATCCTGTCAGGAACCACCAGGAGGGGCGTGGTGGTGTGCAGCGTAGCCCCCAACCTGCCGCCAGTGTCGCCCTGTCGTTCAGACTGTGACTCCATACGCAAGAGCCCATGGGACAGTGATGAGGGTGAGTGTGTGTGTTTTTTTTACTGCCTGCAAATGTGAGAACTTACAGTTAGAACAAGTTAGGGTTAATGAAGTAATATTATGTGGGGGTAGATGTGAGTACCATAGAGGTTTGTCTTTGTAATATGTACTGCTCTTCAGGTCCCATAATAATAGATTGACAGGCTTCCTCAACATGACAAGGTTAAAATACCCCACGTCTGTCCTCTGTATGCTTCAAATTTAGTCCCTCTCTTAACTCACCTGTTTCAATAGCAGGAACGCACATCACATGACAGTATGGAAAAAGCAAGGGTCATGCTTCTAACTTTTATTCAATTCAATTCAATTCAGTTTTATTTATATAGCGCCATATTATAACAAAGTTATCTCAGGGCACTTTTTCGAATAGAGCAAGTCTAGACCGACTCTTTATATTTACAGAGACCCAACAGTTCCCACCATGAGCAAGCACTATGCGACAGTGGCAAGGAAAAACTCCCTTTTAACAGGTAGAAACCTCGAGCAGAACCAGGCTCAAGGTGGGCGGTCATCTGCCTCGACCGATTGGGTTGAAGGGGGAGGGGGGGAGCGGGAGAGAGAGAGCAGGAGGAAAGAGAACATACAGCAGTACAATATAGTTCCACATAGGGATGTAAGGCAATAGATATGGTAATGGAATTGATGTTAACACCAACAGAAACAACACTAAGAGCAACATTATAATAGCAATACTAATAACAAGAGCAACAACAGCAATAGCAGCAGCGGGTGCAGAGCAGGAGCACGGGGGCAGCAGGCGGCAGCAACCACAGACCCAGACTCCACAGCTCCAGAGGCAGAAATACCTGCAGAAAGCAACAGAAGGGGAGGGAGAGAGAGGAGAGAAAGCACACAACTACGGGAAGAAGTTGAATTAATAACAAGCATTGATGGATATGAGGGCGTACAGATGGAGAGGAAGAGGAGGAGAAAGGAGCTCAGTGCATCATAGGAAGTCCCCCGGCAGTCTAGGCCTATAGCAGCATAACTAAGGGGGGGCTCAGGGGTGACCTGAGTCAGCCCTACTATAAGCTTTATCAAAGAGGAAAGTCTTAAGCCTACTCTAAAATGTGAGGAGGTTGTCCGCCTCCCGTACACAAACTGGGATCTGGTTCCACAGGAGAGGAGCTTGATAGCTGAAGGCTCTGGCTCCCATTCTACTTTTTAGAGACTCTAGGAACCACAAGGAACCCTGCATTCTGGGAGCGCAGTGCTCTAGTGGGGTAATAGGGTACTATGAGCTCTTTGAGATATGATGGTGCCTGACCATTTAGGGCTTTGAAGGTGAGGAGAAGGATTTTAAATTCTATTCTGGATTTTACAGGGAGCCAGTGTAGAGAAGCTAATATTGGAGAAATATGTTCTCTTTTTCTGGTTCTTGTCAGTAAACGTGCCGCAGCATTCTGAATCAGCTGGAGAGTCTTAAGGGATTTATTGGGGCAGCCTGATAATAGAGAGTTGCAATAGTCCAGCCTAGACGTAACAAATGCATGGACTAGTTTTTCTGCATCTTTTTGAGATAGGATGTGCCTGATTTTTGCAATGTTACGTAAATGAAAAAAGGCAGTTCTTGAAGTTTGTTTTATTTGGGAGTTAAAGGACATATCCTGATCAAAGATAACTCCAAGATTCCTTACGGTTTCGCTGGAGGCCAGGGCAATGCCATCTAGAGAAACTATATCTTTAGATAATGTGTTTCGAAGGTGTTCGGGGCCAAGTACAATAACTTCGGTTTTGTCTGAGTTTAACATCAGAAAATTGCAGGTCATCCAGGTTTTTATGTCCTTAAGGCATGCTTGAAGTTTAGCTAATTGATTGGTTTCATCTGGCTTGATCGATAAATATAATTGGGTATCATCTGCATAACAATGAAAATTTATGGAGTGCTTCCTAATAATATTGCCTAAAGGAAGCATATACAAGGTATATAGAATTGGTCCAAGCACAGAACCTTGTGGGTTATTAATTATTGGGTAAGAAGTATTTCTATTGTAATTAGTTATTGTAATTAGTTTCTCTGGTAGTTGCACGTAGTAAACTGCTAAAAAAAACAGCAAAATGGGAGGAAATGTGAAACAAGAAGGATGGGAGGGTGGACACGGAGGCAAAGGGCCAAACAGTGAGGAGAAAAGTGAGACAGATGGACAGAGACAGATACGACGGGGTTAGACAGAGCGAGAGGCACCCAGCTCTCAGCCCCAACAGTCTTCATCCTGGTAAATGAACCTGGTGCGGTCCCACTGTGCCAGTCCTCTCCTCATTAGACACAGACCATGGCTGGCTGTTAGAGGGCTTAGTCAAATTTTGAGCAAGTAAACAACTCTCAAGGCCGACTCAAAACCAGGGTTCCACGCGGCCAGATCACTTTACAGTATGTGTGCCTTCCTTCTCTCGGATTCCATGCTCTGATATCTCAGTCCAAAATTGTTTCCAGCTCCATCTGGGAAAAGATATTCTGGTCCAAGCTGTGTTACTATGGCTACAAAAATATTATAAATTCAAATATTCTACTATTTGTCTCTACACAAAAGTCTAAATATAAAAAGGTGGACTCATTTAAAACAGGTTAAACATATGTGAATTTAATGTTCATCCAGCTTGTGTATACATGTATGTGTGTGTGTTTGTGTACATCTGAACATGTTTGTGTTTAATGAATTTAATCACCATCATCGACCCTGATCAGCCGCTGTACATCTTACTCACAGTTACCCTGTTACTGTAACCGTGAGTGTGTGTGCGTGCTCGCAAGTTCTACAACATATCCAATCCTCTCTCTGACACTGTTTTGTGTTTGATTGCGTGTGTGTGTAACAGAGAGGCTGTGTATGTGTGTAATGCAGTGGGGTTAATTAGCTTTAGACCACTGCCATCTATCAACCTAATGCTCAGACTCTGGCCCCCGACAGCTCCATTACCGCCAGACACAAACAGACACAGACACACACACACACACACACACACACACAGTTATGATGTGTGCATACACGCTTATCTTGTTCACACACTATTATATATCAATACATACAGATGCATAACTTTCACACGAGTTGTTAACACATAATCAGCCTCTCAGATAAGGCAGATTAGCTTAATGTTGGTCAGGCTATGGTTCAAGGGCAAGTTTAGGTCATAGATGAACTTCTTTTAGGTCTTCACATGACAAGAGGAATGCTACAGTATCTTCTTAAGAGAATGTTTAGACTGGAAGCCTTTATTCTGCCTCGAATATCTTTGATTTCCCTTAGACTTTCCAATTGGCATTTCAAAAGGTCACTGTTAGCTGTTCATAGGTTTCTTTAGTTTGAAAGCAGAGCACAGGTTGCTGACTATATAACATTCCTCACTTTGGGGCAGTTTCACCAGATAGATTTCCAATACTCTTCAGCATCATTTGTTTGATATCGTTTCCTTGTTTTCAGTGTATTCTTCTGGGTTCCTCTGTGAGAATGAGTGAAACTCCAAAGAGTGAATTTCCTCAATGTTGGTCCTCAGCAGGAAAGACACACACACACACACACACACACACACACACACACACACACACACACACACACACACACACACACACACACACACACACACACACACACACACACACAAATCCACTGTCCCGGATCATTAGTTCTGTTAAGGGCCAAATCCGGCTGTTAGTTATCTGTTCAGCTCCCCAGTGGGATTCAGCCTGATCTATAGTGAGGGATGAAACTGTTCCCCACTGTCGCCAAAGCCATTAAGGAATAGATGGGGCAGACCTGGCTGTCTATAGGTGGCAGGAGTTCTAGGATATTGGTTTATATTGGTGTCACTCCTCAAGAGTTCACTCAGAAGTTACTGGTGAGAAACATGAGTGGCTATTAAGAGCACTATTAAAGAAAAGTCTTAAGTCAAAAATGTGTTTTCCACCACAAAAAAACGAGACATCATCAGCCTACTGTTGTGCATTGATTGTTTTCATGGAGGGAAAACACATTAGTTTATGCTGTTTCAGTAGCCTTTGCTTGGAGGGGAATCCAGTTCAATTAAGAATTAATCTCTGTTATTTTATGGCCAAGGGAAGTCTGTTCCATGTTTTCATTGTGATCAATTCTCTACTTAAGCAGAAGAAGAAAGATTTAATATCTTTGCAGGATTGGCCAAATTGTTGTTCAATGGCAGCCACACTACATGAAATAGATGAGCTTGTGTTTGTTGAAGAGTTTAGGCTTCTAATGAGGTTTAGTGGAGAGGTGCGGGGGCCAAGTGCTGGTGGAAGGTGAACAATGCAGTTCTATAAGCCTTTAACTATTCATGCACAGTAGATCAGTAGATTTTTGGTCATTCGGAGAGCCTTGGGAACAGAGGACCAAAGATTCAACATGTCTTTTGTCTTCTGATTATTGAAAGATGGCGAAAGACACTGAGATACTGTGCTGTGTATATGTCTTAAAAGTCCATGTACAGTTTAGTTGTTTGAAATCTTGCATGTAAATGTATGTACAACAGAGGTCTCCAACATTTTTTTAGTATACAGTTGCATAATGCTTCTCGCCTGAACACTTTCCACTACCAAACAGTTTAGGAAATGTCATCAAATGTCATCCTCATGGTGGCGCTAGAGGAAAAATGAGGGGATTGCCAAAGTCATTAGGGTTCGTCCTCTGGGTAACATGAATGTCTGCACAAAAAATCATGGCCCACTGATAAGTGTGTGTGACAGCAAGAAAGTGTTCGTCGTGCCAATTGAAACTGCATATTCAACAGCACACACATACTCTTTCCCTTTTTATCATACATCCTTGCATTCCCCCCTCTCTCACATACAGACACACACACACATCTTCATCAGAGCAAATGGAATTAGGGGGATTGGAGGCCTAATCTTCTTCCCTACCGATGTGGGGGAACCAAGCTGTTAATTTCCCACCTCTAACTACAACTCCAAAACTACCTGCTTTAAAAAAATGCTGGAGTCAGTCGCAACTCGCAGCACATGACTGATTTACAACACTCAAATGTCACATGCCATCAGACGTGCTCGGTCTAAGCAGGTTTCGGTGCCTATATGTGTGTGTCTGGGGGATCTATGGTTGTGTGACTATAGAAATATCTGCAGAAATATTCATTTTTAGAAAGCACAGGTGTGGTGGTGGAAGACAGTATTGGGTCTGTGCCTGCAGCAGACAATATTGGATGTCACTGAATCTGTATGTAGCACTCTCTCTCTCTCCCCCTTACTGTTTTCGCTTCTCTCTGCTTTTCCCTTTCCCCTTACTCAGTAATGACTCGGGAAATATGACAAGAGGATGACTGTGCGGTGTACACAAGTGTGTGTTTTTCTCTGCATATGTCTCAGTTTCCAAGCTGTAGAGCGAAATAAGAAAAGATCAAAGTACCAGGTTTGCCCAGGTCACAGGATTACTTTCCCATTGCTGTTGTAAACAGACAAATATCTCATATTCCTGCAGCCATGCATTCAGTTCTCTTTGAAATGGATATTCACCTATTTAAATGCACATAGAGAGTAAAAGGACGAGGGAAACAGAGGAGTCACACACACACCCACACAAATACACATTAAAACACACGCACGTAGGCACATATATACAGTGCAGAGCCAGAAACACCACAAACACATGCGCACAATTTGTTTTACCAATTGTTTCCCTCTGCTGGCCCAGCTTTGATTTCTCTCTAACTTTATTTTTATTTGTTTATCTCCATCCTCTATGAATTATACATACACGTCCTGAAGTATATGAAAGTTTCCAATTGTATTCCCCTGGCAGAGAGGACTAATAACAGTGCGCAAGTGTCCCAAATGTGAACTCCTGCCAAGTTCACCATGAGAAATGGAAGGTTATTAAACAAACAAAATAGAAAAACAAAATAGTTTTGATCCAAAATTAGATATCCAACTACTAAAAAAACGAGATGCCGTCCACTTAGTGGCGTGCATTGATCACTGTCTTGGAAGTGAAATGTATTAGCTGTTTGCTCTTTCAATACTGTTTGCCCGAGGAGGTGAATGAATACTGCAGAGGTTAAGAATTCATTTTTGTTATTGCTTCGGCCCAAGAAAGTCTAATGCATTTTTTTTGCAAACAAGCTCCTGTAACAAGAAAGCCAAGTCTGGAGATTTCAGGGCTATTTTACGTCTGCTTACTGCAGTGCTTCAGCACCACCAGAGAAGAAGAAGATCCCGCAAAACTCAAAGGCTAGATCCCTGACCTTTTTAAAATGGCAAAGACAAGTGTAGATGCAGGCTGGCAGGGGCTTCAGATGACGCTCAAAGGGAATAAAGACAGTGACTGATGGGCTTTAGAAACATTCCAGTCACACACACACACACACACACACACACACACACACACACACACACACACACACACAGTCTGTCTGTCCGTCTTAAATCTCTTCATGCAGCACCAATGGGTTTTGCTGTGTTCAGCAACTGTATACATTTATATTTGTGTGTGTGTGTGGTTGTGTGTAAGAGACAGACAGCTGACACACCTTATGTTTTGGTTTAGATTGGCAGTTAAGTCTTACTTCCAATGAATGGCAATGAGACGTCTGTCCAACATCTCTGTGTGTGTGTGTGTGTGTGTGTGTGTTGGCGAGTACAGGGTCTTCCCTTGCTGTCTCCCTCTGTCAGGGGAAAAAATCAATCTGCCCATCAGCCATCTAACACCTTCCGCCTGTTACGCTACCTATCGCTAGCAATACCTGTGTGTGTGTGTGTGTGTGTGTGTCTGTGTCTGCTGTCATTCTGTCAACCTCTGTCTCTCCATCCTCCTGTCTGCCTGTTGTGCTTTTTGTCTGTCTGTCCTCCTGTCTGGTCCCTGCTGTGTCCGTCTTCCTGCGTCAAACCGTCTTCTCTCTACCCTTAATCTGTCGGCCATTGATGACACTAACGTTGAAAAATGACTTTGCACCACCAGCTTCCCTTTATGTTAACCTCTCCATCTCATTCCACTTTCTGATTCCAAATTATTTACCACTTTTGCTTCTCTCGCCCCGTACCTTTTCACTCTTGCATCGTTTGTTTGCTTCTTTCACATCTCTGAGCCAACAATAAGTCTACACTGCGGCAGCTGAATTTTTTAACATCCTTGATGACAACTTCTCCTCACATCCCAGAGAATTATTAATCACAGCGATCCACAGGGAGAGGGAAGCGTTTATAACTCTTTCCTACATATATATCCCAGTAAAAATATGCATGAGGGCGTAAAATAGAGGAGAATTATCACAGCCTGACTCACCTTTTTTATTTAGATTAAAGCTTTTTTTCTGCAAGAGGGCGAAGAAATGGTTTCTGGTGATGAATATTAAATGAAACTGAACGATTAATTTAGAAAACACATAGTCCTCCTACCTTACACATTTCAGTTTGCAGACTGCAAAACACTGTTTTACACTATTTTGCCTGACAATCATGCCAAACATTTAATCAACAAGCTACCTTTTAGCACTGCTCCTCCCCTCTTTCATCCTCTCCTCAGTGTCTTCTTTTCTCTCTCCCCTTTTTTCGTCCAGATCCCCCAGATCAGCTACGCTTCCACAGCCCCAGAACTGAGTGACAACACCCGCTACGACTTCTTCTCCCGCGTGGTACCGCCGGACTCCTACCAGGCCCAGGCCATGATGGACATCGTCACGGCGATGGAGTGGAACTATGTGTCCACGCTAGCCTCAGAGGGCAACTACGGAGAGAGCGGCGTTGAGGCCTTCGTCCAAATCTCCAGAGAAACTGGTAGGAGCTCTGCTTCGTCTTTTTTTTCATTCATTGAGATCCAATGTGCGGACATTAGCCGAGAGCAGCATTAACTCTTCCAGACTGATCTGATATATGGATGTTGGGTGGTTTGCCCAACTTTTGGTGGTTTAACCACTTTTACCTCTTCTAAGAGCAATGTAGCTACAGAAGGTTATCTTCAAATCTTCCCATGTCTCAACCCTTGGGGCAAAATGTTATCGAAACAGGGTCTATAGATCAAATTGTGTATTGTTCCCATATTATATTTTTGAGACTTTGAGGTGTGTATTCTATGGAGAACTACAGTGAGCATGGCTACAAGGTTTTCTTCCAATTCCTGAGGTAAAAGTGATTGAAGCAAAGTGTACAACTCTTTCTTTCTGTGGTGTGTCACCCTTTCACAGCACTTGGTGGTCTGTCACTCCAGTGTAGGTTATGATTTGAATGGATTTAGTGGGAGCTGAGCCGAGGGCTACACTACTAGAAAAAAACTGTTAGGAGGCAAGTTTGCCACTTCTTTCCCGCTGTTAGGATATAATAACTATGATATGATGTTCATACTGCACTTTTGGGTATGATACATGATCAGTGGCTTTAGCCTGTAATTTGAGGAGAACTATAGCAAGAGCAAACCTATTGTTTAAATCTCTAGGGAAACTCCAGGGAAAATTCACTCCACGGGTAAATTGCAGGCTGTAGATTGTAGACTGTGGCGAGCGAGCCGAGATGAGGGAGTTATCACAGCAAGCATTTGATGGGCAAGTGCAGCCGTCTTCTTAACTTTCTCTTTGGCTCTATATGTATGTGGGTTTTAACAATAGTGCAGGCTCTTGTATAAGCATCAAGTCGATGTCGAAAAATGTATTGCTGCATCTAATTAAAAGAAGAATCATTAGATAGCACTAGTTGGTATGTCTTGGAGATGTACAGGTGGGTGACAAATTAAAGGATAAACCAACATTAAATGAAAAAGACAAGAGCAACATTTAAGAAATGCATTAAACAGCTTGTTTCTTTGCTCTAACCAAGACGCAAATGTTAGCATGCCCTGCTAACTACTGGTGAAACGTACCGGTTGAAAATATGAACAATAAAGCAAAAATCAAGTATTTTTTTTCTACAGTAAACAAACGTGGTTATGCTAGAATGAAAAAGAATTGTAAGTACATTTTTACTTATAATACTGTACCAATATGCTAGCACTTAAATCAAAGACCCATTGTTTCACAGATTCCCACATATTTTGAGCGATAAACCACCGTTATTATAGTAAACTGCAAATGCCCCAAGCTAGAGGGGCTTAGTGAACTATCATTTGGAATGAGAAGGCCATAACATTTGATTCCCATAATTTTCATTTTCATCAAACCATTCAGTAACCCTTGGTGCCCTGTATGGAAGCATTTATAATGTTTTCCCACTCATTTATTCAGTTTTTTTCTTTAATTTGTCACCTGTAGTCACTGAAAAATCTATTTAAATCCAGGTTTGTTGTGAATGGATAGAAGGCAGGTAACAATCTGGTGTCAGCAGTGAAATACACAAGAGTAAATATCATACTTTCAGTCCTTCATCAGTTAGTGGCAATGCAGATGAGAGTTAATTACAGTCAAGTAAATGAGAGTGACAGAGATACAGAAAGGGAGAAAAACACAGAGAGACGGATCACTTGTCTGCTTTGATGTGAGACTTTAAAGCACGGTCCCTGTGGTCCTGAGAGCATCGAGTTTGGGTGAACGCTGCCTCAAATCAGTTTATGAAATCCTCCAAGTGATGTTGACAGATCAAAATGCTGTCGGTTTCCCTGTTTATGTCTCAAATGTCTATTGATAACACATCACGTTGGATGTAGACAAATATTTACAGACTGGTTTGAGAGAGTATCAGTTGAGATCTTTCTCTCTGTTGATCCTTTACTGTGGTCTTTCCCTCCGTTGCTTTTTCGCCATTGTTTGTGTGCTGCTGCAGAGATGACAGCTCTGCGTATGTCCGGGCTGCTGTCTATCCATCCATCTCTGTCTCTGTGCGTGTTTGGAGCCGGCTCGCCCAGGGCTGTACGCTGTGGCAGTCAGCACATAGATGTTTACTGTAGTGTCAGATCAGTGTGTGTGTGTGTGTGTGTACGCCTGGGCGTGCGTGTGTGCCCCGGTAAAGGGTAAAGCAGTCCTCAGCAATGTGTGTGTTTGTGTTCTGGGAGTCAGCAGATAGTGCACTCTCTTGCCCTCTATGTGTGTGTGTGTGTGTGTGTATGGGAGAGCTACATGCTGTGACAGCAGCCAGTCAGTTGTTTACTCTCCGGCTCTGCAGATGTGAACAGAACCAAGCGGATGAAGGGATGAGAGAGCAGGAAAAAGGAGGTTGAAGAAGAGGGTGAGGAGGGGAGAGGAAAGAGTGGTCAAAGAGGGAGGGGGTGTGTATGTGTGTGTGTGTGTGTGCAATAGTTGTGAATCAAGCTGCAGAGTGGTAGAAATAGACGGGGAGAGACAGAGAATAGCAGACGAATGGGACAAGGAAGTGGGAACAGCAACAGAATAATGATAGGGGTCCTAATACAGATGCACAGCACTCCCTGCCACTGGAAACTCTCTCTCTCTCTCTCTCTCTCTCTCTCTCTCTCTCTCACAAACATACATGCACATAAATATATACACATGCACTCACACACACACACACACACTCAAGACGTATACATATAGTGACACAGGTGGACGTCTTTAGACACACTTACACACACAGAGCCACAGGGAATTTCTTGGTGATTATTTTGTGATTGCAGTGTAATGATTGCAGCTTACAAGGCACTCTGCACACTGATACCAAACATCCATATTAATTGGTGTGTAATCGTTGACTGATGATTCTTGACAATGTGTGTGCACGCGTGTGAGTGCATACATGCATATTAATCACCAAAAAGGTTCAGAATAGGTGCTCAAGTCTTGTTAGCATGAGTCGGGGGTTACAGAGAGTGTGTGCAAGGGTGCCAGTGCTAGTTACAGGCCCAGTCATTCCTCTCTGTGCTGGTCTTGTGCCTTTTCTTATTTAACACATTCAGAAAGTAAAATATTTACTTCTCCAGTACAGTCTTTGAATCTGAATATGTCCTACTTGTGTTTACTGCTCCACAGCTGCTGTGTAGCTCCACTCCCAGGAGGAGTTATGTAGAAAATTCTGCACAACTAATTTTTCAGCCGCACAGCAGTCAGCAAGATCTTTTTGTTTCAAAAGGACTGCTTTAGGGAGAACTTGAAATAACTTTAGATTTGAGGTTACAGCAATGCATGGATGCAAACCCTGGATACTGGTGTTTGAGACACCAACCTTCGAATAGTCGCTGAACTATATGATAGTCACACAACTTTGTATATTGGCAGTGAATATTGGCATTGAACTGAACACAGTTTCACCGACTGTGAAAGCATGGATGTTGGTATAGATAGTTATTAATTCTACCTGTGCTTTTCCTGCTATGACAAGTCAAAAATGTCAGCAGTGAAAAAGGTCTGTTGACTACGGACTATACCCCTCCAGTGGATGAAGGCAGCCGATGAAAATCTGGCAATACTTTTCCAGATTTTCTAGCTTTTGATGATAACTCAACACATTTTCATGCAGTGATTTCTTGCATTGTAATCATAAAAGGAAATGTAAATACAGTGGAATGTGAAATTTTTGCCCTTGTTGCTGGAAACATAGCGGGGAGTAGCTGTAGGGATGGCAATGTTGGTCTGTCAGTCAGTCGTACAGACGTTCATGTTCCCCTCGGGATGAATTGTAATAACTATGGTGATCAACTTTTCAACAAGCGCCATCATCAGGTTAAAATTTTAATTTCTCCAATACCTTGGTTTTTGATCAAATACCTGCAAAATGAATGACATTCCCATCAGTCTCAGCTGTACTTTGTGTTTGCCATTAATTAGCAAATGTTTACATGATAACATACTAAACTTAGATGACAATGGCAAACATCATATGTACTAAACAGCAGTTTGTTAGCATGTTCATTGTGAGTATGTTAAGATACTGACAGTATTTAACTCAGAGCACCGCTGTGCCATAGTACAGCCTTACAGAGCCACTAGCATGGTTGTTGACTCTTAGTCTTGTTTACATATTTAGATTACATGTAATTGTTGTTCAATGGGGTTATTCATGACTATATTTCAATATATAGCAGGTCTTACAGGATCATATTTATCATTAATGCACGGGTTTATAGGTAAAATGCCACTTGCCAGTAGTCGCAGCTTGTTTACTTCCACCTACTGTCTATATTCAATCAATCAATTAATCAATAAAAAAGTATTTATATAGAACCTTTCAAACAAATCAAATGCAATTCAAAGTGCTTTACAAGCGTTTGACAAAATGTAGGATGTTTAAAAATGGATTTAGAGACTAATGCACACCAAAACAACCGAATATATCCATTGTTGAAGGGATATTGTTTCACTAATGCTTTTCAGAGGATTAACTTCCATAGTCTCATTATCCTGCGTTTAGCCAGCAGTACAATTGTAAAACATTTTTGCAGTTTGCTCAACCATGCCTACATCCCCAAATATATTCACCATGACTTATGGCATATGCGGCCTGTGTGTTGTCATCACCCCCAGCCATGGCATTCCAGTCGTGCAGAAGTAGTAACGGACACAGCTCAGTGAGCACGGGCCAAATGTGTTTACTCATCATTATTAAGTGTTCACAAACTGGGTGCATAATGCAACGCTTTTGCTGTTGTACACAATAAGCTGACGTAGGCCAGTGATCAAAGGTTAATGAACAAATAATGCAAAGGTCAATGTGGGGGAGATTTATCAGGGAGTGGTTTCAAAGGTCATGCAGGAAGGTAGTGGTCCATCTGTAGTGGTAAAATGTGCATCAAAGAGACTACTAGACTACTCTTTTCTGACACTCCATTGATTCCTCTTCAGGGAATCAATGGAGTGTCAATTTTCCTTCTTTCTCACCAATAGGGCAGAGTGCAAAATTGGAAGTAGACCAGTGTGTCTAGACCTGGTAGTGTTTCATTTTATTGTTCAGTTAGTGGAAGCTCCTCAAAACAGGTCATACATCCCAGGTCTTTCGGATGAAGTCTGAGGTCTCCCTACTCACTATGCCACCCTGCTGTTGACCCTCGTCATGGAAATCGCAGCATATGGCGCCGAATCTTGCCACGGCAAGAGACTACTGCCCCCTATATTGAGCTGTGTTTGGAGCATATGGATCGCTGTACTGTAAAACAAGAGGCGCCAGCGCGTTCATCGAAGACAAGGGGATCTTTTTAAATCAAGTCACGGCCATTTCTCCTTCCAGTACCCTTCCTCACCTCCCCATGGAATCCATCTGGGATTAAAATGACCACATCTACATTCAGACACACTGCAAACAGAGGGAGAGAGGATGTGTGTGTGTGTGTGTGTTTTGTGTGTGTGCAAGCATGTGTGAGAGGGAAGGGGACTTTGTGTCAATGAGAGAGGCTGTGGGTGAATCTGTAAGTGTGTATGGCAACCTGTAAGTGAAGCAGTGAGAGAGAAAGAGTGTGTGGACTGAATTCACCGGCTCAGAACAGTCACCTCCCCCCTGACACTGGTCACTCGACAGAAGCTCTGGAAGGCAGTAATGAAGAAGGGAAGAAAATGAGCAGGAGAAAAGGGCTGAGAGAAAATAATTAAACGTTTATCTCCAGATTCATTTAATTAGTTCTCTGGCTCTAAACTAATCTTCCCCCTTTTTGCTTAGCTTTGCCTCTTTAGTTCACTTGCAGTCCACTCTTGCCCTCCACAGTGGAGTCAGTCCTTGTCATTATCCAAGTCTTGCTACTGGCTTATGTTGTTTTATTCAGGGAAGAGGAATCTTTAATACTTTAACTGAAATGCATTGTGATGCATATTACACATAAAAGATGTCTATTCATAGGCACGTGTGCAGCAATGGTAGACCACACTCATGTTGGAAAATCACTTAGCTTGCATTCTAGAAATTATAATATATATTATTATTCATGAGGATGTTGAAATGAATTAGTATATTCTTATAATATAATGATCTTAGGAAATGAATGTGATTATACTACATTACAACATGCATTATAAATATAATAATAAGGTTGTAATTAAAGAACTTATTGTGAGAGATTGATGTGTTTAAATTGATAAATGCTGCACACAAACACACTCTCTCTAACTCACGCTTGACACCGTATCTCTCTCGGGTTGGTTTATGATTACACTCCCCTCACAACACACACACACACACACACACACACACACACACACACACACACACACACACACACACACACACACACACACACACACACACACAGGGAGCACAAACATCAACCCATCCATTTGTAACTAATTACACCAGCCTCGGTTTTCATCTCAATGTGAAGCTGTCTTTCTTGTCTTCATGAAAGGCCCCAAAGTCTCAGTTGCTTGTAGACTTGTTTATACTGTTGGTTTGTGGTCTGCTCGTCCTTCTTAAATTGAGTTCTGGTATGTGTAAAGCCTTTATGTATTTGTATGTACCTGTGTGTGTGTGTATATATGTTTGTTTTGACTGTGAGTATGCATTACTGTTTCTTTGAATGAAACATGTATAAAGTATTTGCTTTCCTTGCCTTGCTGAAAAATGCTTTGTGTGATTTTACTCTAAAATATAAATTATCTTGAAGAGGTCATTAACATCTTTCTAAGTCTTCAGATTCTATTATAAACCGGCTGATGTTAGCCTTATGTTGCCAATCTCTCACCTGGGTGGAATTGACAATATCTATTAGGAGTTAACAGCCCTCTGCGGATGGCATTCGTATTGCCAGAGGACGTCTGGAGATGGTAATTATTACCTGAGCAGCTCTGTGAATTTCATCCCATCCCGCTGAAATGGCCATTTTTAGCAATTTTCCCCAGCCACCCCGATATAAAGTCCGACAGAAATTACCTACTGATTTCCGGAAAACTCTGGGGTTGCCTGCGATGCTTTTTCAACCTGTAAAACTGCCTCAGTATTTTCAGCCATGTCTCAGTGATTAGAAGTGGTAGGGAATTGAAGGAATAATTAGATTTGCCTCCTACAAAGCAGTTTTGCTGACGTGCAGTACGTTACATAGCAGATTTAAAGGCCCTGTAGCTAGAAACATAAATTTGTCTTGTTTGAGCAGAATCACATCAGCAAGCTAAAGTTTCAGAGCATACCGATGAGCAACGAAAGCTCACTTACAGTGTAAAGGGAGAGTGCAACACATACTACAGGCTATATATGCTTTTGTATGTATGGCCATGTTGAAATGTGCTTTAGTGCCTCTACTGTACGTTGCTTGGTGCTATCAATTAGATGTATAGTGTCCATTTCAGGTCCAATGGTTTTCTTGACAGAGGTGAGAACTCCTCATATTCCCTGGATGGATGGTGGCAGACAGACTCACAGATAGAGGGAGAGAAATAGGGTATTGGTGTGCGTGTGTGTATATGTACACACACACTATGTATATGTGTGTGTGCCCTCTATTTTCTGTCCCTATTTGGCCTCTTTGAGTCCACCAAGAGATCGGGGAGAGAAAAAGCTCAGCCAGTTGCTGCTAAGCCCCAAAAGTAATTTCAGCAATATTACTGCGCCAGTTGGTACACATAGGTGTGTGTTTGTGTGTGTGTGTGCGTGTCCCCGAGTGTGTGTGTTTGTGCAGCTTATGTTGGCAAGGTGTATGTGTGTTTTCACTGTGATTTTAGGGATGCATGTTTGTTTATGTGTGTATATGAGTGAGCTGATGTGTGTTTATGCGAGCGAGTGTGTCGGTGTGCATTTTGTGTCTGTGTGCTGTTTCGATGTGAGAGTGTGTTTTGTGTTTTTTGTGTTGTCAGAGAGTAGGAATCTGCCTGCACAACTTAAAAGCACTCTCAAGCCTCTTCACCGTTCTGCTCCAGTAACTTAAGGTGTTTTCTCTTTCCTGCCTCATGTTTTTTTTTTTTTTTTCCTCTCTCTCGATTTTTCGGGGCTCTGAGGTCATGGTTAAAATAAATGACAAGAACCAATGTTGGCTGGCACACTGTAAAAAATAATACCTGTTTGACTCTGAAACCTCAAGGTGCTTTGAGAGTTCCATCCCAGATGTCCAACCCAAAACTAACCAACCAACTTTACTGCATACACAGGACCACAGACATGCACATAGTAAGTTGGTATAAAGAAACTAAAGGACTAAAACTGTTGTTAAGTGCTTTTTACTGTAGAAAGTGTAGACTTACCAAATATTTTAGCATGAAGGAATTACAGACAGAAAGATGAATGTACCTTGTAATGTTGAAAAAGCGTATACACAGCGCAAACACATACCTAGAGTACATACAGATACAGGATATATTCAAACACACACTGATGAAGGTTTACATTTATTTCATATCAGTTTTAGTGAACTTCACTTCCTCTCATTTAAACGCAATCCTCTTTCAGTGCATCAGTTAAAAAGTTTCACCATAATACAAACTGTCACTTGGATGATTTTGGGAAAAGGCTTAGCGTAGCTTAGCGGCTTTAAGCTGGAAGCGTCATTTGTAGGAAATTAGATTTACAGTCGGCGATCAAAGCAGAATTTAACTTTGATGTTGTCAGCCTCTCATGATCACATCCAAACCATTGTATGTTGATGCAAAAATGCGGAGAAAATTAGACTTCTTATTTCTACTCTGCAAACGGATGGAGGAACACAAGGCATGAAACCAAATGTAATAATGAGCATTGAATACACTAAAAACAGAAAAAAAGTGGTACTATCATGTTGACAGTTGGATCACTTTGAAACATGCTGTAATAGAGAGGAAGGAAATCTGATGCTGTTGTTTCTTATTTCTTTGTACATTTCTTAATGTAAAATGAAATTAAACCAATCAGAAACCAGTCTTGGATAATAATTACTCATTAATGTCCACTCTTTTATCCAAATTTGAACAGAAGGCAGGCCGCGCAGAAATTCAACATCCAGAAACTCCATGTGAAATCTGTGAAATACTTAATTTGCACTTATGTACAAAGATCTGTGACATATTGAGCCAAACATTGGTGAGCTAGAAAGATGTCTGGCATGTAAGCAACCATAACCTCTCATTTTTTATTATTGTTATTTTGGCTTGATACTTCACCTGCAATATATCACAAAATGCACTCTTTCTTACTTTTTTACTTCTCTCAGGTCATTTAAGCCTCATTTAATCCCATTATGTACTGTATATACAGTACACCAAGGGCTCTAATGTAGCTTAACCACTGTGTGTCTGTATTTAGGTACAGTAGCTGTTTGTATATGTGAAAAAGTAGGAATTTTAAAGTTACTTACAGTAACAACAGTAAGCAATGCTGTAAGCAATTTTAGTCAGCCATTCAGAACAGAACAAATAGCTGAATACAGATGCACAGGTGTTCTACCGTGGCTTTTAAAAAGTGGAAGCAGCACATGGAATTATAGTAAAGGGAACATCATTAATTACATTTTCTAAACTCAGGTCAATTGGAACAACTAGACCTGGTTCTTTCTGTGTTGGTCCCGTTTCCTTAAGGTCAATGTATACCCTGGTCCAGTTGCTCTCTCAGGACTATTTGTATTCAGGTTTGTGTTTTCTATTAAATGCTTTGATCCATATCAGGTTTGGGTAGTATTGTCAGGGGTCAGTTTTGGTTTGGGCTACATCTTGTTTGACCCATGAAAACTCTAACTGCTACAGGAAACATAATGTTTTGCAGGTCCTGTTTTTAAGTTCTGTCTTTGCACAAATCAACCAACATATCAATCAACAACTGAACAAACAGCAGTTTGTTTAGTTTAATAAATGGCAGAAAATCTGGGTAATTACCATGACCAGTGATTAGTGCCTTGGCTAAACACGTCAAGTACAACAACCTTGATCTTAATCAACGCAAAAAAGGTGTCTCAATTTCTTATAAAGTGATTTCTGGGAAATTCAATGACCAGTAGTTCTGGATTGCAATTACAAGGATTAACACTGAGAGGCATTCAAACTGAACTACAATCCTAGGTTGAGACTTGAGGAGGACTTTTCTTTCGCCTTTCTAGTAGAATATTTCTGAGATATGGCTAGTCTCTCTTCAGCTGGACCAGATCAGGCATGATACACAGGGCCTCACACACACCCAGACAAATGAGTCCTGCCGTCTTCCACCTGGCAGGACCAGCGAGTGGAACGCTGATGAGCTTACTATGGATGTCTTTTGTTACTCTCTGCCTTGCTGCTAATAAATCAAACTTACATAGTTACACATGCATGTGCACGGACAACAGCTCATATTGTCCCTCTGTCGTCGCTCTTCTTCGCAGTTACAAATACACACTCTTCCACACACACAAACACACACACACACACACACGCATAGCCCAACAGGCTGATGGATGGTGAGCTGGCAGATGCTTATTAGCTGGAGTGAATGGGGCAGAATTGCAACTCTGTCGGCGCTGCGATTGCATTGTTGCTTCGACAACGATCCATGTCGGATTGCTGGAATGCCAGGATGTGGGAAGAGTAATCGATGCTCTCCATCTGTCTCTTTGTCTGTTTATTTCTCTCAAACCATTCTGAGATTCTCTGAGTCTTTCCTTTTTTTGTTTCTCTGTTGCCTTGTCTTCTCCTTCACTCTCACTCTCACTCATTGCTCTTCCATCCTCTGTCCTTTCCACTGTCCTGTTCCTGGGGTAGAACTACTGGCTTATTGGTCTACAATTTGCTTTAATCACAGTAAAAATGTTCCAGACATGCCCTTGCACTTTTCTTATTGCCGTATAATTCCCTTTTCCTCTTTATGTGACAGTTCACCCTCTCTCGTTTAACTTTTTCTCACCCATCCTTCTCTCCTGACCTCTCTCCTCTCCTTCTCGACTATCCCAGCGTGTGTCGCCCATCTGTATTTGTTCCCAGACTTGTTCAGCATATTAAAGGCCGTAGAAAAAACCCTCTGCAAATTACCGACACCAGATATTAAAGGTTTTCACTCCTGTACATTGAAATCAGATTTGAATTTTGTCACTGATGTTTATTATATTATCTCTAAAGCATTTCTGCTAAAACATACTGAGAAGAAATGGAAGAAGTTATATGATAAAACACTAATCTTAAATCACATATGAGAGCAGACGGTATACATTTCCCATGTGGGTCTCCAGCCTTTGTTTGCATCTTTGAAAACTTCTCTCTACCTCTTTAAGTTCAACTTCTGTTTCATATTCAACAGTCTTCAAGAATTCAGTGTGAGGATGTTGATGTGAGGCCCAGATGGAATAATTAAGTGCAGCGATATGTAAATTCATATTGACTGTAAGGCTAGAAAAAAAACGTAGAGCAATCTGAAAGTAAAAACAGAAGGAGAGACCTAGAGTATACTGTGTGAATGCAGAATGACAGAGACAGACTGATGCATGAAGTGCACTGACATACATTTTCCCACAATTTCCTCAAGGAAAACTGAGCTTGTAAAAAAATAGTCAGTCTCACCTATCAAAGTGCTGGGCTTTTCTTACATTGGATGCCCTCATATTTACATCTAAATGACTGTTGATGGTGACAGAGGTAGCACAGACCCAATTATGCAACGGAGTTGGCAGTGGAACCTGACAAATGATGGGTAATGGCGGAGGCTTGGAGGCATTTCCCAACGCTCTCCACTCTCACAAACGTAGCTGAGTCTCCATAGTTTGACTCTGACAGAGTAATTTATTCCCACTCCGCCAGCACGGAACCACGGATTTAAAAGTTTCACCACTTATCCAAGCCTTGGCCATTTTTCACCGCAGAATGAAACTGTTATTATTCAAAAGAGAAATGGGAATTTATGCAGGCTTAGACATGGCCTTATATCTTCACTTCCCTTTGTATCCCTCCCCTTTCCCCCCTGTTTGCTACTTTTGTGTATTTCATTATATGGTACTGGTGCTGCAACGTCTGTGTTTAATTTGTCTTGGGTGAACACTGCCTGCCTGTTTCTGCATCTCTTTTTTTCTGTCTGTCTCACTTTACTCAAGGTTCAGACGCCATGAACGTGGCATAAATCAGTTCATATTGATCTGTTAATTCAAGTGATAGATGCTGGCATTGGCTTCATGTAAATTTAATTTAGGCTTTCAAACTCAGGTTCAGTGCCTGGTATATATATATTATAAATAATCTTAATAAAATATTTCAAAGTGGCGAGTAGTAAGCTGTCCAACCTGACAAGATGCCTGAATTTATTTTTTCCTTCTTGTCATGCTGCTTTACATACTCATTTCTAAAATTATCTGCTCTCTCTTTGATGGGAAGATCATGTGCTTTATGTTAAATTCAGGTCATTAATTTGTGAATATAGTTGACATCAAACCAGATGCAACGTTATCTCCACATCTTTTGATTACTTGTGACTCGTGGAGTGACTGCGTGTTGGGAATGGTGTTGAGCTTGAACAGTTGGTGGTGGACACCTAAAACATATCCATAGGCATGTTTGCATTATACCCACACAGACAGTCATGACAAAACACACACACACACACACTGAAAATGTAACACTGTTGACGCTCAATTTGAGTGTGAATATGTGAGTGAGAAATTCACACTTGGAAACTTAGAATACTGTCGCAGTTGCATGCGATGAGAGACGGAAAAGATGGGGAAAGAAAGGGGACAGCCTGGACAAAAGGGGGAAGGGGAAGGATAAGAGGAGAGAAGAAGAGATTAGATAAATGAAGCAAGGGGGGATGAAGATGAAAAAGAGAAGAAAGGGAAAGCATAAAAAGATGAACATGTCCTCCAACCTAAACAACAACATTGGTCGTTTGTCACTGCCCTCCAAAATGACACACATGAACGCTTTCTGATCTGGCGTCCTACATGACATTCTTAATAAGTGCCACTCTGCAAAGTTCCCCATTTTCCAGCATTTTAGCATCTTTTAACTTATTGTTTTGGTTTTCCAGCCTGCAATGTACTGTTTTGGTTCAGTCTCACTGCTCTCATCAACCTCTTTTGCAGCCCAGCAGGAAGATGTTTCACAAAAATATCTCTAAAACCCACTCTACACTGCCTTCCCAGCACCAGACAGACAAAGTTAGCGACTAGCTGGTGAACATAGTGGAGCATTTAGCAGCTAAAGGGCCAGATATTTTCCTCAGGAGTTGGCAGAGAACAAAACAGAGATGAAAAGAGAGTGAATATCGGACTTACATTCGTCGGTTGCCCAGTAAGACGACTCCAAGTCAATGCTAACGTTACTTCGTATCTGTTGGGTGTGTCAGTAAGAAACGGTTTGCTTTGTAACAAGTTTGCCATATCAGCTTAAAAGGTGATAATATGTCAGTGTAGTGTTATTGGCTAAAAAATCAGTTGACATAGAAATCTTTGTTAACAGATTTTGAATGTTGGTACAGAAAAGGGATGTAAACAGCGACTTGCAGTGTCAAAGTCTGACGCTTTTAAGGCCTAACCTTCCCCCCATGTCCTCCCTGAGAGGTTTTGCGCACTATAACAAAGTCACACTACTTCTGCCTTTACTTCTTAGTGGCAGTTGTCACATGGCAACAAGAGAGTGCATGTCAGGAAAACATAAATGTAAGTTATTTTATTTTAATTTTTCTGGTCAGGACAGTCCCGAAGAAAGTGAACACTGAGAAGATATGATGGAAGAAGACAACATGAAGGAATGAAAGATGAGAGATTAGAGGAAAGGGTAACGGAAGGAGAGAAAAGAATGTAAAAGGGTGAGAGAAATGCAGAGAGCAAAGGTGAGGAGAAAACTCACTTTATGTACAAACATGCATCCTTGTGCACACACACCAATTTGTGCAACCCATGCATACGTTTAAGGAAGCTTACACTCATATATCTATCTTATTCTCTTTCTGTGTCACACAAACACACATTAAGCACCTTTTATTGGCCATATTCAGCATTATTAGTTAAAGATTACAGGTCATGAAAATGTCACCGTGGGTTGAAATTATTACAGCATCTGCGCACACTCACAGCTATACAGATACAGTACGTTAACTATTTAAATACTGTTAAAAATTCAGAGGTGAAACAGAGGTGACGATAAATATTGCAGACCTATACTGAAACCATCCCCCTTCTTTCTTCATCCTATTAAACCTTCGCACTCTCTAAAACTCATGCCAGATGTATATGTAAAGTGTATTTGTGCAGAAGGCATTTACCCATCAACCATGTTAGGTGGAAGCGAGGGCAGACAAGCGGCAAGAAACGTATAATGCGGTAACTCATTACAAATTCTATAATGGCTTGATTTACTGAGTGACTACTGTATTTAAAGGAGAGAGCAATGCACATTTTCAGTCATTAAAATTCTAAGTGGGTCCAGGTTGCAGCATTTGCCAACAGCTGACAGGAAGTAAAACTTGGACCAAAATTATTTCCTGGCGACACAATCCCAATTAAATCAGTGCATTCAGTTACTGTCATTGTGTTCACAAGCTGGTGGGAAGTTCCAAACATCTGGGGAGTCCATGTTGGATGCCAAACCTGGGAGACAAATGGTAAACAAACACTGGCATCCTGCAGCTTCCAAGTAATTTAAAGCAATATTCTACTCAAAATCTTTTGATACACACACCTTCCGTCAGCTTGAAAGGTGGCTGTAAAATGTTTGCCCTGTCATCGCAAATACTGCACCATATCACATGTTGTACAGTATGTATTTAAAGAGCAACTTAACACCCCGTTTAAGGTTAAACACGGCTTTCACAAATTAAACATATGCATTCAAACCCAATCTCATAACTCCCCTGACGTGTTTCAACAGTTTTGAGCCATTTAATACTTAGATTTTACATCTGGCGACCAGAATTATTATTATTATTATTATTATTCCTTGCTTACTACTACTATATCTTGTAGTTCAGGGGTGTGGTGTACCAGGAAACATCATAGGTTGCTGATTTTTTTGTGGTCTGGAGGACAGAATTACTGGATTTATTCTGGAAAAGGGAAATTAAACCTCTGTTAAAATGAACACTATAGAATGAGACCAGGATAAATTGATTGTGTAATAAAGTGATGTTACTCTTTAAATGTTTTCCTGCAGTTGACAGGCATAAAGGTTGATTTACTTCTTTAAAATACCATTTCATTTCACCTTTGAATGCAATTATTGTGAAATTCTGAGTAAATATAAATAAGGTGTTGATACTATTGTCTGCAGAAAAAGCCATTTGGTCAACATCAGTCAACAGCAGCAGCGAACTGCCGCCTTGTTGCCATGGTGATTTTCTTCATAAAATCCAAATAGTGAGAAGAAGCATGCTCTGGCTTACTTACCACTTGTTTGTTGGAACAGAAAAAAAAAAAAAAACCCAGCAGAAACACCCGCGCATTCGGATAGATCTGTTTGTTATGTTTCAACAGCTGTGTTGTCTTTGCTGCCTCAGTCAGACAAAAAAGTTGAGATCTTGTAACTTTTGTGGCTAGCTTGTGTTTGCAGGTGAACATCATATATTACCCCAGTTGAATGAAACATGAAGGTGGTACAGAGTGTGTTGGGAGTTCCCAGTCTAACTTAATACCTACTAATACTAATAGATAATTCCTAACTCATTATATACCGTATCATACACATGCATTAAATATTCTATATGTTGAGAGAGGATGTGGGCATAACAGTTTTTCCCCATTTAGACTTTGTTTCTCATTTCATTCCTTTTGTATTTAACTTTTCATTTCTTATTTACGTGTGAATTTCTCTTGCTGCCTCTCTCTAATGCTCTCTTCCCCTTTTCTCTCTCTCTCTCTCTCTCTCTCGCTATCCTTTGATGTGAGATTTTGAGGTTAATATGTTCATTTATGCAGGAATTTAATTAAAGGAATACATCATTCATGTTTTTATTCTTCTTTCAAGTAATTTATATGCACAAAATACAGGTGCTGGTATGGATACTGAGACTGCAGGGCCTTCTCATTTAAACTGTGGATACTTTTATTTTCTGGTATATATCAGGTTTTATTTATTGGACAGATTGGCAACCAAAGTACCTAAACACAGACTGACATCCAGTAAAATATCTAGTTAAAATGAAAGAGGTGAGCATTACTCATGCATTGATTTTTTAAAATCCGTTCCTCACAAATTATTTATTTAGTCGTTTGGTTGAATTCATTACTTGAATGTGTTTTTTGGACTTGGCTGCTGTGTTGCTATGGCAGCTGAGACCGAGAGGTGGAGGGAAGCAGGCAGAGAAGCAGGGACAGGGCGGCAGAGTTTCTGTTTGTGGAGGAGAAAGTTTATGATGTCAGATTTGGTGTCCTGCAGAGTTTTCCTCGTTGCTTCCAGGGAGGTTTCTTCTCATTCTACTTCCTACACACAGAAGCATTTTGTCAGTGTGGTCCGTGTATATGAGTGTACTGTATACTCAATACAGTTTGAATTTTAGACCTTAGACATTTTGGGCAATGCAAGTTTTATTTGGGGTTAAGGTTGGGTTTCAGGCAAATATTTGAATTAGAATTATAAGTTTTTATAAGGGTTATGGTTATAGTGCAGTTTGGGTGCCTGGAAATAACAATATGTCCTGTCACAAGAATGGAAAACTAGCATGGAAAACAAAAAAATGGTGTGCACCTGTTCCTCCAGGAAGCTCCGACCCTATTCTAAATTCATGAGGTAGAAAATACAAGGAAATGTGCTTCTCAACAAGCAGTGTTTTGTTGCTTGTGTTACCTCCAAGACTGTGTGTGTGTGTGTGTGTGTGTGTGGTGGTCGATGCTGGACTCACAATGCACATGCCTCTGGCATAGCAGAATGCAGGAAGCTTTCAATGAAAGAGAAGAATATGTGGCTTTGTGTCTCTCTCTGCAGTCCTACTTTTTGTTTGTCTTTTTTCGTTTTTTGTCTGTCTCTCCTGCAGGCAGTCTGCTGTTGGTCTGTTTCTGTCTCTCGATCTCTCCTCCCTTTTCTGCACACACACATCGATACAAGCACCTTAATCTAATGAAGTATTAGTAGTCTGTTATGAGAGATGATGAGATCTCATCTCTGGAGGTCACATTATTAACTCTATGGAGTACCTCAGGCAATTTACATACGTGTTTGTATCTTGAACTGTGAGTGACTATTTGTGTGTGTGTGTGTGTTGTACTGCAGGTATATGTGTTTGTGTGTGTGTAAACAGCATCCTGTCCTGTAGATTATCCCGATTAGCCTTCACAATTGAGGATTTTGTGTTTTGATGACAAACCGAGAGCCTTAAACCAATTACTGTTTGCGCTGTCGTTTTCACTTGATCACACCCACAGTTTGTATGGGCACAGTTAGTTAAGTTAGGAGTACTTGTAATCGCATTATGGGATATGGATGACTTGCTTATTTTGAAATCCTTGAATGTTTCCTTCTCAAACTTGTTTTCTGAGCCTGAAAGATGAAAAAGATGTAAAAGATGAAAATGACAGAATGAGACAGATGCAAGGTAACACTGTGGTCATGCATATTTGTGCACATGAAAGTCTCTCTCTCTCTCTCTCTCTTTCTCTCTCTCTGTGTGTGTGTGTGGCGCACTTGAAAGGGTATCTGGATGTGTATATATCTGTGTCTTCCTGTGCCTATTTTGATGTCCTGATTAGCAGTGTTTATATTTAGATCATATTAATCCGCTCAAAGTCTGCATTCCCCAAGGCGCTGTCAGACACGCATGCACACACGGTCACACACACACACACACACACACACACACACACACACACACACACACACATCCCCTCGTCCTACTCATCAACTTTAGGACATAGTGAAGGAGAGGCTGTATAGCAGGAATAAAAGAGATAAAGCCCAAATGAAGCTTTTTAAAGAACTACAGAGTGAGCACAAACACATTTGAGGTTTTATGTCTCACAAGTACAGATTTGTTAGTGTGCAATTTCTTCATGTCCAATCCTGATTCCATGCATGTTGAGTTTGGAATTTGCTCGTTTGCTAATTTGCCATTTCCTTCAGATGTTTTGGCAGATTCTAAGCTCGTGAGATCATAAAAGCATACTTGCTGATACTTTTTCGGCTAACAGGCAGATATCTGGCATATTAGGGGCAAATCTTTTTCATAAAGTTCTATAATTGAAAAAGCAGATGGACCACAGAAGCGGATGGAGGTACCATAGCCTCTAGGAAATGGGTGACACTTACCTTTAGGTGAAATTTAATGGATTTTTCTTGGAGTTTTTATTGAAGGAATGCAAAACGGGCAACACTGAGAGCAGAAGATAACTAGCAAAAAAATGCCAAGTGTAGCTTGAACTAACGAAACAAACACTCCTGCTCTTCTTCTTTGGCTTCTTTCTCTTCTCTCTAAAAACCTAATCATTGCTTACATATCTGTCTTTAGTTTGGCTGATAATAAACTGTGATACACTGAGACGTCATCTGTGAACCTATGAGCTCACTCTGCTGATGGCTGTATCTCCCGATGTGTGTGTGTGTTTCTTTGTTAGTGTGTGTCATTCCTCCCTTAGTGCAGGTGTCTTACATGTATGTGTCAATGTGTGCGAGCGCCGACATGCGCACAGGCCTGTGTGTGTGTGCCCGCATACGACGTGTGTAACAAATCCCTGCAGTGTGATGGCCTTAAGCCCTATGTTCCCTCAGAATCGCTCTGAAGAGACAAATCCAGAGGCTTAGGCAAATTACACACACTTACACCTGCGCCTACACACACGCAAACACACACATACTCAGGCTTTCATACTCCCATATCTTCTCTGTCACTTCTCCTTTGCTGCATCTTGCACACACCTGGGCTCTGCAGCAGCCCTCTCCTCTCTTCTCCTCTCCTCTCCCTCTATTGGTTCAAAGATGTTATTTCTCTCTGTTTATCCCCCCCCGCCCCCTTCTCCACACTTACCTCTCTCAGTTGAGGCACCCACCGGTTTGCAGTCATAGATTCACTCAGGCGTAAAGGCAGAATGGCCTCCTCGTGGAATGGAAAGGTCGATGATTTCGGAAACACCACACTGAGCGCTAACACACTCACGCACACCCACACACACTGATAACATGTAGACCCTGCCAAAGCTTTTTTGGCTTATTGTATTATACTTCCTCCCCTATGGCGGGAATGACCATATGTCTTCATGTGGCTCCTCTCGTGGGTGTGTGCGCCTGTGTACGTTTGCATGCGTGCTGCGTGCGTATGTGTGTTCCACGCCACCCTGCAATGTGTTACATCCCAGTGTGTGCATGTGTCTGTTCAAGCAGGGAGGGAGGCTGCTGGCAGGTGTTGGTGGAAGGATTGTAAACTGTGGACACGGGGGAAATGTATTCTCACCCCCGAGCTCTTCTCTGTCTTTGACTGGCCTTTTCAAAATCAAATATCCACTATTCAAAAAATGTAGCAGCTTTTTATGATATCTGGTCTATCAATTTCTGCTTAGGCAAGAAAGGAGTTATTAATGTGGAAATTCTGTTAGATAATTCAGGTTTACAAAATAGCTCAGTTTTATAAGACATAATTAGAGAAATACTGAGCAATTAACATTACTGTAGGTAATTATTGTTTTTCACAATGGATGTTTCAGAATGAGCCCCCTCAACAACCATCCTTCAACTAATTAAACTGCCTACATTTTAATGAGCTTAATTGTTAGTGCAGCTGTCTGTCCAACTGCCAGGCACAGACAAGTAGATGATCACACTGACTGGAAGCCATAGGGATGTAAAGCGGAGGATCATTATCCTGCTCCAGTATATTACTGTTCGCCAGGCTCGCACAGAAGGCTGTCAGTGTTGGATTTTCTCTCTTTTTATATAACGAACGGGGCAACAAATTAGCGTTTAAAGTCAAAACTTTCTGAATCTGCTTCATTAACAACTGAACCATGGATTACTTTTAAAGGATTTTGAAGGACAAATGGTGGTCTAGGAGAGTTGCCTCTAACTCCCTATGAGTCCTTCTTGGCATAAATGATTTCAGTGTTATTTATACAGCAAGGCCAGAGCGAGGTATTCATTTCTTTTCTTGTGATATATGTTTTTTTTTTATGTTTTATGTTTTATTTAAAATGGGAAGACATGCTAAATATTCTTTCTGCTTGAGCCATGACTCACGGCTTCAGGTAACTTACTCTGGTTGTTTTGTTGTGTGCATGAATGGGCATACCTCTTTTAGATTGATATTGCCTTGTGTATCCTCCTATCATGCATATTCTGCCCTTGTTCTTGTGGTTCTTCTGTGCAGGGGAAGTGAACTCAAGTCCAATATCTCCTTTTAAAAGGCAGACTCTACAATATCAAAGATTGTGCTGTATTCTTTGCTGCTGTAATGACCCAGTTTCTCTGTAGGGATCCTCCAAGTTTCGTCTTATCAGAAACACTACAAACCACACTTGAATCCACAATACAGTGAGCACATGGTCCGCACCCCCGGCCCCATTAATCACCAGCGCAGCCCTGGCATACAAATGGAGCTGGTCTGGTCTATTACCAGGGGGATGGGGATGTTGGAGTAGGATGTGGTACGTGTTTGGTTTCAAACACCTGTGGTTCGCCTGTCGATGCTCCTGTAGGGTGCTGCTGCATTTTGTCTTACTAAACCTAAAACTGCAAACTTGAAAACGAGAAACGGACACGAGTGGAAGCGAGAGGAGCAGAGTGAGAAATCAGTAAGAGAAAGAAAGATGTAGAGTGAGAAAGATGAGCGATAGGGGGAAGGAATAGAAATCTCATCAGCCCCTCCACTTCTCACTTTCGCTCTCAGTTTTACCAGCAGTGGAGACAGACTAGCCCTGCAGTCAATTGCAGGTGCTCGTCAGACTATAAATGGAGCAAGGATTTAATGTTTCCCTTCGAGGAGAATACCAATGAAATTCAATTTCAGTAATATGTTGAACACACCACAAACAATAAAGTTTGTCTCCAGACTTGACTCCTATCTGAACTAAAACCAGGCTTGTCTCATTAACCTCTAATAGACCAGGTATATTCACATTTAGTCAGAATGAGGTAAGAATTTTCTTGTTGACCTAAAGTGCCACTGGTTTAGAACCAAACTGAATTTGTTCCATTTACTTTAAATAGAATCACCTGTCATGCAAAGTGTCTAATGAACTACTTCTAAACCACTAACTTCAGTAGAAAGTTGGCCTATTATTTTACACCATGTTGTCATAGCCAATATAGTTTACAAAGATAACGGCAGATTTACCGCTAAAAATGCATTTTTTGAAACAATGGATCCTTGATTTTAGACAGGGGTAGACAATAGCAGACTTCCCATTTCCAGTGAGTTCCACGTGTCTCTGCCCGACTTTTTAATATTTCAAGCTGACTCGTTTTATGCACTTGATGGCCACAGTACATTCATGATGCCGTGCTAAAAGACTGAGGCTAAAACTGCATCTGTCCCAGGCAAAATGGCAGCATCCTTACCAGTTGATGGTCCACGTAGAAGACAGAGAAATAAAAAGACAACATTGTTCTTGTATTGCAGGATAGAGCTTGTTAGTCCAAGTATTATAAGTATGATAAGGTAAAATGTAAAGTCAGACTGTTATTTCACTCTAACATAAACCTGGTCAAGAAAAACCGATGTTCTTGTAATATTTAATGTTACAAGAGAAAAGGCTTTTAGGATGAGGACAATCTGATGAGTTTGACAAACGTTACACTGTGTATCTCGTAGAAGACAAGGAACTTCTCCAAATCCAATGATAAGCATGACTAAGCAGCTAACATTACCCTAATCTCTCACCGCCCACACAATATGGAAATAATACCAAGTGGATGTGCTAATTGGTAATTTTTAAAATGTTTTTTTTTTTTTTTTTTACCTAACCTGTGATCCCACTAAGTATTGCAGTTAATTAATGATGTGCTCTTTGGCCTCGAAGGTAACGCTAGGTCACAGTCACTTTTTGGAGAGAGGTTTAGCAAACGGTCAATTAAAAATTCAGGTGCCTTTGTCCTGTTGCAACGAAATGTAATAACTTTGTCACACTTATATCGAATGAAACTAGTGCTGAGCTATTGACTTACAATGGAATGAGCCCTTTCTCTTTGTCTTATAGTCAAATTAAGCATTCCCTGTTGACTGCAAGTGGAATTAGCTTCGTCCTTGACTGACAGCAAGATTAGCTTTGTCCTATTGATCTACAGCAGTGCAAACCTTTCCTCGCTGATTTACACTTTAACTGCCTGTGGTAGGACATGCTGCATGATACACTGAATCTCCTAAATACTGTGGACACTTATATTACACTCGAGAGATTAATCTAGGTAAAAGCAGTTATCCCTGATTGATATCACTCATTGAATTGATATCAAACACAGATGGGGAGACAGGGGAAGTAGAAAAGCTAAAGAGGGATTTTTTATTTTTGAGACAGCTGAGATGTGAATTTTACAAAAGGGGCTTCAGCTTAATATTATGGATTTAATACAGTCTGATCTGTTTAAAATCTCTCTCTATGATCCCAGAGGAGTATAATGACTCATCATCACCAGCCTCACGCTGTCTGGTGCAATACAGGTGTGAACCGGCCTATAAATGGTATTGTTACAGACCTGCTGTTCCCACCAGCAACGACAGAACGTGACATCATACAATGACGGCAATGCCCGCTCAGCTGTTTTCACACTGGAGTCTCCCTCGCCGCTTGCATCTCTCGAGTTTTCGCTGCTCTTTGCTGCTCATTCTTCATGACCCACTCTGATGTCTCCTTTTTCTCCTCTCCCCGTCTCACTTTCTCTTACTGATTTTCTCTCTCTTTTTTTTTCTTCATCGCAGCCTCTTTGTCTCTTGCTCTCTCAACCTCAGTGACCCTCATAAAATTTGCTGCCCTAACTCGTGCCAGTGGTGTAATGTGGAACCCGAGACAGTGCAATAGACCTCCAGGGCGGTGGAGAGTCAAGTGCCAGACTCCTTCTCTTTATTAAAATACCAGCGTGTCTTAGCGGGTCAGCAGGCTGCTGACACTTCACACAACCTGTACATTTTCTAATGAGGTCAACAGAGAAGAGCGAGCTGTTCTTGAAAGCATTAAATACATTTTATCATTGGAAAGATAGATTACAAGTGGAAGAATTAGGAAATCTGAAAAAAAAAGTAGAAATGCTATTTCGATCTGTATTGAGGACTATAAACAACCCAAAAATAAACAGATGTTGTGATTTCATATGGTTAAACCAAGAAAACAAAGAATAACATCTTCATCAGACGTTTAATATGATTTTGATAGCCTCCGTTGTTTAAAAGGTTGCTGTTCATCATAACACTATCAGGTCTGGAGAAGCTGGAGATTCCCACAGCACTGAATGCACCGCAGCACAATAACAAGTGTCAGATATGCATGCAGAACAGCCTGCAGCAAAAAATTAAATCAAATGGGATAAAAACCCTGGATGTAACTCTTTGTTATAAAAAATACAAGAGTGAAGAAGAGGAAACAGTAAATTCACCGTTTTGTGGCTACGCACAGTGTGCAGTACATGAGAGAGTTACTCTACACGGTTAGGGCACATTCAGACTGACAACAGCACAATGCCAGAACAACCTGAGGGGTGGCGTTGGTGTGGGCGTACTGCTACTGGGTACAGACAGAAGATGAAATATGAACCAGGAAGTCCAGTTTGAAGGTTTAATCAAACTCCAAGACATTGATGGTTTATATACCTTCAAGGTAGGATTGTAATCCTCTGGAAAGTTGTCATAGTAACATCAGTCTCCTGCTCCTCTTGATGCTTGCAAGGTACATGATGTACATTGCAAACTTATTTCCTAGTATACCCTGTGTTTTTTTTTGCCAGAGCCCTTTGTGATGGCACTCTTGTTAAAGTAGTGTGGTGATGTCATTGAAAAGAACTGCACTGTTGGTGCCAATGCACCCTGAAGTGCAACACGCACCTGCATTGTTTGATGAATGTCAATTTATACCAGGACCACACACGGGACATTTCATACAGACAGAATGAGTAGATGGTACAGCAGCTGGGACAGGCCAATCCAGGAAGTGGATAATAGAATATTTAGAAAAATGTGTGTGGGTGTTTTTATGCTTTTTAAAATACTCCACTGGTGTGTGTTTTCCCTTTGCGTCAGCTAATGCCTTACATTAATGTGATTTAATGTAAAACAATTCAAAGAAGTGTTAACCAAGTACAGGTAAATTCAATGTTGGTGATTCTGAAAATTACAGCACTGTGCTACCACAGAACAGGTGGATTTTCTGAAGTCAGTCTACATAGCTACAGGCACCTCAGTCATCATCCAAGCTTTTGTTACCCTTTCTAGAGCAGATGTTTCAATAAAAGACAAAGGCAAGATAAAGAAAATACAGACACAATGTAAGAGAAATAAATGAAACAGATAGTAAAGACAATAGGATAATATATAAAATAGAAAAAACAGAGCAAGTGCATTTGTTAAACCATAGTTTATGAATAATTAATAAAATATCCAGTTGCAAACAAAGTGTATTGAAATTCTTTCATGCATTCCCAAGAGTGGTAGCTGTCCCCATATGCTTCAACACAGCAGCCATGGGGGAGCATGACGCACCCTTTGTGAATAGAAAATCATTTCAAAGCCTCAGTGTGACGACAGTAAAGCATCAGAGAGAAGTACACCCACTGTGGCTTCATGACGGGGCGGTGATAAAATTGTTAACTTATGTTTTTACACAATACTGCCTGCAATCTTCCTCCAGCAATTCTGTCTGGCTTTGGCAGCAGCAACAAAGACAGTTGTCGCTGTTGTTTTGTGTTCTATTGCTCATGTTTCTGGTATAATTGTTTTTGTTTTTTTAGGTAAAAATACAGTTTATTTTTCATTCTCTCTACTTTTGCATTCAAATTACATTATGTCACCACAAACCCGCCATTATTATTCTGTAATTTCTACTTTTAATGCTTTGATATGCTAGTTGTTTACTTATGTTCTATTATTTTTCACCCTGTCTGCTTTCTTACACTGCAATGACCTCATTTCTCCAAATGGATCAATAAAGTCCCATCTCTTCTCAAATAGGCTGCTCTACATCTGTCCATGTTGCATGTGATTGGCTATTTGTTACAAACACTGTCCCTATTTTGTGTGAATGCACCAAGCAAGATAGGAACCAGTTACATTATCAGCTGCATTTTACCAGCCTGAATCACTGTTGTTGGGTTTTGAACAGAAAGCAGTCACGAAGATATTGCTATCCCCCAACCAGTCGGTATCTTTGTTGTCTGCACTTTTCTTCTCAAAAGAGAAACAGACAGGTAGACTCTAAAGCAGAGAGACAGGTAAAACACAGACAGATGGTCACAGATAAAGAAATCATCAGGTAGGGAGGAAGTGTTCATCTATACAACAGAGAGATGTCAGTCCCCTCAGGGTGGCACGTAGGGTCGCATGGAGGTCTCAGTCTTTATTGCAAGGTGAATGTGATTCCATGGTTCCCTAGTTTTGACAGGCTACATAAACAATTGTGCCACCACAGGACATTTGATTTGACAGGATACATAAACAGTTGTAACAACAGTCCTGTACCTGCAGGCTGCCCGTGGTGCACTGAGCCGACCCGTAATGTGCGTCGGTTTTTACAGCTTTACAGTATATACTGTGTACACACACACACACACACACACACACACACACACACACACACACACACACACACACACAGAGAGTGAAAAGGTCAGAGTGTTAGACATTTCTGTCACTCAAACTTCACTTCTGTTACATTTTTTTTCTCCATCATTGCAACTTTTTTTGACATACTTATATATTTGTTAACATGACAGACCGACCTTCACTTCAACTGCTGCTGTGTGGCTTTGTAAATGTGTCTTTAATGCACATGTACATGCACAGTTTGAGTGTGGATTAATACTGAGATTGTGTTTTTGTCAGAACTATGATTATGAAACTAGATTATGCTCTTGATTTCTCTGAATACGTGTTAGATGAACGCTTGAAATTAAGCCAGTTTACACCAAAAGCATGTTGGCATCTTTGAATGGTTCCATGTGTGTTTTCCTTTTCAGCTGTGAAAAACTGCATAAATACATAGTTATTCCACATTGGTGGCTTTTCAAGTGACATTCACTTTGAGTATCAAACACACTGCAGACCTGAAAGGTGGCTGTAAAAAGTTTGTAGTTTTCTTCTAGACAAAGAACAGCAGCTGTTGTCAGCTTGAATTCAATGGATTACAGTGGTGAGAGAAATTAATATACTGCAGGAGTGTGGGCTAAGATTTCTCCTGTTAATTTAAAATTCTAAATTAGGTGTGAATGTGAGTGTGTTGTTATGGACTGGCAAACAGGCCTAGTGCATGCCTCCTGTAGTCCATAGGACCGGTGGTATATTCGGTTAGAACTAGTTCGTACGACTTGTTGTCCGACCACATTGGAAATCAAAAGAGCTTTTAGTTATTCCAAACGGCCACACTCGAAGGCGGAGTGAAAGCCGGTCGTCATAGAGAGGGAGGAGACGCAATATTGTTTAAACATGGGGATAACGACACGCATTTCAGCACAGACAGAGGAGTTCAAACTGGCCAATCACGGCATGAAGTGGGTGTGAATGTTGCATTGTCGGTTTCAGAAAGGTATAGAAATGGTCGGACACAGTCCCCCTAATCTGACGTCAGAAAGGTTTAGGGAGAGGGGCTTTCCGGAGCTATTCGACCATCCAACAAGCACTTCTGATAGATTATACTTGCCCCTTTTAATAGGAAGAATATGCATGTGTGGAAAACAGATGGATGGCTGGATTCATGGAGATCAGGACACACTGTCCAGGAACTTATCACTGGGAGTTCATGTGAAGTTGCACCTGTTCTGTGCAGGATGTTGCCAATCCTAGCTGCTTTTCTTTTAGTTTGGTCATTGAAGCATCAAGTTAGTTAAGTTGTTGAGTCATTGAAGCATTGCAAGAAGTTGAAATGTCAGTTGAAGTTCACACACTGAAAGGAGTTGAATTGTCAGTCGTGGTGTAGTTGAGGAACTGATTGATTGGGAGTTTCAGTTCAAGTGGAAGCCCTGAAAGAAATCAGTGACAGTTCAAGTGTATAAACTCAAAGATGATGTCAGTTAAAGTGTCGGCACTGAAAGCAGTTGGAGTAAATTGTGTATGACCAGCGGAAGTTGTGGGAGTTAGAAGTTTTTCACTTGGGAGTTCATGCTAAGTTGCACCACCTGCAACTGTTGCCATTCTTTATCTGTCTGTTTATGATCAGTAGATTGACAACTGAGTCAAGGGTGTTTTGAAAGAGATGCTTTGCTGTGAAATGGATTGTATAGTTGCTGCTAGATTTTCCTACAAGACACTATCTGTGTGTGTGTGTGTGTGTATGCATATGTATGAGTGTATATATGTTTCATCTTTTGAGACCTCAGGGTCTGCCTGTTAATAAATATCTAATTGCCTCAAGAGTTTCCCAGCACCAGCATTTGTGCCTCTGTAATTGGCTAGCAGGGGGGGGGGGGGGGTGAGAGAGAAAGAGCTAATGAAGACCCATAGGAAAGTCATTGATGCAAGTTAAGTGTTTTTCAGGCATTTCTAAAACTCAGACAAGCCATTTACAACCCTTAGTGTAACTCTTACTTGTGTGTGTGTGTGTGTGTGTGTGTGTGTGTGCGTGCGCGCGCGTGTTGGTGCCCACTGCAGTGTGCTTTGTGTGTGTGCCGCACATCATGTATGTATGTACAGGTATGTGTGCTTTTGTGTTTTGTTTGTGTGTGCATTTGCCTGTATGCTGTATTTGTATGTGTGTGTGTGTGCACTCATTAATAAATAGTCTGCTTGGATTGTCAGTTAAAGCCCATTGTGAGCCTGGCTAGCCTGGTTCTCTTTCAGCCAGTCACAGCTCATGTTGTCCTTTCATGGCATTAATGAACCACCAAGAATCTCTCTCTCTCTCTCTCTCTCTCTCTCTCAATCTCTCTCTCTCTGTGTGTGTGTGCGTGCGTATGTGTGTGTATGTTGAGCTTATGTGCCCCGGTTTCCAGCACAGTCTTTTGTTCCTGCAGGTGCAAATACACACAAATCTGGCACCAAATTAAAGAGGGCTTTTGTTGATCCTTATATGCAGATGTTACATACAGTACACACACCCTCACAAGTGTGGCAGGTGGTATCTTTTTTTCTTCTTTTTTATAATGAATTCCCATGTTGTACTTTGCCACTGTTGCTCCTGTCACATATAAACCTGTTAAGAATGTTAAAGTAAATTGACAGAGATAATGACAAAAGATGCAGAGATAGATAGATAGATAGATAGATAGAGAGAGAGAGAGAGAGAGAGAAAGAAGATAGAGACATACCTGTTAGGAAGATGAACAAGAGATTCATACAGCACTGAGTGGAAAAACAGCACACACACACACACACACACACACACACAAAAGCAGAGGTACAGTGACAGCTATAACAGAATGGACTGTTTAACATAGCATCAGGCTGTTCTCCTGAGAGTGCTTAACCAGAATACCTGATCACGCAATTACCATAGAAAGAGCAACAACACCCTCTGGGCTCTCTGCGCCCATGTATATGTGTTTGTGTCGCCGTCTCTGTGGCAGCTGTATTTTCTATGGGAATTGCAGTTTGGTGTGTGTGTGTGTGTGTGTGTGTGGATCCTCCCATGAGATTTTACCTTTTAGCCTGCAGTGATGTGCAGGTCACCTCTTTAAAGTCTGTGTATGAGTTTTTGATTGTGCACTTTTGTGTATACTTCGGTGTATAATGGTGTAATTGTGTATTCTTCATTGATTGCTCTATGTTCTTGTGTGTTACACATTGAATCGCACACATTTTGTCCTTGATACCTGCATTTATTTAATTTTTATTGCTTATACAAGACACCTACATTGGAAAAAACTAGTCTTATGTATTGCTTGCTAGTACAAAAAGAAAAAATAGACTAGGCTATGTATAGCTGAATAAGATGTGAAATCAAGATACTGACAGTCAAAGAGGCTGAACGACTAAGTAAATACAGAGAACTGCTTACTGGATTATTAGCATTGTGCTGCTGGGCAACCCCGTCCTGCTGAAAATACTGATTTTAAAGCTGATTTCTTAAACATCATGTAAACGAGAAACCTGCTTTCTGCAATTGGGGTAGCTGTTCGAAAAAACGTATTTCTCCTGGAGACAACAGATTTTTTGGCGCGTAACGAGGTTTCTAATCAGCTTTTTACACGTTTGCACGTGTATTGGGAAGACTTCAGACAGGGAATGTCTCAGACTGACTGAATGAAAAAATGATAACATGTAGCGATGTGTTCTTGTATTTAAAATAATTCCATCCAAAGTCCAATTAAAACTGAAACTAACACGAAGTAGCCTCTTGAAGTCTGAATATGTCAGTTGCCACCACTGAACATTAGACTATTTGTGAGGAAGGCTGTAGTCTGTTCTCCTCTCACTGCACCGCCAGTGAGAAAAAAGCAGTGTCTTCTATCACTATTACTTAGTATAGTTAAAACCGGTAAGCCAGACTTCCAAAATAAAGTTGGGGGTAGGAGAGAAATCAGATTACTGACCTGCTGCATGTATACGTGGATTTGCAGTAACCAGGTTACTACAGTGCACGTATATGTGTTTTCCGATTACCTGCGTAACCTGATTTCTCTGAGTAACCTGGTTACTTCACAGCATATAAACATACTAACTGCACGATTTTAATCTTTCGACTTTCAACAACAACAGGCCCAGACAGAAACGTATTCCAATCTGTCATGACGCCCAAATCATAACTAATAACGGCTCGACAGATGTAATGGATGTCCCCGCCTTTATAGGTTGTAGTTTGGTGGAGTCATGCTAGTCCTTGCTGAGGTCACCAATCTATGAACAGATACAACAAAACTACAGAAGTGTGAGGGAGTTGTCAATCAATCATGGCCTGTACAATTAAGTCTTGAAAAGAGGTCCAATTAGGCCATTTTGAGAACACCTGTGTGAGTGAGGCCTTTAATTCTCGTTTGCCTCCAAATTAAAACCCCATTTCTCATAACCTTTTTGTCCTTCCTATCACAGAGCTATGACAATGTTTTCTGCTTTGGTTTGATTTGTTTACAGCAATTATACAAATGTGGTAATTTCTTGATTACGGTTAATTGATTAAAATGCTAAACAGCAAACATTTCCACAGATGAGGATGTTTGTATACCTGTTATTTTGGTAGTAATGATGTGTTCCCCACCGCTGTGGAAATGTAGCCTTTTTAAAAACGAACTCTTTGATTCATTTACGGCTTTGACATTTGCTTTAATCTTGATTCTGGACCTGGTCATTGTGCGACC
Source organism: Macquaria australasica (assembly GCA_005408345.1). Classification (NCBI taxonomy): domain Eukaryota; kingdom Metazoa; phylum Chordata; class Actinopteri; order Centrarchiformes; family Percichthyidae; genus Macquaria; species Macquaria australasica. The sequence goes on from SEMN01000287.1 coordinate 125,436, forward strand.
ATTGTGCGTGCGCGCGTGATATGAAATGATCACAGCTTATTGTTTTCACACTGCTTTATCGCCGCCCTGGGCATTTTTGGAGAAGGATAAAATATAAATGCAAGGACAAAGCACCTCTCTGTTTTCTCTGATTCAGTGAAATGTAAAACGAGACGAGAGAGTGAGGTTGATGGCCTGTGGAAAATAGAGAGGGGAGACGGTGAGAGACAGAGAGGGTGATCAGAACAGGGTGAGGCATTTTTTGTAGGATAGTAAAGACAGAGGAGAACTGGAAAGGTTGATGGCTTTTGGAAAACAAGGGCAGGGACAGACAAGTAAAGAATGAGACGTTAAATGAGTCAAAGCGTGCATTTTGGACAGAGGATGATGGCCTTTGGTGAACGATTAAGTGACAGAGAGATGAACATTTTGAGAAGCAGAGAGAGAAAGGTGATGAAGATGAGAGAGAACAACTAATTTAGCCGGCTGCTGCAGAGGAGAGCGAAAGAGACAGCGCAAGGAGGAGATATGGCATAAAAGAGAAAGAGATGAAAGTGTGATTAATTTGGAGCTCAGATAGTGCTAACTAGGCTTTGAAAGAGAGGGACAGGAAGAGTGATAGAAAGATGGAATTAATTTGAAGCCCAGGTATCGCCACTTTGGCTAATTGAAGCTCTTGACGACCTGCAAGCTTTATTTGATGTCCTCGTCCACTATTCATCAGAAAGGTCACGGGACTCTTGTTCACACTCTCATGTCGGTTAAGTGAATCTGGCATGTGATCCCTTTTGTCTTTTTTGCCTCTTTTCCATGTATAGTCCTTTTAAATTCATTTTACTTAATGTTATTGAAGCAGGTGGTCTGACTGGGAAAAATGAATATTGTAAACAGTTGATGATGAATGATTTTCCTCTTGTTATTCTATCATTCTTCTTTAATCTCTCTCTGTGTGTTCCATTCTTATGATGTCCATTCACACTGCACAGTTCATACATTTTTTTTATACAGTTGACAAATTAAGGAAAGTGATGTTTTCCAAGGGCTTTACATCTGGGAAGTAGAAAATGTACTTGGTCCTGTCCAGTGAATTATCCTCAGAATCTGTTTTACTCTCAGTCATTTACTAATGACAAAGCTATTTCAATTTAGAACTATGTTACCATTATGTATACATAAAGGTTTTCCATTTTATAGCTATGCCCTGCTGACCACACATTGGATTGAACACACTGATTAGACCTTATCATTCGTGGGATAGACCGTCTTGTGGTGTTTCCATGCGATGGATCGGACAGCAGGGGTTCTTGAGTTTTGGAGGACAGTCAGATTCGGAGACTTGGTGAGAAAAGCAGTTCTCAATCAGAAGCAACAGAGTTCAGTCAATGAAGAGCTGAAGAAGCAGACAACAGGTCAATATCACATACACAACATGGATTTAAATGCACATATTCAACAGATTGTGCCAGTGCCAAAACAACATTTTAACCCCTTCAACCCTCTGAGCACCAACACTTTATTTTTCATTAAAAAACAGAGATAGACAGGTGTGACTCATCTTGACGTCATAGTGAGAGGTACACTGGTTCGTTAAGATAATTAATTACACAACTGATGATATTCTTTCCGTCCTCACTCATATCAGAACAGCTTGTGTCTTTGGCGCAGAACAAATTGCTGACTAATTCGCTGACTAAAATGACTGAGGAGACACTAATTCCTCAAATGCTCCCCAGATGAGTAACGCAACTCTGGGCCTCTGTGATTGGTCGGGGGCTTTATAGGGTGATGTTCCCGGTGCCGGTGACGATGAAGTCAGGGAAGTAGTCATGAGGATGGTGGAACCATACTAAGTAAAAAAACAAACCTAGCTGTGGATGAGTCTGGATTGAGGCAATGTAAATTACCTTCTGTTTGCCTCGGAGGGCTGGTTGGGCCACTTGGAGCATACACACCGCACACCTGTTGCTTCACTGAAAATCTGATTCAGTGACTCGGAAGCACATTGAGATTGAAAACTGACAAACTGAAAGAGACAGAGAGAGTACAGAACAAGCCTAAGAGAAAGCAGACTTTACTACATATGTCTAAAGAAAAGAAAGAAAGCGAGAAGAGAGGTAAAGGAGGACAGAAACTTCAACTGAAGCTGTAATTGAAAACTGAAATAGTGACATCCAACTCTGATGCCAGTTAAGCTCAGATTTCAAAAATTGAAAGTTAAAGATATTCAGAGAAAAGGGTGAAGGGCAGAGAAAAAGAGAGGGATAGAAGGAAAGAGAGGCTTTTGATGCTCTGCCAATATTGTTCAACTGTGATGCCAATGGAGGGCATTGAAAGTGAAATTGAAAGAGACGGAAAGAGATCACAGAATCCCGAGGGAGGAAAATCCCCAGCGGGTGAGAGCTGAGACCTCTCTGTATTCCATGGTGGATCGAGGGATGAATGAGAATGACAAGGATGGAGAGAGAGAGAGAGAGAGAGAGAGAGAGAGAGAGATTGAATCACTAAAAGAGAGAGGGAGGGAGAGAAGTGGATGTCATGTGATGGAAATTATTCCAAGCACCTTTCGACTGTATATTCCCCTGTCACTAGAACTAATATTCATATTCATAGTTGCTGAAGCAGCCGTGTTATTCACATTCATGGAAATCCCTTCCTCCGTTCTCATCTTAATGTTTTAAATCTTCTGCTTTTTTCTGTCCTTTCTGTCTTTCTTTGACTTTGGCTCAGTCCAGCACCGATTTGTATTCTTTCTTTGGTCACATGAAAGGCAGAGAAGAAAATGTGATGCAGCAGAAGAGAGCAGAAAAACAAAGGTACATGGAGGTCAGAGAGAGAAGATGGAGGAGAGGGAAAAGGAAAGGGGGAGAGGTGAAGTGAAGCTTTCTCTCTCCTGTCTAAATAAGAGAGGAGGCTGAGGTGACTAAGTCTTTTTATTTTCGATAGGAGGACACCTCTTTGTGTATTATCACGCTTATGCCATAGCCACTTAAAGAAAGAGTTCGACATTTTGGGAAATACGCTCATTCACTTCTTTCTTTTAAGAGTTAGATGAGAATATCAATACCACTTTCATGTCTCTATGGTAAATATGAGGCAGCCAGCAGCAGGTTAGCTTAGCTTACCATGAAGACTGGAAACAGGGGGAAAATACACTTCACTTGCATTGGAAAAAGAGTTTTCTTCTCTCCAATATGAACTATCGCAGTTGATATTGGTGTGCTCTCTGTTTTGCCTCTCTCACTTCCTCTTTTCTGTCCTACTAAGTATCCATCCATCTCTTCCTTTTCAACTCTACATTTCATCTTTCCTTTTATACCTTCCGTCCTCAGATTTCCCCCTGTTCTCTTTTAGCCAAACTGCTGTGTGTCCTCCCCTACATCATTAATGCTGACACTTTTAATTATCTGATATTTAAGAGCAGGCCATAATTGAGTTAGAATGAATTAAGTATGTGTGTCAGTGTCGTGCAGTAGCTCTTTGTCTGTGCAGATTTTGTACTGTTGGTATGTGCTATATATTGTATTTATGTGTATATGTGTTGCTGTTTACCTAAGAGAATGCCGTCGTCTGTATTTGTATGTACATGGACCAGTGTACTAATGTGAGTGTGATAATGTGTGTGTGTGAGATCCAGTGCTCCCCCTTGTTAGCTTTGATAGCTGTTATGGATCTGCCTCATAATTTTTTACTGGAGCCGTTTTCGTCTCTGGGCTCGCCTGTGAAGTGATTGGGAGGAACCAATTGCGATTCACTTCACCTAGGGAGTAAAAGAGGAAGGCGGAAAGAATGAGAGAAAGGTGGGGGGAGGGACAATTGGGATGGAAGGTGGGAGAGAGAAGAAAATAGACAGATGAAGGATATATATATATATATATATATATATATATATATAAGGAAGGTTGATGTAGATGAAGGGTGATGACAGAGTTGGGTGAGGAAAGAGAGGAGGATAAGATAGACACAGTGGGGAAAGAAGGATGGAGAGAAATAAAGCGAATGTAGGAGAGAGATAAAAACCTGAAAGAGGAAGGGAGAGAGAAATGAGAGTGATGAGTGGAGTGGAAGAGGGGTAGTGGTGAAAGAGATAAGGAGAGGAAAAGCAAGAAAAAGGTGGGTCAATTCCTTGACCACACATCTATCTAGATGTGTGGTCAAGGAATTGAAGGAAGGAAGGAATGAGTGAGAATAATTGATTGATGAGTGAAGAGAGAGAGAGAGGAATCAGCCGAGCTGTAAATTGATTTGAAGGGCCCACAGAATTTAGTCAGATCACCCCAGAGGCAGTGATGGAGACAAATAGAACAGGACATTTCTTCTCATAACTATATCTCATTAAATCAAATTATGATTTAAGCTATCACTCCACTCACTTAGCACTTCAGAATTACTCTTTTGAAAAATGTACGCCCAAAGAATCACAATTTTATAACTACTTCATGAGTTAAGTTGCTTCCTGGCCAAAACAATAAATCAGTAAATAATACAAATAAAATCTAAATGAATGAACAAATTATAAGAGAGGATACTACCACTTGTTTCCCAAATACTCAAATAGTCAGTCATTAACAGAAAATTTACAGACGCTGATTAATTCATTACTGCTTAGCATTTTTAACTACTTCTGGCATTTTATAGATTAAACAATTAACTGCCAATCATAAAAATGACTGGCAGTTGATAAAAAAAAAAAAGATAGTTACAGCCTTAGTTTTGATCAAGCTGTAGTAGTAATTTGCGGTCGCTGTGCCAGAGAGCTGAATGAGTCCTCGGCGTGTTCAAGTCTTGACTTAACCTTGTAGTTCTCATCCTTAAGTGTGACGTGGGTGGCAAGATTGTACAAGGTAGATCAGTGAAAGACTCTGTTAGACAAGGCGGACAGCGCCAACAGCCACTTTAAGATGAGACGGGACGTGTATGTGTGTATAACTGTGCGTGTGTGTGTGAAAGTGGGAGAAAGAAATGGGAGCTGTGCTTGCAGAGGGAACAATTGCCTGTATGTCACCATGAGATAGAGTTTGTGTGTGTTTAAGCATATGAGCAAGCACGGAGGATAGTCACTGTGTGTGAGTGTTATTTTGAATCCATTACCAGAGGTGCAGTCCATCACATTAGAGTTAAGACCAGCCTTATTAAGATAAGAAAGAATGAGACAGACCTAAAGCCTATGGGAACCACTGATAAGACCAAACAGTGTCAGTCATTGTGTGTTCATTTATACGTGTGTTCGTGCATCAGTGAGGCATGTGCACGCACTCGATCACTCCCTACATCACCTTCTCACTCAGCATGAAGGAAACAAGTGATTAGTGCTAAGTGGGCTCAAGTCTTTCCTTGTGAGGTTTCTCGTTGGTCCATTGGGCTAAAGCTCATGCATGTACTTAAAAAGCCACCATCCTGGTGTGCATGACTAGGCGATTAAAGTATTTCTTTTCTGAGGGAAGGTTTCTTGAAGTAATTATGCACCGAGTCACAGTCTGTAGGGAAATATAGGTTTTGTTTGAGCCAAATTATACCTCATTTATACTTGGGCTCTCCAGGATGGAAGAGGGTGCAAAAACTAACTTTTGAGATGAGATGCAGGATGGCGAAGCATGCAAATGTGAAATAAAATGCAGTTTTTCTTTTTTTTTCATATAAGTAAATGATCTAGAAGCAAGTTATTCAGCTGAAAGGACGATAGCAGCAGCTTGAAAGGCTATTAAATTGTCAACCATTCTCTAAACTCTCCTTGGTGCAGCAGACAAGGATGCTCATACATCTGAGAATTAATAATAGGCTGCCGAAAAGCACTGTCAAGTGAGTGATCTAACATGAATATTTTGGAAAGGACAATGTGAATTTGGCCGTTTCATGCATTTAAAAAAAAGGGTTTCTTTCCTTTATCTGATTCTTAGATCTGAGAGGTCAGACTGTCCATGAATGCACCAGCTTTCGAATCAGTCCCTGCTCGCAACTGCATTACCACACAGTGAAAACATAGCTTTGACAACAAAAATAAAGGCAATGAATAGTTCAGTGTGATGGATTACCTATTTCAAGCAAGATTTAAGTCTCTGCAAGTGCAATTTCTCTGCAATTTCCGTAGCACACTGAAATGAACTGAAGCAATGGCTGCTTGGAAGACAAATTTAATCTACAAAGTTTTGGGAAATGGTCAGCATTCATTTGAAATGTACATATTTTATATTTAATGCAAAACTAATGATATGGTCCTTTAAATCTTAAAGCTCAGTATGGGTGCTACCATTTCCTGTGAGATTTCTTCCCTTTCATTTTCACCATAATAGAGCCTTTCATGTCTGACCTTGGCCTGTGCCATACTGTACCATGGAGATATGGCAGTGTGTACGTATCCATCTGTCTGTCTATCTGCGTTTGTCTACATGTCCATCTATCTTTCTATCCAGATGGGAGTTTTTATAAGGCTGGAGGGTACGATTCATAGAAACAACTTTGCTTTAAAGGGAGCATGGCAAGGCTGTTTAGTATGCACACACACCCGCGTACACACTACATTCACAAAAATAGGCACTGCTTCGCACACACAGACACGCACACAAGTGGCCAGTAAATGTTGCTGTCGCCCCTACGCTGGCAGCCCCTCTGCTCATAAAGACCTGGAGAGGAGATCCAAGTAATCAGTGAACATGCTGTAAACTGGGAGGATGATCGTGTGTGTGTGTGTGTGTGGCAGGTAGCAGACACAGTGATAAGTCAAACAGCACTGTGATGAGAGGGGAGAGACTGCAGTGGCATACAGCTGGCATTTTATGGCACCGCAACACTCCTCCTGGCTGCCTGTCTCCCTCTCTTTTTTCTGTCTCACTCTTTCACTCCGCCACCCTTTTTTACTTGCATTACAGCTTTCACCTATTCTGTTTCTCTCCTCTTTCTCTTCTGTTCTGCGTACACTCATGCCCCGTCTCCCTGTTTGATGTCTTTGAGGTTGTTTCTTTCTGTCTGTCTGTCTTTTGCTATCTCGCTATCTCCTCCTCTCGTCTCACGCTGCTTCTCCACCATCTCTTCTATTTGCTTCTCTTCTCACTCACTTTTCCTCCCTCCGTTTTCCTATTCCTCCCCCTCATTATTTGCCTCTCCCCACCTCCTCCTCTTCTCTGCCCCCCCATCTCTAATCCCCTCTCTCTCTTTTACTGCAAGGCATCAGGGCTCTCCAGTGCACAGTGTGAATGCTTAATGAATCTTATTTCTTTTACAAGCCTCCACCGTCACCCATCGCTGTCCTATCTAGTCTACCCCACTCTCCCCTTCCTTGCTTCCTTCCTTCCTCCCTCCCTCCCTCCCTCCCACCACTCTTCTGCCTGTCTTCCACTCCTTCACCTCCTCTCTTTTGTTTTATTTACTAGCCAGGAGCCATGCAGCTGGTTACAAGGAGTAAGAGCTACCCAGGGGACACCAGTGGGAAAAGGGAGGAATGATTTTCCCCTTTTTTAAGAGAAATAAGGAACCACTATGTAGGGGAAAGAGTGTGAAGGTGTGTGTGCGCACGTTTGGGGACATACAGTACTTTAGATGTCAAGCTAGTTGATTGGGGACTCAAATTTAAGAGGTTCTAATTTCACTGCAGAAGAACTCTGTTTACAGCTGGTTTTCTGACAGTTTAAGTGTTAACCTGACTGACCGTGTCTCATTTCTTTTTGTGCCTGACAGTCTGTGTGTGTCTCCTGGCTGTAGCTGAGATAGATTGCCTATCAATTGTTTTGTGCTGAGGAGAGTATTGCTCATCCTGCTCTCATGTTGCCAATATCTTCCCTGATCATCCCCCCATTGATTCAGGCTGTTGCAGAAATGGCTGGGTCATGTGTTTTCCTGTACCTCAGTCTTCTGATAAACAGCCTTTACCCAGACCCTCAAAATTACTTTCTGATCAGGTTATTGATTCATTTTGTGGCAGAACCACTTGCCTGAATGGTCGGACCACCATCATGTAATGAGTCTAGAGGTTACAGGCATTACAGCCCTCTGCTGTCACGTATCAGGCATCCAACCCTACATTAGCAACCTTGTGATTTCTGGAGCCTGTTAATATTCTTTTAAAATGATTAGTGCAACAATATTGTGGTGAAATGATCGCTTTGACAATAGAAAATTAATTGTTAACAATTCTGAAGTTTTTTATTTTACAAAAATTTGCGAATTAAATAAGGGTGCAATTAACTGACTTTTTCACTCCTTATGACGATTTCGATACCTAAACTTCGGGTATTGGCAGATACCAGGTACTGATCAGATACCAGTGCTTTTTCTTCCCCCAGTTTGGGATGATTCTTTCAATTTTTGCAAGGTAACATGATGATATAACTACACATAACATGACTAACATGAAGCTATGAGTTATTGTCTATATGGTGACGCTCACTGTTAGACGTTCATGGATCAGGGCAGAAAACAATGGGGCTCCTGTGAGAATTTCGTTTGAGTGACAGAATAATAGCTGCTGGCATGTATTGATAAATACATCAATATCATGCACAAGGGGTTGCTGTTGTTGTTGTTGCGCCGATGCAACTGCATGAAGCTAGAATCACCAAATGCTTTAAAACCACCGTGACTAAGTTTAATATGGATTGGTTGCGTCTGACCGTTACCTGATCCAGTGACTTGTGGTCAGTAAATCAGTGCCAGTCTGAATACTTTATACACTGTGGTTCTCAGAACTTCTAATGTCCATTTTATAGACTAAATGATGAATTGATTAATTGGAAAAATAATCAACTAGTTGACTGATAATGAAAGTAGTTGAATACTTTAACACGACAGGGCACAAGAGCACAGAGGACAGATGAGAAATGACTAAACATTTTCAGTGATTGATTTTCTTTGAAATAATAACTTTTTTAGGGCCATATCCATAATTATACACCAAATCAAATGTCTGTTAGACTTTTGTTTAAAAGTCAGCTGCAGCGTGTTAACCTTGTCCTTCTGGTGGAAATATTAAACTCAGACTACTTTATCAGAACACTCTGGAATTAGTTCAATCGACAGAACACAGTCTATCATGCAGGCAGACTTGGGCCATGTAGTTTAGAGATTGTGAGTAGTTACACCTTTTCCTTACTCCTGTTCTTGGTCTCTTATTTGTTTAACAATCTTGCTGAACACTCGTCTGTCTTACAATCATTATTGGGAAATGTCTTGTGTTGAACACAAAGATTTGGCCTCTGAACGGCTAACTATTGTTGTCATTCTTTAAACTGAAACTCACACTATTGTTGCAGTCATTGTTAGTCGCTTTGTGTAAGAGTATCAACTGCGTGTCTGCGCTGTGAATGTAAATGAGAGCAGGATCAGAAAGTGGAACAGTGCACCTTTTGTCAATTATGCTAAATATATCCTTTTCCTGTCTTATTTTGAACTGTTTCTGAGTTTCCAGCCGCTGCTGCAGTTTGGTGAACAGATATAGTATAATTTTCTTTTTCATGTTGTGCCCACACAGTCTTTTATTCATCCAGCTCGGTTCAGTGGCTATAGTGTCTTAAACAGTCTCCAGTTTGGTCTTTTTGCAGAGTCTCATCTAAAGTGACTTAATGTAAGTGCAGATTCTGTGCTGCTAAGTTTAAAATGTTACATGTAAATCTTGTCCTCCTTGAAGTTTCAGTGCTGGGTTGACTTCGAGTATAATGAAATGTTAATTGGCATTACCGCACGTTTCCCATTTGAGAGCATTTAATAAGCCTCCATTGCCCAACTTTCAATGTTTCCAGCGCTTTTTAATCTATGACAAAGTGACAGAATCAGTGATTGTTTTGCACTGTCCTCATTAAAGCACCTGGCAAAATTCAAGCTCATTTCAACACCCAGCTGGACGGGCTGCTAGTTGATCTGTCATGGGCATACAGGCAGATTGCTTCCAAGGCCTCCTCAAAGGACCCCTCGTGGATGTCCGGCTAGATTGCCTGCGGTTTCTCTGTCATCTTCGTAATTGAAAGAGAAACAGTTGATATGCAGGCATGTCGAGCTGTCATACTCCTGTCTCTCTGTTAATGTAATGTTAATAGAACGTTAGTCTCTGGAGGAAATACCTTTCAGGGCTGCCTGGTAATGATAACGCTTGATCCTTTTCCAGTGCTCTTGTGTGTGTGGCTTGGTGTTTGCGCAGACATGTACCATGTTTATGTATGTGTATGTTAACCTTAGTTTCATAGTGTTTACTGTAGGAACACATACAGTATCATGCTTGTGTGTTCCCTGTTTGTTTGGTGTTTGCATTATAGTGTGTGCGTATTACTGGGAAATTGACACCCTAGGTCAATACTAAATCTTTTTATGATATTTTAGTAACTAGATCTACAGATCTATGTGTTGACTTATGGTGCAAATCCCTAATTTGTAAACAATTTCACATTTCGTTATTCCTCTGTGTGTCGTGCACACATTCAATATATCAGACCTGTGCTTCTGAAATGGAGTAATCTATGCTCGCTATATATTTATTTGAAAGTGCATGGTTGAGGAAAAATGCAGGTAATTTCCCCTTCCATCTAAATGGTTTCCTCCTCTACTTGCTCTAATGTGCTGTTATCCTCAAGTTTTTTTATTACTCCCTTCATCCTTGCTTAGTTTACTTTCCATTTTTTTCTTTCCGTAGACATTTTCTTACACCTATTTGGGATCATAATAATTTTTTGAGAGCCATTGCTCGACTTTGAGTTTATTGCTTCATATATTGGTGATAGGAAACATATTTTCTAGTGCACCAATTGTGGGGTTTCCCCAAGGAAATTGGTTAGCGAACGTAGTAAGCACTGCGTTTTTTCCTCACATCAGCACCTGATTGTGACTGTCTGGGCTATTTGCTTCTACTCTTTTCAACTTCACAATGCACTGCTCTCATTAATTAATGTGAAGCAAACGATGTGATTGATCAGTCAATCACCAGACAGATCCTGATGCAGCTCATCATGTCGCTATCAAAGTCTTAACTAAAGGGCAATTTAAACAATTGCTTCACTCATTAGATCCATGGCTTTTTCTGTGGCTCGTCACTATTATATTTCATTCAAATGGAATCAGGAAACTCTGGTATTGTTAGTCACTCAAATACAGTCAGTGCATAGGCCATCGGCTGCAGCCAAACTATTAGAGCAGTGTACCAGAGTTCAGCCCAACTATAACTGCTAGATTTTTTAAATCTTTATGGTGTTGAGGCTTGATGTAACATAACGAATCCTGTGACTTGAATTGGATGAGTTGGAGCTGTAAAGTATCTTGTATACCAAGTTCTCCGTGGGGTTTGCAATATAGTTGCGGTCAAAAGAGCAATGATTTGTTTATTTTATTTTTCTTTTTAGTTGTGCAAATTCACTTTTGGCAGTCAGACATGTTTTGTTTTCCATTTGTGATCATACAGTTAAATACCTCCCACTGTAGGTCAGATGCAAAATAGCAATAGAGAGAATATATACTGCAAACCATACATTAGCAGTACTGTAGCATGGAATAAGCAACGGGACAGTTCCTACTCTATTTGTTTCAGGGCAAATGAACCGTCTTGTGGCTATGTAGTTGTGGACCAATAACACTAAAACAATATTCTGCAGTAAGGTGTATTAGAAACAGCTTGAGGAGAGCGGCTTGAGGGGCAGATGTGGTTTGACAGAATTACATTAAGTTAAGGTCAGGAGGTTATTGAACATACCTCAAGAGGTGCTGGTTACACTGAAATGGGTGCAGAGAGGGAAACTGAGGGATGGAGGAGGGAAAGAGGGAGAGACCGATAGAGAGGTAGGGTGTGTATATAAACTGAAAGAAGGAAAGGAAGGAAGGAAGGAAGAAACACAGAGAGGAAGGAAGAAACAAACAGGAGCTGAAACAAGGGCATTGGCAATGCACCATTGAGCCCTTGTTTTCCCCTGTTGCCGGCTGTATTTTTCCTCTCTTAGTTCCTTTCTGACAGCTTTAATCAACACAATAAGGCTTGCTGAGATTTCATTATGGAGCCTTGGCCGCAAGGGCCTTTGAGGAAGGGATAGAGGGTTTCTAAAGAGAGGAGGGGTGGTGAGATCAGGATGGAGGGAGGACAGGAGAGAGATATTTGGTAGATGGAGGTAGAGAGAATGGGATGGGCGTTGATAGCAGGAGAAAGTGAAAAAGAGTGAACCAGAGAGGGGAGGGATGAGCGAATGAGAAGGCAGGGGGTAGACAGTGAGAAAGAAAAGATGAATAAAGAGAGGGATTAAAGAAGGGAGGGAATCGATGGATAGGTACTGACACCCCCACACAGGGGAAGGCTGAAATAATGGTGTTATGTGGCCACTTGATTGGCCCCGAGCAGCATGTGGGCCCGCAGAGGAGCAGATCAGTCTCACACTTTCTGGATTACAGGGTCAAAGGGTACCCAGCAGAGAGACAGATCACTTTTGATGTTCCTTAATGGAAACAGAGGGGAAAGAAAACATCTTAACCCCAAACCCCCCACACCGCTCATATACAGTACTCACACTTACAGGATGTGTAGGCTCTCACAGAGCGAAAGAGAGAGAATCACACGCACAACATGAAAGCACATGTGTACGTAAGCATGCACACAGGTTTGATGACTACTAAGTTTTCTTTGACCTCACAGTGCATGTAGGTGCACAGCAGTGAGCTGACAACACCTCAAATAAAGGTTGGAAACAACAGTTGGGCTTTGGAGTTTTTACTACACGCAGTTGTGAAACTGTGAAAACAGTATTGACTAAAACACAAACACACACACACAAATCAATAATAGTGATTACAAATCAGAAAAAAATAGATACCATAAACAAGAGCTACAACATATGAGTCATCACAGTAACAAGGATTCTCAATACACTAGCTGTGAAATTAGTTAATTGTCATTCATTCCAAGAAGAAACAAAGTATCACCAGTGAAAGATCAACATTAAGTGCCCATAGGAAGTACAACACAGTAATTAATACAGTCAAAGTACACAGTGTAAAAATTTAAAATAGTAAAATATGTAAATCTTAATCCAACAATTAATCACTTAAATACATACTATTGATACTTAGAATGTTGGCCACTATTCAAAATGATGTATCACTGCACAGGTTAAAGGTTAATTTTATTTCCTTCATGTTTCTGACGTTATTGTTTTACCTAGAAGGCATTAAGCTTTTAACAGGGGCATGTTTTGCATGCTTTCTTGAGACTCAAGGGCAATCCACATTCTGTCTCATGGAATAGATATGCTTCCATTTTGTTTCCATTTTATCAAATGTATTAATCCACACTGACACCGAGACACGCGTGTGAGGCGCCCGTCACATCGAGACCCGCTGCGTTTTTTTACGCTCTTACTTTTTTCTCTCTCTGCTACGCTTAGTGAAGCGTTATCTACATAGGCAGCTGTTTAAAATCACACAAATCTCCTGCTGTATGTTGTGCACTTATTAACGGTATCTGTAATGAGTGATCACGGCTCCCAGTGTTGTTATGAGCTTGCCGTTTTCACTATAGGATTCCCGGCGGGGAAATAAAATCAATGAATCACACATCACAGATTGCTTCAATAGAGTTTACGTGCCGCTCCCATCCCACTTTTGATGTGGAGTCCTAATAAGAGGTGTTGATAATTGGCTTTGTAGGTCAAGCATGTTGCCCAAATTTGAATTTTCTGTCTTCAAACAACTTGGAACATGGCAGAGATGAATAAACACATCAGGAATGCTATCTCCACACTCTTCTATAGGCTGTGCCACCCTATAAGCTGAGACCCCACCAGATAATGACTAACCAACACTCCTGGAAAGTTAGCTGACCTTGACTTAACTTTGACTGTATTAGGTCACAATGACAGAGCCCGAAACATTGTCTGGATGGACCAACTAGAGATCATTCACTCATAATGCACTTTATCATATTTGAGACAACACAAAGAAAACTATACTTCCTATTCCAGTCCCCAGTGACAACACACACACCTTATGTTTTTCTATTGCTAATATTCCCCTGGTCTTAGCTATTATTTGTGTATCATATATACAACCAGTTTATGTCTATCTTCTAGACAGTGAAACAGACAGATGGATCAATAGAATGATCCAAGAGATTTCTAGTAACCCAGGAGAAAAGCCAGATTGATCTGCTGTCTCTCTCTCAAATAGGAAATCTAATATGTGTGTATGGGTGTGTGTGTGTGTGGGTTTGCAGGTGTGCATGTGTTTGAAATCTGCAGGTACAGCAATGTTTTTAGAGATTTTTTTTTTGGTCTCCAAGGGAGCTACCAGCTGGTGGAACCTTTTGTAAATGTTGGCTCAATATCCTCAAATAACAGGAGTAAGTTTTACAACCACATAATTGGACGGTTCATTTCCATGACAACATAATTCAAATTATGAAAAGAGTTCCTCTATCCACCTCTGGAGAATGATGATAATGACTCTCTTCTCTCGTCTTCCCTTTCCTTTCCTCCATTCAGTCATCCCTCAATAATGTCTAGTCAGTCAAAGTGTTTTAACTTCTCTCCTAACTGAACTGTAAAACCATCAGCACTGACCCCTTTTTCTTCAGCTAACATGCTCGACTGGCTGCGGTTGAAAGTGGGAAAGTGTGTTTGCACATGTGTGTATATGTTTTTGTGTGTTTATAGATGCTTGTGTGTAGCTCTTTTTTGTGTATAAACCTTTGTGTGTGTGACGTCTGTCGGGCAGAGGATAATTCTTGTGTGTGTTTGTGCGTGGTTATTCGCCCAGAGTATATCTCTGTCCTCTGTCCCTGTTTGTCTGTGACACACTCACCTTATTAAGTACTTAGTAAATGCCAATAGACTCTCATCTGTCTCTCTATTGTTTTTCTACAGGCCTTGCTGCCCTTCTCCACAACTCAATGCAGCCAAGCACTCGCTTACACACATACATGCACAATCAAATAGCATCATATCATTGAGAATTGAGTGTATTCTGTTTGTTTGTGCATTTATTTGCAGTCGATCTATCTCTCTGTCAGTCTGTATATATGTTAATCTGACTTTCTAGTCATGTGTTGCTCAATGCACTGGCAAACTACTCTCTGAGTCTTACTCTAATGGACAGCATGTTTTCCAGTGCATGCTCTGACTGCTGGTTTCACTGCCAAGTAAATAAAGAGCTAATATTTTCTACATGATGGCAATATAGAGGCCATGATTAGATGGATCAGCCAGACAGGGTCTGTTTGAGTCTCCCTCTCTCTCTCTCACTCACTCACTGTTGACTTTTGTAGTGTGGAGTGTAATTGAGATGGAGTAAAGACAAGCCACATGCTACTGATATCGCTCACTGGGTGCACAGAGGGAGGGGTGGGAGGAAGGGCAAAAGAGAGAGGAGGTGCACAGCAAAGTGGGCAAAGTGTAGACAAACAAAGTCTGAGCATAGACAGAAAGACATGTAGACCATGTACACTTGGCAGCACAGAGGGAAGGAGGGATGATCATGAGGCAGAGGATGCGCAGTGTGATACCAGTTGCATGGGAAGGTTTGAAGACAGAGGGATGGAAGAAGATGAAAGATAGAGGATTGACCCGCAACATGCTATTGATACCTCCATGGGAATCAAGGAAGAGAAGCAGGAAGAAATGGGAGAAAAAAAGAAACAGAAAGGAATAATGATACAGATAGAGACCACCATTAGCTGCCTTCAGCAAAATTGATAAGGATGGAGTAAACTGAAAAAATAAGAAGAAATGACAGAGAGCAGTTTAAAGAATTGATTGAAAACAGAAGAAAGTGCATGACAGGGTGTTGCTTTTCACCACAGGGTTGGAAGGCAAACAGCAAACAAGTGAGAGAAAGAGCAAAACTAAAACATCTCTACACAGTAGGGCCTAGTGGTTTATGTCTGCTGATTGACACTAACTGTATATATTCATCTTGTATAGTACATATTCGGACGATACTTTGCAATAGGTGGCCGAAAAACTCTTGACTGTCGTAATGTTAGTGCCTGTTGAAGTGCTTTGTAAATCTGCTGCACTGTTCACAGAATTGCACAGGGTTTGCAGTGCATTTATAATAATTACTATACCTTGAGCTAGTTGCAGATGCACACAAGCGAGGAATTTCCTTTGCTTTTGTGTCTTGCCACCTTGCAAAAAAAAAAAAAAAAAAAGACAGTAAATATAAAAATAGCAGTCCCATCAACTCTCTGTGGAGGCTCTATTTTTGCATGTGAATTGCCCAATTTCTGAGCGCACAGATAGTGGCCTTTATTTTTGCAATCTAATGAGCACATCAGGCACACATTTGGGGGGCCTGGCATCAAACATGAGCATCCCCTCTTCTCCTTCTTTGCAGTTCCATGTGCTTGAGGCATGGTCCGAGCAGGTACGCAGTGCAAGCTCAAATCACCATAATCCTTAACACCGAAATCGCTCTGCTGCATTTTCGCCACTAACACACCCCTCCTGCACCTCCCTGCCTACTTAAGTGCAGTCAAGTTCAGGGCAAGTCACCAAAATATCAAATGCTTGCAGATGAGGGAAAAACCTTTGTGTGTGTGTGTATCGAAAATGTCACTTTACCAGCGCAAAGCCCCTCTGTGTGCCGTCATGAAAATAGAGCCCTATGACTCATGTACGTCTACGCAGCACTGCTTTTTTTTTTTTTTTTTTTATCTTGTCGTCTAAGCTTTTGGCAGTAAGCGCTGTGTCCATTGATGCTGCAAGAAGCAGAGCCCTAGGCCAATAGAGCGCACGTCAATACCTGAAGAATACTTCATGTGCAAGGTATATTGATCTGGTGAAATCTATGCATGGGGTAGAGTTGGCCAAAGCAATAGTGCATTCACAGCACCTGGCCAAAGAATAAGGTGTTCTTTCTATTCACTGTGTAGAAAACAGCATACTGTATTGGATTGGATCTCTTGAATGAGAATCAGTGAATGCTGATGAGGCTGATATTTTAAGATAGGAGGATTTGTCAGGAAAACCATGTGCTTTCATGTACAATATGTTAAGGGGAAGTAAGTAAGGCATGTTGTACCATAGACAGGATTGCATAATGTATAGGGTATAGGATTTAGGGTATGTGTGGACAACCATTAAAGTGGTAAGCAGATTAAACGTTGGTGACTATGCTTGCAGCTGTCAGCTTAATGGGACTTCCCAAATTTCCCAGATAATTATTTACTTAAAGAGAAATATTCCTTCACTGGGGTCAGAATCCCTACGATACCATAATCGCTCATTGGGTGCCAAGAAATGCCTAGAAACAATAGAAACAAATCCTGTTTTTGTTCAAAACCCTCAAGATACAACCAGAAGACAAACAAAATATGACATCAAGGCACATGAATTTCACTCTAACACAAAAATACTTGCAATCCCATTAGATAAATCTATTCTAGATGCATATCAAAAACAGCATAATAAATACATGTTTGCATGGCCCCCTTCATATCCATAAATGCATCTTTGTTAGTGGAAAAGGAGAGAAAGAGGGAGATATTGCCAATATACACTGCTACCATGCCACCCATTGAACTGTAGCGACACATTAGCATAGCACACAATAGCCTCTGCCAGTGTCAGGTGTGAGGGGCCTGTTGCAGTGCACACACACAAAGGCATGTACGTATGCAGACACGGGCACACACACACACACACACACACACACACACACACACACACACACACACACACAACCCATAATGTATTCACAGGCAGCCAAGCTTTTTCTTCTCATTGCCATTCAGGCATCATATTTGCCCACACAGATGCTATCAGCAGCAATAAGCCTATGTGGTCACTGCTATTCAAAAACCATAATGTCGCCCCTATATTCTGTTCATTGGCAGATTCTAATAGGAACAAATTACTGGCTGAAGTTTCTATGGGCTGTCTGATTGGCCGTGTGTGTGTGTGTTGACTTATCGATGGAGTTCCTATTGAATTTTTAATGTACTTGTGAGTGTGTACTTAGTTTAACACTGTAATTGTCACTTACGAATGACTACATTAACTTGCCGATGCACAATTTTCATTTCACAGTCGGCTCTTTGTGCACTGCTGGCTGACTGATTCTGTTGATTTGGCAGAGATAAACATTGATAAAGTGTTAAACAAAGTGTGTGTATTTGTGTGTGTGCTCTGCTGTACAACTGCTATGAATTCTATTTCTGGCTTGTGTTATAGCCTGGCTGAATGATTGGTGGATCCCTGCTTATTGTGGGGAGGATTGACAACATTTGTTACTGTCTGGTGTGTGTGTGTGTGTGTGTGTGTTTATAAGAACTGCAAAAGTATTTTGCCTGCAGAATTATTTAACAGATGCAGAAACCATGCTCCATTAGGTACTGTATACAGTACATGTAAAAGCCCAACAGCTGTGTGTGGGTTTTGTTCTATAGAGCAAACATCCTACTGCCTTATATTAGTAAGAAACTACTGTTGTATATTTAGCACTATTCACTATTCTGTCAATGTTGGAGAAAAATAGAATATAGGATATTGCTTTACAATCAGCCTTTAGTTTGCTACTTATTTATTAATACATATTTCCGTGCCATGCCAAACATTTGGCCTATCCCACATGGGATTACAAGACACTGCTACACATCAAATATCAAAAATACAGTATATCTACCTGTCAAAACCAAGAAAAAAACATTACATTTTGTAAAAATACTTTCAAATAATATGTGCAAACGCTCAAATAAATTGTCTTCTTCATATCTTCTTCATTCCCTCAACTCCCAAAAACAAATATATATGATTCAGAAGATGGTTAAAGAAAAGAAAAGCATCCTTTCCCCATATGGATGTGTCAGGTGACAAGTAACAAATGAAAACAACAAACATACATCCTGATTTCAGAATTCCACCCACTTGTTTGTCAATAACGTCTATTCTGCATAGTTCAGACATATCACTCTTAATGCAAAAACCCACGCGTCCTGAACCTTTGTTATAACCAAAGCAAATATAACCTCCCAGATCAATTAATTTATCATCAACCAGATGTGTCTCATTCAGTGAAATGATGTCCGGCTCTAAGTAATGCAGAGTAATATTCAGCGTGAAATAATTAGATTTGAATGCATGGTTAGAATGTTACTTAGGAAGATTTGGAAGACAAATTACATTTGTTTCTATCATTTCCAAACTCCATGTTTGGTTGTCGGAAAGGTCACAGTAAAGGTCAGCAGTTTCACTGACATTTTTGGTTTTTCATTCATCCGTTTCACTGTCGGGAGTGTGACGCCACAGCGACACAGGGGGAGATGGAGCAGCATATCCTTGCTAAGATCCTTGTTCATCCTTAGTTTGTGTGTATAAGTGTGTTTGAACCTGTATAGATGTTAAAGTGAGTAAGGCTATTATTTTAATTTTAGTTTGTGAATGAGTGTACTTCTCTATTTATAGTATTTTCTGCTACATGCATATGTCTATGTACTTGTTTTTTTCTGTTTGATGACATATATGTAGTATTTTATGCTGTATATCTGTGTGAGTTTGTGTGTGTGTTTCCACGTGAGATCCCTCATCCCCAGATAAGACATGGGCTGGAGGACAGCAGGGCATCCCGGCTTGGGGGGTAACGAGCATCAGCAGGGATCTGACACTCTATTGGTGTGTGTGTGTGTGTGTGTGTGTTAAAAAATAAAAAACCCCAGCAAAACGTCAACACATATTTTCACATACACACACATGCACTGCACTGCTGTAATTGGATGTCTGATTACTGTCAGATAGTGTGTGTGTAGGAGAGAGAGATAGAGAGAGAGTGTGTGTGTGTGTGTGTGTGGGGGGGGGGGGGGTGCCAGAAAAATAAAAGAAAAGTCTTCTCTCAGGGAAAGAGAGAGAATGTTAACAACAGTAGAGTAGAAGAAAGAGAGATCGACACTCAGAAGTCAGAGAGAGAGAGGAATAGACAGTACCAGACAGAGAAGTGGACATGTTCTCTCTTTGTGATCTCTGAGCTTAACGTTGACCTTGTGCTTTTTATCTGTGGTCTGACATCCAATCATCCCTTGCTTATCTCCCTCTTCCCTTGCCTTATACCCTACATCTTCTCACCTTTCCATCCTTTTCCTCATTTCTTCCTTCCCACCTTCTCAACCCCTGGTTTTCCTCCATGTTTCGTATCGCTTTCCATCTACCACCACGTCCACCTATCCTTCGTTTCCTCCCTCCCTCCTCTCCATCTATTTCCTCTCATGTGTCCCGCCCGATCCTGCCTCTGGTCTCCCACCATCCAGCAGAAAGCCAGTGGGATTAATCTGATTGATTGGAAGTATTGGTGATGCGTGACAAGTGGCAGGAGGTCAGATGAGTCAATGAAGACATTAACTGACTCATCTCCTGCCTGAGGAGTCACAGAACTAGCCTCCAGTCGCACTTGTCAGCTCTCACCACAGCATTGATAGTAAACAGTTAATTTGAAGGGCTCCTGGGCGCTCTCTTTCCGTGCTGAGATTACAGAGTTAAGCCTGGAATGTGTGTGTGTAAACAAAGGTGCACGGCTGTCAGTCGAAGGAGTTTGCATCGCTGTTTTCTTTTAGTCTTGTACAGATTTTGGGTAGAAGATTAACATTTTCCACTCTCTGTAAAGATGTTTACAAGTATAATTCCCTCAATATACAGTATGTTGTCACCAGGCAGGCAGGCAGGCACACAGACACAGACCACATTGTTGTTGTTGTTTTTTTCCCCCTCAAAATTATGGAAAAGCAAAGAAATCTCCATTGAAGAATAGATCAAATATATGTGCTTTGCTGACAAACTGGTTCAAATACAGCTATTACTGAAGTCTCATGTGGATTGTTACTGCACTACAGCTTGCAGTATCTCAAAGTCCACCTCAGAGGAAATGTTAAACGTTAACTTGATGTTCCTTTTATAGCCACTAGGTGGGCAAAATGAATTAGTATGGCTTTGTAGTATAAGTTAGATATTGTAGCTATGTATTCCTCAGTGTGTCAAGAAGTAAACTCAGGTGACTGTTTCAGCATTTACACTTTAATTTATGTATGTATTTATTTAGATATTTGATAATGAAACTATCTTAAACATTCATAACACTGACTCTTGCTTGATCTCTTTTCCCTCTGCACACAGGCATTGAGATTCAAGGGGTGGGCTGGACACTTGTGTTTTTCGAGTACTTGTGTGGGTAATAGGTTTTTTCCAGACACAAGTACTGTCTGCTAACTACCAGCCAATACTCATTGCATGTATGATAGAATGGTAAGACCACAGAAGACACTGGTTTCTACAGGACTGCACATACACATACGTACAAACAGGTTCTCTTTCCTACTCCCATGCACATACACTTGACACACACACCTACACACACACACACACACTGCTCCATGCTGTAGGTTTCCACCTGTCTCCCCTCAGACCTGAGCAAGTGCTGACTTCAGCTAGACTGCTCAACTCCTGTGGTGAAGACACACACACACACACACACACACACACACACACACACACACACACACACACACACACACACATTCTGTGGGAAGGTAGGTGGAGTGAGACGTTAAAAGGCCAGATCTTCTTTCTCTCTCTGTCTCTTATTCTGTCTGTCTCCCTTGTGTGTTTTTTGTCTTTCTCGTCTTTCCCCCTCGCCCACTCGAACCTCCAAGTCCTTCCCCGACATTCAGACCCCCTATGCCCTTGTATTTCCCTCTCTCCTGCACACATACGGGAATGTCTATGTCTGTACAAGGTCCAGTCTGTTCTCTCCCAGTTTTAGGTGTCCGTATACTGGAAAGCCTCTATGTATAAAATAAAGAAGGAGCAGAAGTCCTGCTTTTTAATTCAACTATTATTGCAGAGCTGCTGCCCTCCAGCTTTACCCCAGAGAGGTAAATTATATTGACATTCAAATTTTGTCTTCCTTTCAGCTGTCAGAGTGACATCACAAAATACTGATCATCATCAGCCTCTATGTTAATAAAGGCAGGATGGAAGAATTGTACCATGCTATCACTGTTTCAGGCACTAATACAAGACAGATACATAACGTAGGATATCTACAATTGTTAATAATTTGATAAATAATGCAGATGTACAAGCAGGAGGAGGGGATTTGTCTATTACTTTCAATAATGCAAGTGCAGGGTAGATGGATGATAAGGGTTATTCGCTATGGTTACTACTGTAATATTAATGTAATAAAAGATGGGCATGTCATGTACTACACATTAACTTCCATGTTTTCTTTTATGCTGACATGTATTACTTTCTGTCCTCATTGCACAGAGAGGACAAATAGTCACATTTTCCATTTTCCATTTTCATGATGTAGCAAGTAAATAACCCAAAACATAATTATATACTGATAATTATTGGTCACCACTCAGCAAAAACCTTATTGGTCGCCCATTTTAGCATTTATTAGCAACATACAGACATTTAATAAATGGTTTGTAATACATTTAATGTAGTTGTAAACAGATGCAAGGGCATTTTAAGTGTTTATTAATGTACAGGATTTGTCAACAATTACAGCTTCTCCAATGAAGGCGTATTTAATATTATTACAACTATGTTTTATTATATTGTCTTTCATTACCTGTTTATACAGCAGCCTCCACTTATGGGTGCCCACAGGAGGAGTTATATTTGTTGACAAGGGCATTAATAAACACTCATATCTGCTTACAGTACAACTACATTATGGTGTTATAACCCATTTATGAAGTGTTTATATACTGCTTGTGAATGCTAAATGGGGGGACTTTAAAGTAAGGTGTTGCCCAGTTGTTAAATTTGATTTTTTTTTTAAGCTTAAAATAAATAAGTGGATGGTGGCATCCATGTTTGCAAAGAATATTTAGAAGGTATTTCTGTTAAAGTTTTACCTTGTGTGAAGCCAGTTGAATGTACCTATGGAACATTTACAGGAGGTATCACTGCAGTATTAATGCAGAATCCAGGAAATGATTTCTGCAATGTCTAAAATTAAAATAACAACACAAAGTAATGCAGACTGAAGGATAACTCCAGTGGCTATCACTGTATTATTAAATTCTGCCATGATATACTGAGGCTAGAGTGTGAATTAGCTTTTTAGATGGATACCACAAATTATTGTATTTTGTCTGAGAACCACTTGAAACATTTTATTATGTGCACAGTAGATCATCACAAATATCCAATATCTATTCGCTGATGCAAACTGCTGCCTCAATTTATACTCTGATAACTCACAGTGCTGTGGAGACATAGCTCATCATTTTATCTCAGTGTGTATTCACACCGTGCTAATCGAACAAACATTTACCAAAAGGACATTAAATTTCTCTAAACTGAAACAACTTTGCCCATTTTCCCCATGCCCTTATCAGTGTTTCATTATCACCAAATTATAAGCAATTTTAAGCTGAAGTCCATTATGGGCACACAAAAGCTTTTCCACCTCAGGCTTGGTTCAGGTCTGAGCAGCATCTTTTTGGGTTCGGGTTAGGACCGCCTTAAATTTCCAAGCCCATTTGAGGTTTTAAGGCCTGTGTCCTTTAAGGCATATTTTAATGGGAGGATGTAAATTTCCTGGGACAGCGGTTCCGTGGGTGTTGTCAATGATTCATTAGCAACCCCGGGGAGAAGTTTCAACTCCGAGTGAAGAAATGCAGAACACAATATTTACTGCACCACTTCGTCCACACCCGAGCAAAGGAGAGAGAAAAACAAAAAAGCCAGTGCATATAGTGCACATAGTTACTGGAGTGCACACAAATACATGCGAAGGCAAACGTTAATTCGTAAGCATAGACAAATTCACACAAGCATGTGCCACACACACACACACACACACACACACACATAAATCAGTGACTTCAAAGGCCCACGCTGCAGTGCCCCAAGCCATGAACAAAGCATAGAGAAGCAGAGGGCAACTTTTAATTTTAAAGCAGTGCTAATGAGGTTTGGAGAGAAAGAAAGTGTGTCAGAATCAGTGTGTGTGTGTGTGTTTGTGTGAGAATCGTCCAATAGTAACAGTTCACTGGCAGGTATTTCTGTGGGGGTGAATGCAGTGGGCGGTTTTTATCAAAGAAATGCTCGCTAAGCTGGATAAAGAAATTAATTTCTTCCTGCATGGATTTCTTGGGCACACAGACCCTCATATTTGGTCCAAGCATATTGAATGTTCTAATGTGCTAATAGTAACAATTGACAAGGCGTGTATGTGTGTGTGTTTGCCTCTGAGTTGCACATACTTTAGAGAAAGACAGTGAGGGTGGCACAGCTGTAACTTAATGGAATAATCTTTAAAGGCAGGGACTTTGATTTTACTTCCTTCCTTTCATTTTGTCACACACTCACATCTCACACAGACATATGCATGTGGGCACGCGCACACACACACACACACACACACACACACACACACGCACACTCCAGTGCCAGAGGCCTAAAGGCATTACTCATCTTGCTTAGCAGGAAACCACATTAATGTCCGTGTGTGTCGAAGCCGTAATTCCTGTATAAATACATTACAGGAGGCATGAGTGTATCAGTGATTGTGGGGGGTACTCCTGCAGCGTTGAGTAGAGGTCTTTGTGCAGGCTATTGTAAGCTGTACAGAGTGATGCAAATGGCTGCAGTTGGAGTCATCTTTTCAAACAATGCTTTTAAAATTGCTGTAAGATGCAGCCAACTGTGAAAGAGGGAAGATAAGTGTGTGAATTGAAGATGAAGATGGAAAATAAAGAGGAGGGGTAGTAAAGAAAAGGAGAAGTAGGGAGAAACAGATGACACATGGGATTACCGTGAAGAGGAAGGTGATTAAAGTCAGTTGTCTGTAGCAGCTCTATCTTGATTGAGATGCAAGTGACCCTGCTCTTGCTCCCAGTTATTCATATTCAATTTACTATTGTTTGATGCATATATGTAATTGTAGTTCTCTTAAGTTTCTGAGAATTTCCAAACGTCCATTGATGGCTGCTTTTCAGCTCATAGCAGTCATTATAAATGCAGCCACTAGTTTCTTTCTCTTGCTAAGTTTCAACGTGTTAAAAGATTTTGGTTCTTCATTTTGTGACTGAATAAGTAAAATTGACGGTTACATTTCCCAGGAAATAGAACGTTATGATTTTTTCTGTTCTTTTTCTCACATTGTTTAAATACTGTGGAGACGTACTCCTTGCAAAATTTGACAAGCTGAAGGTGAGAATAAAATGACAGGAGCAAGAATACACACAGCTGAGTAATTCCTCTTTCTTTCCTCCCCATTCATGCCTCTGTTAGTTAATAGATGAAATGGCGCAGGGAGAGGAGAGGGTGGGAGGGCAGCAGATTGTTAATTAAACGTTGAGACAGCGGCGTTTCCCATCCTGAAACAGAATTAATTTAATCTCAAAACAGAATGGAGTTAATTACCGACTATGCTGGACGCACTTAACATCGAATTTATCATCACAACTTGCACCCTGCGTCTTTTTTTTTTTTTAACGGCTGCAGAGGGGACAGACTGGGGACACACTCACACACACGCACACAAAAATGCATGCAACGCTTTGTATGCATGCATTTGCAGAGGCTACTGTGTGTACTCCAGCTTATTGGTTGACACCCACACACATGCACAAAAGCAGGCATTTAGGCTCACAAAAATATGCTTCACACCTACACCCAGAGAGGTAAACAAACAAGGCACGTACACACACACACGCACGGATATACACATACACAGACTCAAGGAATTAGGATTCAGTCACATTCTATTCCACATCGAAGCCTCAATAATCAGGTTATTAGAGATAAACTGAGAGCTCAATGTGTTGCTGCCTGTAATTCAATTAGCCCGTTGTAGATGAACGTGCTACAATTGCTGAATTATGTAATAAACTGGCTGTTACTGTGATCCAATACAGCTGAGACCATTCTTTTATCTGAAGTGAATAAAGAGAATTTGTAACTGGTCTCACATTAGTATGCCCGCTGTGTGATGTGATGTCTCTAAACAATTAATCACCCTGTTTTTACACAATCAGCCAAATTCTAAGCCTGCAGATTGTGTTTTTTGGGGGTCGAGGAGGAAGTGAAACGTTTCTGTCCACAACATGTGATGCTGCAGTTGAACAGCTTTTCACTGATTTCTCCAAATCTAGCGACTAATTTGGACTTCATCTGAAAATGGGGGACGTTATCAACATGTTGACTGCCAAATCCTGTGTTTACTGCTCTGTTTATTCATATGATAATGAGTATCCGATGTCATCAGCCACAGTTTCTTTCCTTGGAAAAGAATTGGCAGCAGGATAGTTATTTGATATGGTCGACAGAAAACCTTCACACCATGTCAGGTACCTGAGATGCAGGTTTTTAACCCAGATCTACACTGAAATCAATACCAGGGCTTGTAGTTCACAAGAACACTTTTTTCACATCTGACCAAACTTTTTTCTCGCACTAGGAGCTTTCCACGCAGCCTCAACAGACAACACAAAAGCATGGCTGCAAAAATAGCTTAGATATTATTTACAAGATTTTTGTCATCTGTCTCTCTTTTTCTCTACATTTGTTACTTTGCAATGTGAAGCAAATCCTCTGTTTGGAGTATCGTATGTGCGAGGGTTTTGATGTTAAATCTCTCTCTTCCAAAGCCTCCTTTTTATTTAACAACCTTTGCTTTCAACTAGACGTTCTGTGAGTTTCTCCTGACCTAACCTCACATCTTTCCTTTCAGCAGAGCAGCGAGGGTGCACGCTAATAACTGACATTCGCTTTTAACGAGCTGCTTCTTTGGCACCATCAAAGACGAGAAGTGTTTTAGGGGTAGCAATGAATTTGGCTGCGACACTTATGGTCAGGTGTGTCTGCGAGCGTGTGTACATAAACACTTACACGCAGATATGATTTGATATTGTCTTTATCTGTTTTCTAAGTCTGTCTTCCATGGGGACAGTTATTGATGATGGGAGTGATGCTATGAAACAAACAATGATTTAATCACTTTTATAATGCTCCAAGGACAATGGAGAGAGAATGCAAACATCAGCATGTGTGTGTACACACTGTATGCCTTGTTTCCTCATAATTTGCTATCTGTTTATGCATATACAAAAGTGTATATCAAGCTGGTGATTATCCTTGAGAAAGTATTCTGAACTTCAAGTATTTGTCTCTAGTGTGAAGTGTGTGTGTGTGTGTGTGTGTGTGTGTGTGTGTGTGTGAGAGAGAGAGCAGTAGAAGGAGGTGCCTATGCAGATTTTGTCACTGTAGTGATTATCCTTGAGAGGCTTTTAATTTGAGGCTAATGAGTATTTGTTTTAGCAGTCATGCACACTGGTATGCGTGCGTCTGCATGGGTACAAATGCGAGTGTGTGATTAAGGAGTGTGATGTAGTGAAAGCGACAGACTGTACAGATGTTCAATAAATGGGCTGGAACAGGCAGGGAGGAAAGAGGACATCATTCACACTCACTCTCTCTCTTTCACACACACACACACACACACACACACAAATGCACACAGACAAATGACAAAACTGAACAAGTAGACACAAACACAAAAGACATGGCTACACTCAGTCTTATTGTGCACTGGTTAAGGATAAAGCAGATGCAATGTATGAGAATGACATAATCCTACACACACACACACACACACCTTTACACCTTCAGCTGGGCTAATGATCTAATAAAGCAGAGCTAATTAACAGAGCAGAGCTTAATATACAGTCTGGATTTGTGCCAAGCAGTATGGGATGTTGGATTCAGTGTGTGTGTGTGTGTGTGTGTGTGTGTGTGTGTGTGTGAACAAGGCAGAGAGAGGGAGAGAGAGAGAGAGAAAGAACAAGGTAACAAAATCGTCCTCATTATCACATGTTGTGAAATAACTAATATTACTGTGACAGCTATTCTTGTCATCCTCAACAATAGGAAATGAAGGAGTGTGAAGTGGGTACAGAGGATATTTCCTGGCACTCACACTGTGAGCAGTGAAGTGATTCTGAATCATGTTGCCCCATTCATCTTTCTCCCTTGTTTTTCGCTGTTTTCTCTGTTACGATGAACACCTTCCCTCAGCGTATTCTCTTTCTCTTCCTTGTTTTCCATCCTGTCCTTCATTGCTGTGTTTCAAACTTTCGCCTCTTTTCTCTCCCCACTACTTATTTCCTCCTCTTCCTCTTCCTCTTTCTCTCTTCATTCTTTTTCTACATGCATAGAAGTCGAAGGACTTCCTGTGTCCATCATGCCTACTGCTTTCTCTCCCAACCTTTTTGTTTCTTTTATTTCCCTGCTCCAATGCTGTACCTTGTTTTCCTCGACTTCCTTCATATCTTGTCTCATCTCACCAAACTCTTTGGCTCTCGTTATATAACGTCTGTTTTGGCATGAATGTTTAACATGGCAATCTATGATCCTCATGTATTTTAAATATTGCTTGTTGCTCTGGTGTTTTGGCATTACCCAAAATCGCTTGGCCAGTTATACTACATCCTGTGCTTTGGATTTTTCTCAGATTTTCTTGATTTTGTTTATGGTGGCTGCTGCTGTTTCGCTAACCGTCCATTTATTCTGATATTTATTATTTATATATTTATGCAAGTGCTGAGGCCGCTGAGACTGTAAAACCACATCACTTCCATGCACTGGGGGAGCGTTTACAACCAAGTTTAGAACACAGTTTTATAAACTGGGTATAGGCCAGATCAAGGGAGAGCAACTAAATGTGAGTGATGAATACAAAATGAAGAAATGCAAATCAGTGACGAAAAAAAACAACTAATAATGCATTCTGCCCCTCTTTCTCTCTTTCTGTCCCAGGTGGTGTGTGTATTGCCCAGTCCTTGAAGATCCCTAGGGAGCCCAGGCCAGGGGAGTTTGACAAGATCATCAGACGCCTGCTGGAGACCTCCAATGCCAGGGCCATCATCATGTTCGCTAATGAGGACGACATACGGTACGTGCTATCACTTAAACAAGTCCCCTGCTGCCACTGCTCATAATGTTTCTGCTGCCTTCTCTTAAGTGACATATTGTGTTGCATTTCCGGCTTATTTTGTAATAATAACTTAAAGACAGCTACATGCTGCTTTCAGTTAAAAGCAATAATGACCAACTGACTATTCCTTCAAGACAGTAATAATATCATTGATGTTAAATAACTATATGATGACACAAGTAAAAAGTTAAAATATTAATTGTCCTTTAGCTTAGCTGCTTGGATCTATTGCATTATGTAGTGCTAGTCCTCATTCAGTCAAGTATTTCCTATTTTACTTTTTAATCATTAGCTGATGATGTTTACTAGACCATGGTACAGTCACTGAGGAGGGGGCATTTCACTGTCTTGATCAATGGGACATCAAAAAGGCCAACAGGATCTAGCCAGAGGCACCTAATGCCACCACCCCTTTTTGTTGTTCTTTCCTGGGCTACATAAACACTTTAATTCTCTGGTCTTTTCTCAAACAGACGAGTTCTGGATGCAGCTAAAAGGAACAACCAGACAGGCCACTTCCTGTGGGTGGGCTCAGACAGCTGGGGGTCCAAAATCTCTCCTGTGATTGGCCAGGAGAGAGTGGCTGAGGGAGCCATCACGATTCTTCCCAAACGGGCATCCGTGGATGGTAAGAGCGTGTGTGAAGAAAACAGAGACACCCTGTCCTTATGTCATTACACATACAGTGAATAACTGACGATAGATAAACGGCGATCTCTTACAAGAATTTTTAAAAATGCCAAAAAGGTTCATCTTTGACTGTTTCCACACACCTGGCTGTGTGACAGATGAAAGGAAGCTGAAGTGTGTGTGTGTGTGTGTGTGTGTGTGTTCGAAATCTAATAGATCAAATTAAGGGGACGGCGGAAAGACCAGAAACAGAAAGTGAAATACACTCATGTTCCCTCACTCTTGATCCCAGCAGGCAACAAGTTTTTGCCATTAGGCCAGGGAGGATATTCTCATTTGCTCCATGTCAGAGCTCCCTATTAGATAATTGACTCCTGGAGGGACACAAACGCAACAAGATATAAACTGAGAGAGAGAGAGAGAGAGAGAGAGAGAGAGAACCTATGTAGTGGTTTAAATGAATCAAAGTCAACTTTGGCTGGTCGACAAGAGGGAACACGCTACAGGGTCTTTAGAATAGACAGAGGAGTTGTGATAGACAGAACCACTGGAGAATTAATGAAGAGTGCATACACTCTTACTAATTTATTAGGTACACCTGACAATCTGATGCAGTATATATGCAACAGATCATATCTTTGTGGAGCTTAAAATGTTGTTTCCACTCTAAGGTCATTTGTAGGGCAGTAGTTAGTGCTTCATTATAATGAGAGTTGTTTCTAATATTTAGTCCACCAAATTTACATTCCTGAGGTGGACATTTACTACCATTAGGTTGGTTTATATTGTGCTGAAAATATTGTATATTCCACAGACTTTTTCATTTCATGGAATAGTTTGACACTATTGGTAAAAAAACCCCGCATGTTTGCTTTCTTGCCAAGAGTTAAATGAAAAGATCTCTACTACTGTCGTATCGTTCAGTAAAATATGAAGCTAGAGCCAGGGGACGGTTAGCTTGGCTTAGCTTAGCACAATGGCCTGGAAAGGGGGAAACAGCTAGCCTGGCTCTCTTCCGAAGTAAAATAAAGACTGAAGTCTTGTTGTCAGTGGCGACTCCAGGAAGTCACTGCTCCTGGCGAAGAAATAGTCTGACACATGAATCCCTGTAAAACCACAATCTGTTGTTTCTACACTTCAGTTTCTGTATGGAATAAACAAACCAAATATAACATGCTACTTAGTAATCTTTAGAGAGAGTTTCTTTTTACCTTTGTAAAGAGACAGGCTTGCTTTCAGTCTTTGTGCTAAGCTAAGCTAACGGTCTTCTGGCTCCAGCTTCATATTTAGTGTACAGCGTACCACAGAGAGTGGTATTTATCTTTTCATCTAACTCTTGACAAGAAAGTTCCCAAAATGTCAAACGATCCCTTTCATTAATTAACCATTGGAATATATATATATATATTATGAGCATCACATCTGATCACAATGAGAAGCATGCACCTGTTGAGCTACACAGGGAGTGAACCCACAGATGCACACAGGGGCAATTTCCCTGACAGCAGAGGAGATGAATCAAGGCAGCTCTTGTCAGCTTTTACAGCGAGTCAGGCATGGCACAGGCTGTCCAAGGCAGTCTAATAGTCCCCAGTGATTTCCCCACCCTCTGTGGTTTGTTTCACGTGCACTTTGTTGCCCTGAACTACAGTCCCACTGGTGTTGGAAATGACACCTTCTTTTTATTAGTGAAGTGAAAATGCTTCTTTGCAGTCTTCATGGGGCATACCTGAGGTCCTTGTGGGCAATAAATAACTCCTGCTGTATTCAAGTAGCCAACACATCACTAATGATGTTAAGGAGGGTTTTAAAGCAGTATGGAGATAGAAGACCTCTTCTAAAAATCCAGGCTTGCCATCTTTTCCTCACAGACAACAAAGCAAAAATATTGTTTTCCCAATTAATTGTGGTATGAACTAAGTAGTACAAGGAGTGTTTCTGGTCTCCCTCATTTCTCTTTTCTTTTGCCCATCTCATTATCTCAGCCTGCCAGCCTCTGACAGGTATTTCCATTCCTGTGAGTGGAGAAATGTGTTCTTCCCTGTTACTCTCCTCCTCTTTACTTATTAAATTGGACAAGTAGCCAACGTAGACTGTGAAAGCTCATTCTCAAATGTTTGCTCTCCCTGCTCTCGGCTTCAGTATTTCATAGGAGCTCCTACACTGGACGGCTCCACAGAAATGACTTTTCAGTCGTACTTTAGATCCATAGGCTATTCATAACACATGCCTTTGTGAGTCAAAGTGTATTACACTACCATGAACACCTCATTTGTAAGTACAGGAAGGCTCAGTGGAAATGATATAGTCAGATAATCAGGATGATGCTGGTTTCATCCTCTTTATGGACAGGTAGATGTATTCAGAACAGTTTCAAAAAGGAAAAATAGAAACCCCTCTTCCCCCTGATGTATTTTAGCTTTTACCCTCTCTGTCTTTTTTACAGCATTTGATCGGTATTTCCGTAGCCGCTCGCTATCCAACAATAGAAGAAATGTTTGGTTTGCTGAATTCTGGGAGGAAAACTTCAACTGTAAGCTGGGGATGCACGGCAAACGGCCTGGTAGCCTGAAGAAATGCACAGGTAAGACTAGACTTTGACTTCTTACATTATATGAGTTGCTATTCACCATTTGGAAAAGAAAAAAAAACTTAAATGCCTGATAGCCAAAACCGGCAGAATTTTCTCTTTAGAAGGTAATTAGGTGGACTTTGTTCTGATTGCTCCATAGTAAAGACAAAAAGAGATAACAATGCTCGTATCTAGAGTGGGCTTTTACACTTGTAACAGAGGCTGAAACACACACGTTTTACCTTCTAACAAATCTGGCAGGTGGTCAGTTCTAATTGGTCTTCTCTCATCCCTGCACCACATCAGCTAGATCCTTGCATCTGGCTCAGTGCCATTGTTCTAGTTGTTGCAAAACAAAGGCCTAGCTAAAATGCTTAACTATTGTGGTTCTTTTATCCCTCTCTGACATTTATCAACAGCTTCAACTTTTCATAAGATTGAAGTCACCAGAGAGACCAGTTCACTCTAAAAGCAGACCTGTCGTTCTGGCCTTTTCCAATTAGGCCAGCCCACAAAAATCTGTGGATTGTCTAAGACTTCATTGGAGTAGGGACAAGCATATGGGTTTAATTGGTATATATATTGTAGAGAGCACTGCTGGCTCTAAAAAGTACCCTTAAAGCAAAGATCACATTAGCTGTTGGGTTTCAAAGAGCAATACAGCTCAACAAGAACAATTGTTTGTGTACTCAAAGCTAAAAGGGGAATTAAATAATTGTTGGAGTTAGAGTTGATGCTTGTAAATATGGTAATTTAGTCTCTTGCATGTGTGTGTGTGTGTGTGTGTGTGTAGAGTATATGTGTGTATTTGTGCTGGAATAGGCCCTTCTTATTGTCATTTTTTGGGTGTGTGTTCATGATATGTGTGGTTTGACCTGCATTTTGCTGTCATATCAAAATGTCAGCAGCTTGTTATTTAAGGCCAAGCACTGCTACTGATGTGTAACCTGCATGTCTGGTGCTGTGTGTGCATGTGTGTGTGCATGATCTAGATAGGGCTGTGTGTGCATTTTTACAGTACTTACAGCTGCCACTGGCTACACAAAAAATGTCACGCTCTCAGCAGAGTTAGTGATGCCAATGGACATTACCTGTATGTATGTCCATGGTCACAAACATAAAAGCTTTCCAGTTAAGGTACTGTGATTGAGTCTGTATGTTTATGTGCGTGTGTGTCACAGTGAGTATTCCCTGGCTGATGCCCACCATTAGTTCACATAATTAGGTTTGTAAGGGCTGTGACTCCCATTGACCGTCTATTACTAGCCGTGGCATCTGTGTATGTGGGCGTGTACGTGTCGAGGGCCCTGTAGTCGTGCGACAGAGTCCATTAATTCCAAGTGCTGGGGTTCGCGACCTCCAAATCATCAACACAGAAGCCAATCAGCAGCCTGCTGCTCAAGGTCGGCGTGTTGACACAGCTGATGGGAGGATGTGGAAATGGGTGCGAATTACTGCATGGGATTTGGGTTGAGAGGGAGAAACAAATAGGAAGAGAAATTGTGTCAACAAGTGCAAATACGAAAATTAACAGGAAGAGGGATTGAAAAATAATGATTGAAAAAAACAGACAAAGAAATAATAATAAAATAAATGAATACTGGAGGATAAATATAAAATAGAAACAACATCAGTCTACAATTGATATCAGAGCTGTGAAAAGGCCTCCTAAGTAAAATATATAACCCATTTACAAAAACAAGTGTGGCGGAAGTATTCAGAACATTTAATTAAGTAATGTCCATTAAGTAATGCTCCATTTTTTAGTGTTCCAAGTAAAAACCCTGCATGAATGCCACTTCAGTAAAAGTAAGTAAGAAAAATGTACATATAGTCTCAAAAGTAAAAGCACTCATAATTCAGAAACATGCCCCCATGAGTGCTGCACTATTATATATTATATTATAAGGCATAAATGATAATGTGTCATTACTGCTGCATTAACTCTCCTGTTATGTTGCGGGTCAGTTTGACCCATAACATAATAGGTGTATTTTTCTCAACATAATAGGAGGGTTGCATTTCTTGAGGCGGAGCTAATTTTAACTTTTTATATACTGTTGGGTAGTTTTAAGCTAATCTAACAGTGCATCATATTTTATAAGATGATCATATATTTCGTATGTCAAATCTTAATCTGTAAAGTAGCTAGTAACTAAAGCTGTCAGATAAATGTTGTGGAGTATAAAAGGGCAATGTTTCCCTCTGATTTGTAGTAAAAAGTAGCATGACGGAAATGCTAGATAAGTACATGTACCTCAAATTTGTACTTAAGTATAGTACTTAGTTACATTCTACCACAGTCCAAAAAAACAACAACTCTGTATTGCTCTCATTAAAAATGTGAACATGCTGCTGTATTAGCTGCAAAGTTTGAAAATACATCAACTAGTATTGTATATTTTGAATATATGTAAGGCAAAAATAGGAGTAATATTTGATATCTTTGAAAAACAAACTATAACTGAATCAGCATTTTATCAGAACACCATATGAGCTATTTGCATTTAACAGTGTGATATATTTTTATCAGACACTGAATGTTGCATTGCTACTCAAAGCATCAGTAGAACCGTTACTGAAAGTGCATGAAATGTGCTGTTTGAATTAGTTGAACTCTTATAGGCGACCACTAACAGATGAAGAAAACTAACTCCTGAATGTCAAGGTATACGTCAAAAGACGTTTTGAATCCAGTCTTGCAATTCCGAGCCATTGTTTGGCTTCCTCTGATGCTGAATGAGTGCATCAGTGTTTCATCAGTCAGACTTCAGCTAGGGCTTTCTTTCACTACATGACTCATGCATCACCTTGTCAACAAATACAACTTTCAGTCCCACCTGCAAGATATATTTTTTAACTTGATCGTTGTGTGATTGCAAAATGAGTTACATGAAGCTAATGCATATTTTATGGAAATATACCCAGTTTTCGGTGGAAAACTCATACACTATTGTAGTTGTTATATGAAATCTTTCAGTTGGGTATTTTTTTTAATGTTTTTTATTGCTACTACCATCTGTTCTCCAGTCCAATAAATTTAGTTTAATAATTTATTTACAGTACAGTACCTCAACTTTCATCTTTCATCTTTTCTGTTTCACAAAGAGAATAGTAAGCACAAAAGAAACAAAAGGGGAAATCCAAGGCACTCACACTTCTGAGTGTAGTAAAAAGCCTTTTTTTTTTCCTCAAGCATGATATGCTCGTAAGCACATCAGCCAGGACAACTCAGATCCTGGAATAAAACTCTGTTCTGTTGAAAGCGTGCAGTCAGGTAAAACTGATGCCCGAGGGGAAGCTGACTGAAGCAGACACCAGATCATAGATAAGCCTACATGCACACTTGCACGCTCACAAACGCTTACATGCCCAGTGGCTGCAGATAAAATCACAGATGAGTGCAAAAGCTCTGCGCTAATTAATGTGATACTTTGACACCTGATCCTCATGTCCCACTGGCCTTGTTTTCATAAAGATGCAGGTGTATGTACGTCTTACAAGCTCCATCTTCCTCTCTTTCTCACAACCACACATCCTTATTATTACAGATCCTCTAACCTGAACTATGACACAGTATTCTCAGTGAAATAAAATATGAATTTAGGATTATTAAAGAACATAAATGGTCTTCACTTAGAGACATATTCTCAATTGTTAAACACAGCCTTGTAGGATCGTCAGTTGATCAAGACTAACCAAGCGCAGCGGGATCTCCAGGCGCAAACGAGGACGCCTCAGAAAATCAAAATTCGTTTTATGGTTTGCTTTCATGGCTGTTGGAGTTTGGCTTTGCTCTGATCAATTTCAGAAGTAAAAGATCAGAGCAGGATCTGCACGTAATTGGAGGAAAATGGCCGTAAAATGATGTAGGATGAAATATAAATACATTTAAATCAAATAAAGACATGGCAGATCTCAGATGTGATTGGTTAGTGCGCTGCTAATTTTCCACCACTTCCAGGTCACGGTCAGACAATTTTGCCTATAACCCCATCACACACATAGGAACACACACACAAATAAAGATCAGAACAGACATGAAAGCCCATTCACACACACAAGACACACACATATTCTGTCGACATACTTTTCCACCTGGGCCCATCAATGGATCTATTCCACCAGTGGATAGCATTGGTTTTGACAGGAGCTATAAGCCTCAGGTACACACAGAGGAATTAAAGTGCAGTGTGTGCAGGAAACAAGGTTGTTACGCTGTTGGCTGTTGTTTTTTTTCTTTGTCTTTTCTCCTGTGTGGGTTGTGACTTGTGTCACTCTCGAGGGAATTATACCAATATTTTATCCTTCTGTTTTTTTTCTTGGCTTTTGTGATCTTTCTTTACTTTGTTGGCTGTCAGCGTTCTCTCTGTCTGACTCTCTCTGACCCTGTCCCTCTAAGTGTTTATCCATCATTTCTTCCCGTTCTGTCAAATTTAAAGGGCTTTATTGGCATGAACTTATTGAGATACAGTATTCACAAAGCACTATATGAATATAGACTTGCAGTATATAAAATAAGTGAAGGGCTTTTAGTATGTAACTGAACGAGCAATTTTAACACTGAATATGTACCTCTCCAAAATTACTTTTCACACAATTGCCTCTGTAGTTATTAGGGTCACTTTTGTAACTATTTCTAAAATATATCGGTCTCTGTCTCCCTCACTTTGTCTGACTCATATTCCCACAGTCGCTTGTTCTCACTCCCATTGATGTGTGCAGTCAAATCTTAGATTGCTCACACGGTAACAAAAACTAATCTGCTGTATCATTTTGTTGTATTTCGCTGTAAATGTGGCAAATAAAAGCTACATCTCTAAACGAAACAGACTTTTACATCAGTGCTTACATTTAAATAGTTATTATGGGCTAGCTATTTTAGAAGAGCTATTTGTAGAGCTATTTGCAAAGCAATTTGTAATAATGTATTTTTGTTGCAGCTGCATAGTTTGCACTTGCATTGCTTATTATGGATGAATCTAGTGTTGCATGCAGGGTTTAATGGGTCCAATAACACTCAGTCAGAGGTCTTTTCACCCTACTAAATGGTGGGAAACATATGGTGCAGATACAGACAATGAACAGCGAACCAAGCAATACAGAATCACTTTGATTACAATTTGAAGTACAATTATTAGGGGCAAATTTAATGTTAAATTGCGGATGTTGGTGCAGATATGGTACGCAGTACAATAGTATGACCTTCCATACATTACATGGACAACAGACTGTACATCACAAAACATATTCAGTGTTTATGACTCTATACCACAATGTGTCCTTAGATTAAAGCAACAATTGAGATCAGGTCAAAAAATTGACATGAAATACAAATGATTGTACTTTTTTATTAAACCTGAGGTCACACCTATAAGAAACATATGAGGCATATTTTACTATTAGCAAAGGGAGATTAAAAAACCTCTCATCCAGGTCAGAATGAGACTATAACAGATGTGTGTAGAGAGCGCAAACTCTGTGAGGGAAAATCCTCTTCTAATAGTTTAAGCTCTCTGGTCTACTTTCCCTGATTAGCAAGATTACCATGAGACTGTAGTTCCCTTTGCAGCTGCCTAATGAAGGTTGTGCTGTAACTTCCTTCCTACTTAATGGGCAAACACAGAAGATTATCAAATGCTTACACACACCACACACACATGCGCATGAAGCTTTACATTTCCCTAGTTTAACATAAAATATTAATACTTTACAGAGTGTTATTAATGGGAAAATTATCTTCTAAAGGCTACTAGGCGATAGTTTGATGCCCTTGCTTTCTGAACACGAGGATGCTTTTCTTACACTGCAGCTTCAAAAGCATTTTTTTTCTTTTACAAAGTCTTCATCCAACACTAGTGATGTGTGCATGGATCCGTCTGTGTGAGAAGCACACAACAGTTCCAGGAGTTAATTAGATCCTGACGTAGCAAGCACACATTTACCCTCGCGCACAAACGCATGTTCACTCGCTGCAAATAGACCATATCCTAACGAGGTCGATGGGGAAGGAGAGTTATTAGACTCGCAGGCTGGATAAACGGTTCCCTCCCCTGTGAAAAGGCCTCAGGGCCAAACAGACTGAAATATGGAGACCAAACACAGATGGACAATTACAGACAGGCGCAGACAGACAGATTGCAGACTGCGGGACAGAGATGGCGACAGACTCTTAGCATTAGTTTTCAGTAGTTGAGATGAAGTGTCATTACGCTGCAGTTAAATGACCCTTTTTCATCTTCTTGTAGAGGTTATCTAACTGCTCTCAAAGATGACTGTGTGCATATGTGCGTGTGTGCATGTGCTGATTTAATTTGATGTGGTCGTACAATACAGAGCATGCACGTAATGTGTGCCTGGATTCTCATACAGAGAAACTTCATCTGTGTGGTTGTGCATGTTAGACTGCTTTTGGCCATCAACGGTAGTACTGTGTGGTTGAAAGCATCAGTGTTGAGCTGCCCATCCATCACTGTTAAATCACAGACATGCACACATTCACACACACAGTAATCCATCTTGAGCAGGTCAAGGGGACCTACTGCTCACTGTGGCCCTGTCACATACCACTTTGTCACTGATACACACCCAAAATCCCTCCTGCAAATAGATACAGACACAATACTACTCTAGTGCACAAATTAAAAAAAACATGCACTAGTGAAGAAGCACACTTAAACACTGAAGCAATACAGATGGGCATGTATTTGTGATTATGTACTCTCAATCAGAATAATGGTGTTATGGTTTATTTTCAGTTTTTAGCTTTACCTCAGCATAGGTTATAACCCTTTGGCCATCGAAACACTATGAACTGAGCTCAATCAGCA
Organism: Macquaria australasica; assembly: GCA_005408345.1. Lineage (NCBI taxonomy): Eukaryota > Metazoa > Chordata > Actinopteri > Centrarchiformes > Percichthyidae > Macquaria > Macquaria australasica. Next base: position 164,337 of record SEMN01000287.1, read on the forward strand.
CACAATGAATTTAAAGCAGTATTAATTGATTTTTTTTGGCCACTTGGGTGCAGTCAAACAAGCTGTAAAGACATCATTGATTTCAAGTTGTTATGGCGAACGTGTTAGCAAACAGCTGCCTATTTACAAATCCAGCTGGCACGGAGCAACGTTAGCATTCATTTGAAGCCGTCTTTCTGGCCCAACAAATCTAATTTCGATATTCACTCTCCTTTTAGCTCCGTTTTGGTCTCCACCAACTCCAGAGGGAAATACCTGCCTCTTTAGCTGCTAAATGCTCCACCATGTTCACCAGCTGATCGTTAACTTTGCTGCGTTAACGTCTGCCGTTTGGTGCTGGGCCAGTAACGTACAGTGTGATTATTGTAGGTTTTTTGCTAAACAAAAGAGTGGCCTGCTGTGACTGGCCAAAACAATGAGCTAAAAGACACTAAATGCTCTGTAAAGCTGAGGAGAACTGCAGAGTTGGTGATAATCCTCTTTGGGTTTGTCACTATGAGCGACTCCTGTCATATTACACATGGTCGTTTGAGCCATTAGTAATGTAAAATATTGATTAAATTAAACTACTTTGCTAATAGAACCGCATAATTAGTTTCGGAAATGAATGTTTGGAAAACTTATATAATAATATATTAATAATTATAAAAATGAGGCACTATTTATACATAAGCATCAGCATTTTAATTACAGGCTGTCAGCTGTTTGTCTATCATTTCTATCAATTATTTAATGTTGCTGTGTATATGCAATTAGTGATATTAACCCACTATTCTCTTCCAAATTAGTAGTTTAGATAATATGGCTAAACAGGGGGTTTGTTTATCACTAACTAATAAGAATGATGTCCAAAACTATGAAAAATAACACCTACGTTGTAAACACTGACTTGTTTTTTTCTCAAATTTAATTTCTAGTAGTAATTCAAAGTAGTTTTTACAGTACTCGAGGGTGATTGAAGGGAAGATGGCTTCTTGGCCTAATGACTTTAAAAGAATCCAATACAACTGACAGTCTTATGACCCAGAGCCAGATTTATCACAATGTTTACTTCCTTCTTTCTTGTCCCTTGTCTCATGTGCAGGGCTAAAGATACGAGGATTCAATGCAAAAATGTGTTGCGTAACAGCAGATGTGTGTGCATACCTGTATGTGCATGTGCTCACACATAACAGTCCCAAATACACACATTCACATTTTTGTATGCAGTGATAGCTTGTTGCAGGTTAGAGAGAGTGTAAGTGTAAGTGTTGCTGTACTAATGTGATTTTACGGTTCATCCTCTCTTCAACAATACCTGTTTTCTCAGCGGCATACCTCCACACCCCCACCCCTTTTTTCTCTTCTCTCTTACTCTGTTGTTTTGTTGTTGTTTCTCTTATTTCCATCAATCCTCCTTCCACGAACTTACCTTCTATTTATCATCTCTCATTCCTGCTTTTGTTTAGTTTTTTTTTTTCCATCCTTCTGTCTTGTTTGATCGAATTTTCTCCCTCTCCTCTCTCACTACCGTTATTGTGCGCTTTCTCCTGCCTTCACTCGTGTCTCTTTTTCTGTTCCATCTCCTTCTGCTTTTTGGGTGTGTGTGTGTGTGTGTGTGTATATATAAGCTTGTTCAAAAGTGGGAAGACGGGAGGCCCGCTGACATAAAACACACAGTCCCTCAGCGACACAAACGAAAATTCTTGTTTATTTGTTTGTGTGAAAGCTGTGCTGGAGAGAGATTAAGAGAAGAACGGACTGACAAAAGGAAATTTAAAAAAAGTTGGGGAGAGAGAGAGAGAGAGAGAGAGAGAGAGAGAATAGCAGAGTTGTACCAGGACAGTGATTCAGCATCATATGAATAATGACTAATGAATAATTTACACACACAATTTGTGTGTACTATCAGCAGTAATATATACCAGTAATAATGTAGAGATGCCATATAGTATATTAGCCACATATGTCTGTGGCATCGCATTATTCATGAAAAGTGGTGTTCTGCAGAGAATTGCTCTTTATAAAGCAGAAAACATTCTCGCAGTCTGACAGGAGGTCTGAGGACAGAGGGGAAAGTAGATGAAAGAGGAGGGTAAGAAGGCATAGGCCGGCTCAAAGAGAGATCTGTTCAGTCAGTAAATAACCTTAACATATAGTCAGCAAGATATTTAGACAGTCCTTCAGCCATTAAATGGAAATTCTCATTCATTACAACTCTTTTTTTGTAGTTTTGGCCATCATTTCTATTAGTAATAGTAACATTGTAGTCAACGAATTACCTACTGAGATATGGGAAAGTGGCAACATTCCTGAAAAAGAAGCCTGATGTGGCAATGAGTACAAGCGGTCTCATGATAATAAAGGTTTTATAGAGTAACTTAACACCAGGCTAAAAAGCAATGTTCTACCTCGGAACACTTTGCCTCTTTTTACCTCTGACTGCATGACGTGAGCTTGGTTGCACCTGTAACCACAGCCAAAAATTTGCAAAAATTAGATTTCCAGGGGGTGTTAGCAAAATGTATTTGAAAGAGACAGTGAAGGCAAACATTGAAGTTATTACCCAAACTCTTGTAAAGATCTGTCACAATTTTCAGACCAACTTCCTGGTTCAACTCGTAGTTGTGCGCCCACTGTTTTCCTTTGCAATGAGGGATTATTACAACATTTCGGGCGTGCTACATTTTGGATTTACCTCCAAACAATGTGGTTCAGATAATCTAACTGTTCGCTATCTCCTCCTCCCATTTGGACTTTGTTGTACTTTAGTGATGACACCATGTCCCCAGATCTCAACAATGACAATGTTATCTTATAGAAATCGTGTCCATCATTGCAAAAGTACGACTCAATAATAAATAATGATCAACTGGAATTTTCCCTTTTAGAAAGCTGTCTAATCAGTCATCAAACCAGCCTTTTAACCAAGTCCTTTCACCCGGCTTTTCTGTGTTTTCTAGTCAAAAACCTAAAACTGATTTACTGCAACAACCTTTTCTGAGAATTGATGCTTCACCTCTTGACAGATTTTTTTTTTTCTCTTCACACATTTATTTTATTGACCCGACTGTTCTGGCTCTACACACACATACATACTCTCCAGCTGAATGATATTAAAATGATATTTGACATTGATCTCTGATTCTACACACACACACACACAACATTTAGACACATTTGTACAAACACAAACATTCTCACACACAGACATGAAAATAATGAGTGGTATTTGTGCGGCGGTGTATTGACATAACCCTTGGCTTCAGTGCGCTCTTGTCAAATCATGTAAAGCAGAATCTCTGTCTGATGCTCATTTCCTATTCTCCCTTATTGATTATTCATTTCTTTCTTGGCAGATTAGCCCTGAAGCTAGCTCAGAGCCAGACAAGTATGGTTATGAAAAGAGAACTGTGTGTGTGTGTGTGTGTGTGTGTGTGTGTGCATTGTGTATGTGTGGGTTTTTGTGGGCAGTTTGGTCCTTGCCTCATGTTATGCAAAATAGGTTCATATGTGTGTATTATTACGGCAATGATTTATAAATATCTATGAATAATGATGTGTATGGTCAACATTTCCCCTATCCTGTCATCTCCGCGACGTCTTTCAGACATGTTTGATAAATGAGAGAAAAGCTAATTAAGCAACCTTTATGTAAATGTATTCATCACCATCTGAAGTGAGTTTGCATTATCCTGATGTTTATAAATACATTTCTTCACTTAATTATTCCCAAATTTATCTCATCGGCATCTTAAAAAGGAAAATAAAAATGCGTGTATATGTGAGCTCGCCTGAGAAAACAGAAAAAAAGAAGAAAAGGGAAGAAAAAAAATATCTTTTAGGAGTGGAGAAGAAGGGAATTGAATATGTGTTCCTAATTGATGTTTAATTAAGGAGCTTGTCCAAATCATTAGTCTGTCTGTCATCCGTGATGCCATCAATCACTCTCCGTGTAAAAACCTGGCTGGCACACTGGTCCATGAAGGCATCCATCAAGGCACTTAGCCAGTCAGCATTCTTGCATTAGCCTCACCTCACTGCCTTAATGTATTGGTTTGTGTTTGTATTAGACACAGCATTGGCTTCACTTGCAAGGCAGTGGAGCACATATTTTAGTGGTTTCACTGGCATCAATCTCATTGTTGAGCCTCCTGGCAAATGAACCAGGAGACATGGGGCATGGCTTTAAGTTTTGGGGCTGAACAAGTGTTTGTTTTACCAAACATCGTGCAGGTGGGAGGATTGAAGACACAGCTTTCAGTAATGAATCGCTCTCAATCAGAATCAAAACAGGATTTACTGTATGTGTAGCATGTTCGTTATATCAAACCAGAGAGACTTGACTTTTATTTGAAAATTATTAAGCTGGTTTAAGGAAGATTTATAATTTTGCTTTATGTCGTAGCTTTAGAGCATATGCACACAGCTGCATAGCTAGACCATAGGCTATGGCATATCTGATGTGCGGCTCCTCAAAACTGTAACTACACGTTGGAGCTGCAAAGATACCATGTGGAGATCACAAGAACTATAATTGGTCAGCTTGGGCTGTTTGCTCTTACAAGTTTTTGATGTAGGTGGAGATTCTTGATAGTAAAGATATTTATGGTGTGACTGCTGTTAATGTCTTGCATCAAGTTTAAACACGTCTTTACAGGGGAAAAAAAAGGCAAAATACTTATTTGAAGCCAAGAGGAGACTGTTCCAGGTTTGTTACTGGAACAATATCTAGATCATTGTTGAAGTACCCTTTAGCAAGGCACTGAACACACAGGACCATCATGATGGTTTTGCATATTTATTAAAATTCTGAACATCACGGCCCAATAATTTCCCAAAGAATATGCGTTCAGATTTATAGATAATGGGAAGTAGTTGAGAGGTAATAGAAAGTTGTTTCACTTACGTTTGAAAAGGGAACTTGCACAGACTTAAAACTTTGTTTTAGTGAACGTTTTGTTCGCTTTAAAGTTTTATCAAAGTTACATTGATGTTGTGTGGTAATACAAGTATGTGCAGGGACTTTGTTGGTGCATTCAAGTTACAAATTCTTGTGAGGAACTCCCACATTGAACACTTGAAAGACGGCTGCCTCACAGCAATTTTCTTTTTTGTTTTTGTTTTATTGTACTTTCATATAATACAGGCCTGAACCAATAGCTGGAAGTCAGGCAGGAACTCAGTCAAAATGTGCAAAACCATCTCAGGGTCAAGTAAGTTGTTGAAAATCAATATGTACCCTAATAAAAATCATCCTCAGATGGATACATTACATTTGCAAAAACTGGAAACATTTGGTCCTAGAAGAAACTCATTGTTCAACATGATTATGTCCTAATAACCAAGTCCATTCCTTATTTTACTTTATCTGGCAGTTAGTACATTGAAATCGGTATTATTTTTGCCACTCTGACAGTTTGATTATAGCCTTTTGTTTCAGTTTACATGACACTTATTGTGAATAACTTTGCATTTTTCCAAGTTATTCCACTAACAGTGGTTAAAATCTGTCAAATCAGCGTCAAGCATCCTATGCTTCAAAAGCCTAATAATGACAAAGAATAACCATTTTTGACTTAGTTTCATTTATCCTTTAGGGGGTCAAAAAGGATTCATTGGTCTTTCTGTGTTTAGCTTCAAGATTTAAGCTTGTTGCACAAAGATTTCCGCTCTTCCCTTCTACTCTTAAGACTATATTTGGATTGTTATCTCCAGTAATCCTGATGTTCTTAGTCATAGTACCACCACCTCTGCATTGAAGGTTAGATGACTCGTGTGGTATCTCATGCAGTTTAAGAGATATTTGAAGAGGTCTGTTTCAAAATGCAGTATCAAATTTAAATCATGATTAAAAAATACCACCATGACTTCATCTTCAAAGATCTCTTTAAAGTCCCGGCTGTAAAAACTCTTATCTTATTTGTCATCTAGAGACTTTAAAGTTTAAATATTCTGCAACCATACAATCTGTAATAGCAGGTGTTGTGATCGACAAGCGGCAGATTATCTCAATTTCAAACAAAACTTTCATCATAAAATTATTTTTTGAGCAAGGTTTCTGCCATGCCTGTGGCTTTTTATTACACAGAACCAAGATGAGTAACGCCTTCTTACAGATCTAGAAACAGATCACAGCGCCCGGCCTGCATGCCTATGCAACAAGAACAAATAATCAACCACAAAATATGAAAATGACTTGGGGGCAGATATGGAGATGATTGCGTCCTCGTTCAGTTTTTGGTTAGCAGATCTTTTATGAGACATGAAAGTCACTTATCATACTTTTGCCTCCCAGAGCTTTTCCAAGTCCACTTTTTTTCCCCACAGTTTTCAGTGCAAACCCTCCCTCACCAAGCAGCCAACCAACCAAGCTGCCTGTGGTCTCCGATGTCATTAACACTGAGCAGAAAGGCTGAATTTAATTTAGCAGCTGCTGGCTGGAAAATGGAATAGAGTGTAATGTGTACAAGACAGACAGGATGCATATTAACACCTAAACATTTTGTCCATCCATCTCTGTGTCTCTGTCTCTACCTCCATCTCAAGCTTTATCCACTTTTTTTTATCTCTTCCACTTTTGTGTTGTCTTCACACAGACACACACACAATAGCAAGACTGCACTGTACAAAATATATTATACTCGCGTATTAAAGACTCAGTTAAAGATGTCTTTTTCATTTTGCACCTGCTCACATGCACTATGTGCAGGGATGAAATGAATAGATTTGTGGGCCATTTCATTGATGTGACAAGCTGTTACTGGCTGCAGACAATGGGCAGACAGATCCAATAAAAGCTGAATAGTATTGTACTCTTCACACACACACACACACACACACACACACACACACACACACACCCCTTGCTCCGGTTACAACACCTGACGCAATCCCAGGAAACACAGACAGTAGTGTTTTCCCAGTTAGCACTACTCATAACAGCGCCAGTCGTTTAACCGTCTCAGGGCAGGATTGCATTTTCTTGCGATATGCTGATTAATGATGCATCGTGTCGTTTCACATCTCATAAGAACAGCAGAGAGAAATTCTCATTATCTCATGACACGTTGATCTATGGCTCAAAGTACAACGCTTTGTTGAAGTTTTTCTCTGAATGGAAGTGTGCACAAATGTTGAATGCAAACAAGTGCGCACACACCCACCGATGCATCCGAAAAAGACGCTGGCTTGTTCAGAAGAGATGCAGGTCAGCTCCATGTAGGTCACAAATAATGACTGCAATCAGTAATTTGATATTTATGGGTCAGTTTTAAAAGGTCAAGACAAACTATTCTATCAATATTCATCTACTGACGTCCTTATACTGAGACCATGTGGAAAGCAGCTGTACCCTCTTCAGGTCTCTCCTTACAAAAAGAGCATTTTTAGTATTTCAGTTTAATTTTGAGTTTCCCTTAATTGGACATCCAGGTTCTAGTGTGTCAAGTTGTGCATTGACACTACAGCAGCTTGTAACCTTCACTAACAGTGCATTACCGCAACATTTTTAATTGAAGCCCCCTGCCTCTTCTCTGTGGAAACATCACCAGAACAGCAGCAGTTAAACCAACTATTAGGAAGATTGCGGATTATTACTATAGATAATATAGAGAAATAGAGTTTGCCGTATACATATGTTAATAATAAGGAAAATATACAGTATGTACTCAAGTTTTGTGCTCAGTATGCTGCAAATACTCATATTTTTGCTGAAATAAGGCTAAATACACAACTTTTGATTTCTATCTCATACTGTATTTTGCAATAATTGCAAATACAGTTGTGTGTAACAAACTTAAGCAGCTAACTGCCTAGGCTACAAAGCTACAAATGGAAGCAGCGCATTTATCCATATTCTGTTGAAAATGGCTGTTGAGCTTATTATGGACAGTGAAGGAGTGGAATTTGCTGCAGGAGTAGTTTAAAAAATGTCTATGGATGTTTTCATACTCTTTTTCTTGCAATGAAAACTTTTCACTGTTGGAAACCATTGCAACAGATATGAGTTCATGCTGTCTGTTTTACACGAAGGATGAAGCTACAAACGTTTAGCAGAAACCTTTCAAGCCTACACTTGTTGGCATATGTTTGATGCTAACAACACTGATTTAGGGTTCAGTATCACCGGAGTCCCACCTATGTGCTATGTAAAGGTACGTTGCTGTGACAGCATTTACTAATGAATGTCTTGTTTAGCTTTATTTATTGACCATTAGCATAATTAGGGTTGTAATTATGGTAGGACATTAGGCAGCCAGCTCAAGAGCCTTTTGTTGATTAGTGAGATTGTATGGAGATGTTTCAAACACTAATATATATATATATATATTGCTTTCTGCTTTGTGTGGCACAAATGACCAATTCCCTGGTGCTTGAATCCGTATTTATCCATATTAACTTTGATGCGTTACATTTCTGTGATCCAGTGTGATAGGAAGTATGCTGTATTACCATTAGTAGTAATTAGTAGTTTTAGAGATTGCAGGCTTTAACTACATTTTGCACTGTGCTCTGACGCGCTGGGAGCAATGCAGCAGATGATTCACATAATCAGCCAATGTGGATGTGAGTGTGTGCATACGTATACGTCTGTGTTTATGTGCTTGCAAATGTGTGTGTTACGACAATAAGCCATATGGCCATACGCACAGTTAAGTCAATAGGCTTTCCTGTGTGAGCGTTCATATTAGAAGTTAAAGAGTCTCAAAGGCAATGAGACTTCTTGCAAAACAACTGAAATAGTGCAAAAGGTGTTTATAAAATGGATAGCTACAGATTTAACTTTGAATTGTCTGAGCACAGCAAGCACATTGAAGGCCAAACACAAATCTTTTCATTTGAATTTCAGTGCAAATATTAGTCATAGTTTTATGTTCTCTTCATTTTTGTCATCCATTAAAATCTGTTTAAAAAAACTCTGTTTAAAGAGAATCTTAACACCAGGCTGAAAAGCAGAGTTTCAAGCCTGTTTCACCTGACAGTTCACCTACAGTAAAGTCCAAACAGTAATGCAAATTTATGTGGTCCAGTTAAACTTTTAAGACCAATCCAGGTTGTTTCCTTTATCTACAAAGCCAGCTTAATCATTATTAGCTCAATCCTCTACATATTAGAAAGAGCAAAACAGCAACACAACATGACATAGAGATCGAAAGTCACACAAAAGTTAAGTTAAAAGAGGCCATTGCTTCATTCACCAAAAATGCATTCCTCCAACATATTGCTTGCAGTGAATAAAGGAATTAAACACAGAGAGGGATAAAAGACAAAGGCAAATATGTTTAAATGCTTTAATCCACCCAGAGCACAATTCAGTTATTTCAGCCTATAGCTTAAATGGTAGATTTGTACCATTTTAATTGGTGCTCTGCATAGATTAAAGTGTTGGAACACATCCGAGTGTCGACTTCCCTAAACTCTTTGTTTAATGTTAAATCTACATTCATGGTATCGGGTAGCGGCTGCCCAGAGATCTGTGACAAGAGCAGTAAATTGACTCTCAATTGGATCCATCAAGGCAGTTAGCCAGTCAGTTAGTTGTATTAGCTTCACCTTGCTGCACCTCTCTATTGTTTTTTTTTTCCACCCGACACAGCGGTTGGTCCAGTATGGTTTTCACCTCACCCTGCTGCACAGAGGGTTTTGTCTGGGCTAAGTAGCATCAGTCGCATTACTGCGGCTGTTACCAGGGTAACCCCAGGGCACGAGAAGACTTTTAAACCTCTAAAAAGCTTTTAGGCCTCAGTAGTATTGTGTGACATCTATTAGCCTGACCCCATTTAAATGTGGTTTAAAATGTGTTTTTAGAAAGAAGAAAAACGGCTATATACTACATTGCAAAATCAGAATAAAAAAACGAGAGATTCATGTGCATCTAATAAAAAAGTGAAGCTTATTTTACACTATACTTATATACTTGTTTACTTGTTGACTGGTAGGAAATAAAGACAATTAAATATACATTTGACTGGGCTTGTGGCTGAGAATTTCAGAAGCTAATGAGAAAATCTCTCCCTTCGCTCAGCAACTACTGAGGTGTGAATGTGTGTAATTATGAATGTCGAGCAGGTTGTTGGCCAAAAGGTGCTTGCCTTCTCTGGATAAATAAAGGTTGCTGTCATTTGTGCAGCTGGTTCTCTAATGAAATGTCAAATTAAAGGCAGTGATACACAAAACAGCATGTTGGACAACTCTGACGAGCACCAAGTTGTTTTTTAATGCCTGGCGCTAAGAAACAGCTGAATAGATTTTTGATTCTCAGTCTGCTGCCTTAAGCAGGTCGTTTTTCCCACATGCATTTTGCTCAAACCATGGCCTGCTGGATCACCACCCTGCGCGTGCTCATGAAATCAGTACTGTATTGCTTCAATACAACCAGCTACAGAAGCTACAGCCAGTAATGTGCAGACTCAAAATAAAGATTTGAATCTTTGGACGGGCTAGAAGGAGTTGCACTTTGGCTCAGAAGGATATGGTTTTACTGGGCACCAATATGAGGGAGAGAGTGCAAAAAGGAATGAGAAACAGGCTGCTGCAGCAGAATTAACCCCCTGGAGTAGGATCAAAGCACATAGACCATACAGGATGTTTCATCTGACAGACAGAGACAGTAATGTGAGTGTGTGAGGCTAAATAAAAGTTCACCATTGAGAGAGAGCAAGTTGTACTTTCCTCTGCAAACTCTATTGCTTGTCTCCCTCTTTCTCTCTGTCACACATACACACACATTAATTGTCTGTCTGCCTTTTCTTTCTCCACATATGCACACATACTTATACTGTACAGCTCTGTTATCCAGGGATTTAGAGGATATGAGTTCCATTATTAGTCCAGCATAGTGATCTAACTTCCTACTGGGGCGCTCACACACACCACTACCACCATCGCCACCAACAACAAACATACAAAATACAGACATACATACAAAACACCCTACAGCCTTCTATAACTGTATATTGGATTTCATTCTCAGGACCCCATTAATTCCTTATGGATTCTCATATTGATTGAGGGGCCTCTGGTCTGGTTAATTCAACTCAGCCCCAGACGGGTTTTGATTCAGATTGTGTTGCCTGAAGGTGACTGCTACTTGTAAGAAATGGGTGATTAAAAGCCAAGGGGAAGGCAGTAGGCAGGGGAACGAGACAGCAGAGAGAAGGATGGAAAGAGGGGAGGAGATAGAGATGAAAAGGGGGAACAAGAGGGAGACAGAGAAAGAAGGAGAATAAGAGATGAGGATAGAACAATGACCAACAACAACAAAAAGTATATCAGAAAAGGAAGGATATAGTTATATAAACTTAAATATAGGGAGAAAAAGAAAGATAATGAGTTTAGGATGACTTCCTATAGTAGTTCCACTCCTTGAACGTTTTGATGAAAAACAGAGAAAATGAATGTCATAATCAATTACTCATTTCTCACGTTAATGCATCAAGGAGGTTTTATTTTCACTTTGTTCTTTTTCCATTAGCTCATTATGCTAATGAGCCGCTACATAAACCCTCTCAATGAATCGCAACTGGAAGGTTATTGTGTGTGTGTGTGTGTGTGTGTGTGTGTGTGTTTCTGTGTATGCTTGCATGTGTACTGTGCATGCACACAAGCATGAAGGCCAAATGCAAATATGCACTTGTTTATCATCAATTCATGGACTTAAACATGACTCTGCAGTAATTAATTAGGCTGCAGTAATAAGATAAGCCACATAGCTTTAGAAGAAGGACAAAAACCCAAGAGAGAGACACTAGAGAGCATCTAAATGTTACAAGTACTTTTACAAGTAACAAAATATACATTCTATATTTGGTCAAATGTATAGAATATAACTGTAGTATACAAATAATCCTCAACACACGGCCATGTGACATCGATCAGAAAGAGGACAAAGTATGTTTTGTCTTCTCTGAACACTTTCCTACCTTTCCCCCATACAAGGAAATGCCATTATCAGTGGTTCAGAAGATGTAAAGAAGGAACATGTTGTTCTTTCTTCTGTTACTTTGCTACCAGGGCGAGAATGGACTGAGAGGGATTATTTGTCATTGTCAGGCTGAGTGCCCTGCTACCTGTCTGATAGTCAACCTGTCTCGCACAAGTTCTTTTTCTGTGTTTTCATCTCTCTTTTCCTCCCTCTTTACCCCTTTAAAGTTTTTCTTTGCTTCCCCCAAATTTTTCTTTTTCTTTTGCACCTGTTGGCTTTCTTTCACTTCTTCTTCACTTCACCTCTCCCACAGCCAAACTCTAACTGCTTTTTTCTATCTGTCTTCTTTCCTCTCTACTATACACATTTTTTTTTTCATCGCTTGGTTGTTTACATTCCAGACCTTTTTATGATGTACATGGTACACTAGAACATACTGTAGCTGGGCTGTGTATATTGTCCTGGATGGAGTTCCCTACCCTGATTGTGAGTTAAATTCAAAATGGCTCCCATAGACATGATGTGGTATGTCTTTTTTATTTCCTCCCTTTCCCCTCTAATCACTTTCTCTTCTTCCTCTCTCAGGTTTAGAGAAAGTTGGTCGCGATTCCAGTTACGAACAAGAGGGGAAGGTTCAGTTTGTGATGGATGCGGTGTACGCCATGGCCCACGCTCTGCACCGCATGCACCGGGAGCTCTGCTACGGATACCCAGGCCTCTGCCCGCGCATGGCCAACAACATCGACGGCAAAGAGCTGCTCAGCTACATTCGTGCTGTCAATTTCAACGGTGAGTTATACACTGGTTTTTGGTGAATAGATTCCAACATAGTGATTTCACTCTATAGATGTTATAGATGTTCTTTAACCATTCAAGTTACTTCTACCCATAAAAATGCTGCTTTTTGATATAAAAATCCATAATATTTCATTTGACCTTTTGTATGTAAATGCATTCAATTGTTGCCATACTGACACAATCATGACCATAAGTAGAGAAAGATACTATAGACCCCATCGAACATCCATGCATACTCACACAGACTCACACACACACACACACGCTAACATAACATCTTACAAAGCAAAACTCACTCTGCCAGATCCCTACCATCAATTTGACCTTAAACCCTTCAGGTCGTCCCGCCCTTCATCTCTTCTCTTCTTTGCAGTGTCTTGCAGCTGACAGTCCTTCCAGACTACACTACAATATTGAACAATTAGGCTGTAAAATGCTAGGCTACTCCTTCAGAACTACAGTTAAAAAAGGACAAATTAGAGCCTTCAAATGCTTAGACACCACAGTAATCCTGTAATGTTTATCCACACTGACTTGACTAATTCAGCTCATTCTTTAACAATGCTAAGCCCAGCTCCTCGTCTAATTTGTCTTATCCTTATCATCAAAACATGTCATGTTGCGTTTCACCTTCATAATTAAGTTCAGCTTGCTGCTTTGCCCAAACATATTATCTGCTTATATTGCGCTTATTGCAGATGGTGATTTGGTCTTGTATCACTTTGAACCTGTAGTGCTCAATCTTTCATTTCCCCTCTCTCTCCATGACTTCCTCCACTGCTGACAAATTTAAGTGGGTGAAAAGCATTTACTCATTTCCTTCTAAATAATACCAGACACCTCATTTGAATATTTTCTTATTAATCAATTTCCCCCCCCTGTTGCGTCTCTACCTGCTTTTCTTTCTGCCTTTTCATTTCCTGTGTTCCTCTGTCAAGTATTGTGTGGAATACGTATGGGTTAGAGTAGGAAAGCAAGAGATAGAGAAAGGGAGTCTTGTTGTGAGGATTACAGAAATGCTTGTCTGATTTAGTTGTAGAGGCAAGATTGAAATTGCATGAATGTGTCTGTGCAAGAATGTCTGCAAAATACTGTATGTGTCAGTGTTTGTTGTTTCCTGTGCTATCTCTCTGTCTGTCACTGCTAGAAGTGTCAGAAACCAATTCACAGGCAGCCACTGATTGCTCTTTCATACTGCAACAGCAGGTTTGTGCTCAGGTGTGTTTCTCTGTTACTGCTGGCCTGCAGGGTAGAGAAATCATCCCATAACCACAAGGTCACAGACTTTATACCCCAATGAATCACTGAACCCTTCTCACTTACTGAAAGTTGCCCTGCAAAAAATGTGCCGCAACTGTCCCTGGCAGTATTTTGAGAGAACATAAAAAACTAGATTAGAGAGAGCGAAAATGATATGGGAATAACGGTTTGATGTTGAAGGTATCAAACAGGCACCTGCCATTGCAAATGTTTCATATGCTCATGACACCTTCGGATGGCTCTACAGAAAGCATCACCCACAGTAAAGGGCTGATTTGCATTGTAATTCATTTGTAGCTGCTTGCCTTTTTTAGTGCCTGTCTGCATCACATGTCCTCAAATTCTAGATCCCAATAGATGTATAATTTACCGATCAAAGACGTGAAAGTCTTAAAATAACTGAGGTATGAATAAATAATAGTAAACTCCTCATACATGACTCCCCTCTAGTATTTTCTGAGAATAAAGGAAGCATACAGGAGCAAGGAGACATGAATGCATCACATTGGCAGGGAATTTAAGACAAGCAAATCAAGTTGGCTAAAACATGGAAGAAAACCCAGGATTGGTCCTTGAACACTGATACAAAAGATGCAAGAATGAAAAGAAGGAGGCAATGGATTTCCCAGTCTGTGCAGCACCGGGTGGTGGGAATTAAACATAGAGTAGTTAGACAATGTGCTGCTTCATCACACCAATATGTAAGTGTTATATTCCATATTTCTTTCACTCATGTCTTACTGAAAAATGCACTGTTTCTGATGCATTGACACTGGTTCGTACTAGTTGAACAGCAGTTACAGTATATCTGTATCTCTATACTGAATAGTTGGATTTTTATGAATCCTCTGTTCAGGTCTACCAAAGTTTTGAAATCACAGTGATGGGTCCCTCCTGGGTCTTTTCCCATAGAGTCATTTGACTTCTCTTTGATTTCTGGAAACACATTTTGCTTTGAGTTCTGTAAAGATTTTATACACAGAATGGTAGCCTGCCTTGAATTATTATTCTTCCAGCTCCCAAAAACTAGTTTTGTTTATGTAGTGAGTTTATTTGTTTGCATAGCGATAAAACACAGAAGTGGAATAAAACTGATAAAATCCACAAGGGGCAACTTTTTGACCTTTACCTTCATAATTTTCATTTTTCACTACAGAGCTTTGACATGATGATTTACAGTAAATTGTAAAAACCCAGGTGGCTTGGCAAATTTAGGCTGTGTCATTAAACAGCATGTACATTATTGGCACCTATATGTCTAATGGCAGTTAAGATGTAATATCTTCTAAGAAACCTTAACTTGGGTACTTTTCCCCATTTCTTTGTCCTTAAATGTTTAAAAGGCCTCTCTGCTGTATTTGGCTGAGGGGCAGAAGAAGAGTGATGGGGATTGTTGGTTGGCTCTTTGTCGCAGTTACTCTTATCTGGGTTGTTTACATCGACAGAAGCCTGCAACATTTAAAGCTTTTAAGCCGGCTACTTTATGTGTGTTTAGGTGTAAATGCCTGGGTATATTTGTGTTTTCCAATTAAAAGTAGTTTTGTCATCGATCTGTTTAGGGTGGACATGACGTTGACACAGAAGAAAAGGAGCAAAGATGGAGGTAGCTCTATCTGTCTGTGTGTGTTCGCGGCACATAAAGGGAGAGGGAGAGAATAAGTTAAAGTTGCTGGAGCAAGGATTCTCTTTCTCTCTGCTCTTTCTGGATCCATACCAATTCACCTTTCGAGCAGCTGCACCAGAGAACAAGACAGAGTGAGAGGGAGGGGATAATTTCAAGTTGTTAGGGCAGTGATTGTTCTCCTGTTGGATCTCCACCAAGACAACTTAACTTACAACGTGAAGCCTAACAGGCAAGAGTGACAGAAAAGGAAAGAAGTGCAGAAAAGCAAGATGAAGAGACAAGGAACCAGACAAAGAGCTAATTAGGAAGTGTTCAACTCTTGGATTTCGAAGTGGACATCTCTCAAACAAGATGGGTATCCCCAAGACGTCATGTAACATGATTAATATTCATTGAAGTTCAAAAACTTTGATTAATCATGAAAATATGATCCTTCACAATTAGAAAGGTTTAATTCCCCATGACAATAACATAGATCTGTCCTGCAGAAGTGTCATTCAACAGTCAATAATGTGTACAAACAGTGTTTGCTTTGAATAAATGCAGCTGGTTTTGCCTCTTATAGTAAGACAAATATGTGTACAGAATTATTATTCATATTATTTACCATATTAGAAATATTGAAATAATAGATCTTACCTTAAACTCACCTCATTTGAATTACCTCAGAAACATTGCACGTAGACACACAAACAAACAGAGGCTGGTGCATTGCAGAGCAAGTAAGACAAACAATAGGGAAACAGACCCTGGAGCAGCGTTGACACACTGTGCTGTCCAGCTTTTATTTGTCCGTGAGTTTATTGGCTTATCCAGGCCAACACACACATTCATGCTCATAAAAAGCATGCAGAAACTAGGCTATTATGAGTAATGGAATCCAAAACTAAAACAAAACAAATGTTTTATTTCAAAGAACTTTATTTTACTTTTTAACAAAATAATCTTGACTCAAGTTCTACTTTAAGCCTTGTCCAAAGCTTACAACTGCTTTATTTTACTTTTGTTAAATGTGTGTATCATCAGATAAGTAACAGAGTATCACCTTGAAAAAAGTTCAGACATTGTCCTTTAGTTAGAATCAAGTCTGTGCAAGAATCTGAGCGGTCCTTAAAAAATGTCATGCTGCAGTAGGCAGAGCAATCAGCAATCAAAGTACATGAAAGGGGATGTCTGCATGATTAACACGCACCTTCGAAAAGTACTGGGGCAACCTTGACCCAAAATTCAACATGCTCCCAACCTTTTACAGTTCTTATTTTATAAACTTAGCTACAACTAAAACTAAGTTTTCAAAAACACAAACTACTTGCAAAAAGTCCAGAAAAATAAGAAACAAAATAGATATTGCCAATAGCTCAGAAAACTAAAATGGAACTAAACAGAAAATAAAATGAAATCCTGCAAGTAAAGTACAAAGTAAGTGAAACTAAGATAACTGTGACACACACACACACTAAACCGAACAATTTCATCATTGTGTTTGTGTTGATGATTACGAGAGTTTGTTTGCTAGAATGTGCTTTTCTGTTTGCTCACTTCTTGTTCACAATGGTAACTCAGTCAGGGTGTATGCAATATAACAGATTCAGATACTGTTCTTGCCGAACCAACACACACACGTTGCGGTCGCCCACACAGATTCATTGGGTCTATTCACATTCTCCTGGCTTTGTTGGTTTTAAGTATGTCCCGAAGTGGCTTTTCAAATAAAACCATTGCTAATGTGTCTTGCTCCATCACTCTTTCTCTCTTGTTGCTGTACTATCCTTTTCTCTTTCTTTCTTTGCCTGTCATGTCTCTGTCCTTCAGTTGTCTCCTCCCTTTTCTGTCTCGTTCTCTCTATTGTCGCTCTTGTGTTCTCTTCCTCTCTCCTATCTATCCTACTTTCTAAAGGCATTGACTCATCAACTGAAGGCTACAGTTTGCACATGTTTTCTTAAGCCTTTTTCATTTTTTTCTGTTTATCTTTTTTAGGTTTTGAGCAGACTGTCAAATTTAGATTTTATATGTGTGAGAAGAACTTGAAACCCAACCCACATTTCTTACTGGAATTTTAAAAGCAGGTTATACAACCACCCCTATAGAGACTTCATTGTCTCACTTTGTGGTATATGAATTTGTAGTAGAGTTTAACACGGTGAGTGTCAGACATGACAACTTGCTTGGACATGACGATGTTTACATGATGTTCACGCGATCTGGTAATTTGACAATCTGAAGTCCCCCTCAATACAGGGCAAGAGATGTGTGAAACTGTCATGAGAGTGAAAGACCAAACAGATCAAACAAATCGAAGACCACTTCTTTCTGTACTTGCTTGTCTGTTCTTCAGTGCAATGTTAATTGATGAAATTGCAGCTAACTGTTGTGTTTTCCTTAAGAATTTAAGGTGACACATTTTTAAACTTTCCTTAAACACCCACATTCAAGGAACAGAAGCTTTACGATACGCAGTGGTACATTTTTTACCTGTAAACAACACATAAGGGTACTCTGGGTGATCATGAATACCTTCTTTCAGACTGAGCAGTTGAGGACTATTAGATTGTAATTTTGTGTGTACTAGTTTTGGATAGGCTGGTGAGCAAAGTCAGAAAGGGAAAGAAGCAGCCTACTTTTGTCTTTCACACAAATGTGTGTGTGTGTGTGTGTGTTTGTCATGCATGAAAACTCTCATTGTGATCTTATCACTGCCGGGTTATATCTCCTGCCGGGAGACAAGATGGACATCACCATGGGAACCGACTTGCGCTAATTAGAGCGGCTTGACTTTGAGATGATGAACTCTATACCTGGCTGTACAACCTTGGAGGAGAGAGAGTAGTAGGGAGAGATTGTGGAGATGAGAGAAGGATGAGGGAATCGGAGGACTAACCAGCTGGGGGGTGATGAAAGACAATGACAGAGGGTGCGTTTGGTTAGAGCAATAAACAGACAAACAAATTTTGCTTGGCTAACTTTGGGTTGGAGGAAACAGATGAGAAGAACATCAGTTTTCCATTTGGCAAGGAAAGGGGAACAGAGAGAAACCCAGGGCATAGTAAGAGTAGAAAATGGAGCCATGCAATACTAGCTGAGTTAAATGAACTTCAAAAGAAAGGGAAAAGATGGATAGAGACAGAGGCGATGTGCTGACCGGGACATATCAAAGGGTATAATGACCTTGAAAAGCAAGAAACTGGGAGAAAACAATGAGAAGGAATATTTTTATATTATGACATTAGAAAGAAAGAAATGGGAGAGAGTGACATATACTTTATGTGAACATATCCATCTTGAGAGAAAGATAGTAGAGGAGACAGGCAAATAGAGAAATAAATGGTGAAACAGTAGGCATAGGAACTCAAAGATGCTAAACTTCCCTGGGTCAGGGCAACCTTTGGAAGGAGAAGAGTTTCATCCAAAACTTCATGTAAGAGAAAGGAGATTCCTGACTGATGGTAAACATAGGTCATGTCCAAATTAATGTATTTACATTTGAAAACATCTTTATTTTCTTCACTTTTTGATTTTTATCCATTATAAGTTTTTAATACCGTAAGTAGGGAAGTTCTGGAAAAGATAATTGACTAAGGGTCTCAATATAGCAGCTCAGAAATAAAAGTTAGCTTTTGTTAGCATGTAGCATTTAAAACCCTCAGTTAAATCACTTTTCTATTGTTGGGCTGTTGCGTGACAGCAGACACAACAGAACAGAAACAAAAAACCTTAGTGACAGCACCTGTATTGTGTGATTGGCTCTATTGAAACACAAGGTAAGTGATAATAGTCCTAGTTAGAGAACCAGGGGTGTCTGAGTGACTCAACCACACACAATGGCAAAGCAAGTGGACAATTAGCTGAAGGCTGCAGCTGCAGACTGAAGCAGTCACAGACATGTGTATCACTTTTATGTAATGGGTCTTTACAAAATAGGACAACACAAATTTAAAGGAATAGTTTGACATTTTGGGAAATGGGCTTTAGAGCTGCAACAATAAGTTGATCAACAGAAAATGAATCAACAACTATTTTGATAACCCATTAATCATTTTAGTCATTTTTTAATCAACAATTCCAAACATTTGCTCCTCCCTTATAATGGGCACAAGATTTTCACAATTTATATTCAAAATGATCAATCGAGTAATTAAGAAAATAATTGGCAGATGAATCAGTAATTAAATAATTGTTAGTTGCAACCCTTATATGCTTATTATTTTAAAGAAAATATTTAGAAAATTGATATCACATCTGTTGTCTTGTGTCTGTCCATTAAAAATGGAGCCTCTGAAGTCTCATACATTACAATGTGGATATACATTATTTCATGCAGGTCTTTTGTGTGTTCATATCTGTCACTGTGTCACACAGATACGAACATTACTCCTCAGGCTTGCACATAATCTCCTACTTACTACCTGCTGCTCACTTATAAGCAGCAGGTAGTAAGTAGGAGATTACTGACATAATGTCCAAACTTGTACAGGTGGTATCACCTTGCCTGCCCAGGTAGTGCTCCCTTACAGCGAACACCCCACATGAAGCAATTCACATCCACTGCAAGCTGAAGCTGTATACTTATCTCTCATCACTATAATTTCAATGTGGTGAGAGAGAGACAGACGGACAGACTGACAGCCCAAACAGTTGCATTAAAATGGTAGAAAGTCAGAGCACATACTGTCAATATACTGACATGCAGACTGACAGCTCATTGTTGAGTCTATATATAGCCTGTATTCCTCCATATAGTGTTTTCTTTTAGTCTTCTTCTCATTATCATCTCAGTGTTATATATTACCTCTTGCCACTGCAGTGGGCTAATTTCTGCAAGGGGATCATTCGCTGGATATAATTTTAGATAAGAAAACTGAATAAAAATGGGCAGATATAAAAGCAAACCAAAATTAACACAGTAGACAGGCAGACATTTATCCACACAGACATAAAAACAACCTAGAATTGGAGTTGAATTGAGTTTGTGGAAATGAGAGACAGGAATAATAATTTGTTATTGCATAACCTAAGACACCACTAAATCTCACATCTGCGCAGCTTTTTTGACACCAAATATATATACTGTATATAGTATATATATATTTTTGTCAGGAACGTGTTGTTGACGGAGATTAGATTTAACCGGATAACATGTGAGTCTGTCAACTGTAGAGGAGGGAAAATACAAGCACACCTAATCTTCTGACAGACAGCATGGTGCAGGCAAACACACATACTTGTGCTGTGCAATATATGCATGACATGCTGTACTGGTAGGGGCAAAGGGAAGGGTAAAGAATGACATAGTAGTGATGGATGAATAACGAACACTGGGGGATTATGGATTGACTTGCATAGCTGCTGTTGGCGTGTGTGTGTGTGCATTTATGTCTATGTCATTTCAAAGGCCAATCAATCAAAGGCCAGACACCAGAGATAAGTTCAAAAAGCTGGGAAATTATTTCTATGTGTGTACAAGCATCAGAGATATAAAGTCATATCAACAGAAAAATATGCTACATGTACTATATGTGTGATATAATATAGGACTGGGTTACTACATAAGACTGAAACTAGTGTAATATCATTATCAGTACTATTCAGGCTCCCTCTTTCACCCTTTTTCTCCCCTTTTCCTCTGCCAAGTTTGGTAATGTAACTCCTTGTTTCTTGTTTTGTTTATTTCTCCTCTCCCTCGCTTTCATTCTCTCTAAATTGTATTTCTATTCCCCGTTCAGGCTGTTTTGTCTCTTTTGATCAACTTAATAGTGGCCCTCTCCCTCCGTTTTTATCGCTTTTTTTTTCTTTTCTCTCCTTTCTCTTTCCTATTTTCTCGAAGAATGCCATGACTGCAGATCATGACACAGATGGAGGCTCCTTAAATTATTTTTCTGTAATAACTGGTGATCACCATACTTTCTTGTGCTGTGCATGTTTTATGCATGCCCACATAAGTTGGTGTGTGTGTGAAAAGTGTGTATTCTCACTTTTCGCTCTTTATTGACAATCTTTCCTTAGAGTACTTTCAGAGGAAAGGAAGGGAGAAAATGGATCGTTTTTGAGATAGAGAGCGGTGGGATGAAGCAAGGCTAGGAGGTAAAGAGAGAGAGGAGGGGATGAAGAGGCAAAAGATGCTTTGAACAGGAGAGGAGAGGAAGGAGAAACAGCTGCTGTGGAAGGAGAGAGGGCTGCCCGTAATGATAGTTTTACAGCAAGCAGTGAAAACTATCTTGAAAAACACTGCAAACAGACTGCAAAAAAAAAAAAAAAAAAGAGAGAAAAAAGGCAATTTATGTGATAGAAAATTCAGGAAAGAGTGCAGAAATAAGCAACGAGGACTAGAGTTAACCAGCTTCTCAGTTTCAGTTACCTCCTCCACTGTAGACTACTGTGAAAATTACATTATTTTTTGTGGGATGAGTTCAGCCCTCATTATTACTTTTTTTCTGTCATTCCTTGTTCTCTCCGTTTGTGTCTGTTTCCGTCGTTCTCCCCTGTTATCAATGCATAGCACACAGATGGAAGCCTTTTGGCAAAAGCTCCAAACACACACACACAGATATAGACACACACACACGTACCCATGTTTTTTTAATGCTTGCTGCACTGTAGTTTTTGTATCTCCTTGTCATGAACATTTAGTCTCTGATATGAAGATTTGCTATTCACCCTCAGTGTTTGTAAAGTGAACCAGGCAAGGCTGAGGGCTTTTTAACAGCCCTTCTGCTTCTTCCTCTCTAACACATTTCTTTCTCTATATATCCATCCCTATTTTTCTCTTCTTTTGTCTCAGTCTCTCCAGCTCTAGTAACAGGGAGAGGTCTAAAGCTGTTCATATACTGTCTTTCTCCCTCTCCCTCTCCCTCTCTTTCCATCTGCCTGTGTCTGTCTCTTTCAGCCGGCAAAGATTTAAGGCCTATGCTAATTGATATTCTCACACATTTTGTAATTCTTCTTTCTGGCTCTCCATCTCTTCTTTTTTCCCCCAGTCTTGCTTTGTTTTCTTTTTTTTGGTCAAACTAGGAAAGTTTGGAGTCTTTTCAGCTTCCTTGCTATGTGATATTCGTACATATTCTCTTGTTCACCCTCATTTTCCCTCTCTTCTTTTGCTTTTAAGTCGATCCATGTGTCTCTGCGTCTATCTGTCAGATAGACGGGGTTTGATGCTTTCCCGCAGACCTGCTTTGTCTCCTTTGTTTTTTCTATCTTTCTCTGTCACTCATTTTTTTCTCCATCTTTTTTCGTTTTTTCCCTCTTCTTCTGCCTCTCTGTGGCAGTTAAGCTGGCTAAGGATTGAGGCGTTTCTGCTGTCTTGCTCACTTTTATTCCTACATTTCTTACTCTATTTTTTCTTTTCTTTTCTCCAGCTGTCTCTTGGGTTAGTACGATTCAGATGGGTGTGACTGATATTGAATATATTTGAGTGGCAAAGCAAATCAATTCTTCATCTACTTTCCTGTGCCAGTATTACCGTTTCACTCTTATTTCACTCTTATTCTCCTTGCCTATGTTTATCTCTGTCTGCAAGTCTATTTGAATTTAAATTCACATTGACTTCATTGCATGTAATCTTGTTAGTATATCGTGCTACATTAATTAAGCAAAAGGTCATGACCTGTGAGCTTCCCTTGCAAATCTAGAGGAAAGTTATGAGAGTTGTAGGTTTCTTATGATATTCTATTGTTGATCCCCAAAGGGAAAGCCCCCGACTCTGCAGGGAAGCTACAGAGCAGTGCCTCTGGCAGGCAGGGAAACAGTATCTTGCTCGAGGACACTCCAGCAGAGCTTGTGTGCCTGTGTCGCTGCGGTGCCTTGCTGCTGCAGTGAGAAAACCTGGGGGGTTAAAATAAGTCTAGGAAAACGTTTGCTTGCACTTACAAACACACACACACACACACACATGCACGCTCTCCTTCAAGTATTAGCCATTCTCACCACGCTCAAGCAGCCTAATCTGAGCACCCAACCTCGCCCAAATAAGAAACTCAAACTCAGAGATTTCATTGTTATTTTCCCTAAATCAGAGCAAGTGAAACAATGCGTTGTGGTACCATACATCTGCTCGCTGGCCTTTCCAGCACTTTCTGTGTAGTTTAGGAGCATTTCAGCTTGCTCGAGGTTATGCAAAATGAATGCGGATGAGGTGAAGAAGAAATAAGCATCACAAGAACTATTTTATTTTACTTTTGAGGTACAATGGTGGTGGTATAATAACGACTGTAAGGTGTAAAAAAGGTACAGTATATCAAAATGCACTTTTTAAAATATGATTAATTATTAGTTTGAATTGGTTGGCTTTTGGGTGAAAAGCTAGACAAGGAAATGTTATCTTCAAAATAAAATCCTATATGAATAAAAGTTGTAAAAGAACAGGAAGTACCACGGCTGCCTAATGTTCAATTAGGGATATTTGTCATGTTCCCAAGGACTTTTGTGTACACTGTGTGTTTTTGCTCTGTTTCCTGTTTTATTCTGAAGGCTTGTTCTTTGTTCACAGTTAGTATTGACTTCCTGTCTTTGTTCTTTTCCCGCCTGTTTTGATTGTTTTCACCTGTGTCTCATTACCCACCTGTGTCTGCTTCCCTCGTTGTCTCCTCCCCTATATATACCGGTCCTCTCACTTTGTTCTTTGTTGCCTCATTGTGGTTGTTTCATGTGGTTTCCATTGCTGATATTGGTGATCCCTTCGTGTCGTGTTCCTGGTGTTCCCTGCACGTCAGTTCTTGCTTTTTGTAAGTTTGTTTTGAAGTTTAATAAATCTTTGGACTCATTCAGCTTGCTCGCCTGTCTGCATCTTGGGTCCTCTCCCTGCTGCCTATATGGCCCAACCTGACAATATTATCTTAATAACTTCTAACATTGTGGAGAAACACTAAGTGCTATGTTAGACTATGTGTGACTCTAGTGTTGTTGTTTGTTTTCAAGACTGAATATATTATTAACCTCCAGGTTATGGCAGAAACATTTTCTGCAGTGCAGCATCCTCCATTGAATAACTAAACATGAGAGATATCACTACAGGATGAGGTGGAGGTGTGTTGCCAGGGCGACAGGTGAATCATTTCTTTTTCAAGGTCATGCCAGCTAAAGCAGAAAGTTGTGAAAATCAACATGTTAATATGTCAGTGGTCCCACACAGATGACACATAGTGCAGCCAGAGTACATTTACACATTCACAGGTTGAACGATTCCCCCCCCCCACTTTTCTTGTCTTTTACTCGCCCGGCAGATGAACAGTTTAGCTGATTAAATGTTCTTAAAGTAAAACAAGAGTACATCATTATTTTATGTTAGTTAATTTGAGATGCATTTTTAATAACATAGTAAAATTCCACATGCCCCTTAGGCACATATACTCAGCCAACATGAGCCTTTTTCTAGAAATGTTGTGTTGAATAAACAAATGGAAATTCATTAGGTCAGTAAGCCTGTCTGTGCTCTTAAACCAAAACATTAATCTGAACTGATGAGGGGTTTTCAGCTACCTGTTTTCCCCACATATTGGCTAGATGCTGCCAGCACCTGTCATGCCTATTGTATGTGTTTGCAGTAATTGCAGCTGCTTTTAAAAGTGTGCTGTCTTTATCCACCTTACTCAGAAATTGCCAACAAATTGTACAAACACCATGAGATTGAATAATCATTTTCTACTCAAGCTAACCACTACTTTCAAAGCAGAACAGTCTGCTTTTGCTCTGCATAATTTAAAGTACCTGCCAGCATGTCTGTGCTCCAAACAACTGTTTTAGTTGCTGCATCCCTAACTACCTCTAAAGAGGCATGATTGGAGTGTAAAGGGAAAATTAGAAGAAAGTCAGCCAATAGGAGAGTGGTGAGGAAAAGATGACAAGCTCGTCACTGGGTGAGAAAATACACCTACAATTTTTTTGTTTTTGGTGTCGGCTACAGACCACAGCCAATCAAGTAGCTCATATAAACCAGTCAACCCTGGCAGGTGCTTGTTGTATAATCTCTGATGAATTTGGTGCATTTCTGCCTATCTTTTTATTTGGCCCTGTTTATTTGATTTTTCCCCATTATTTTTTCCTTTCATTTTGTACTCAAAACAATCTGTTTTGATAGGTGAAAAGAAGGGAGTAATGGAGGGAAATTGAGGGAAAGAGGGGTGGCATGGGAGGGAATAGTAACCAAAGCAGATTGAGATTGATAAAACAAAGGAAGAAGGGAGTCAATTAAGGAATTAAGTGAGTAAACAGAGGAAAGAGGAAGACAAGGAAGGACAATGTGGGACCAAATAAAAAGTGAGGGTTGGTAGATGTAAGGAGGGCAAGAGGAAGGAAAGAAAGAAGGTAGGAACAAAGGGAAGAGATGAATGAAGAGCTGATGATGAAAAACAGTAGGCCAGAGGGCCAAAAGTAAATGGACACTGCAGTGAATGAAAGCAGAGGAGAAAATGAGAAGGATGGAGGCAAGACGATTTGGTGGTTGTAGTTTTCAGTCTGATGGGCATGAATTTTTCCTGCAGCTAATTTTTTCTCACTGGGATGAGGTAAACAGAAAAACCCATTTGCGTTTCATGTGCGCTCATTCAAAATGAAGGAAAAGGAGAAACGATTGAAAAAATATGGAAATCTGGAAGATGAGGGAGAAAGAGGAAGAGGAATGGGGATAGAGGGAGGGGATGGTGGGAGCGATTGGGGAATGCAAAGAAATGAAGCTGGGGAGGTAGCCTGTGAAGGATTCAGTACAAGAGTGGCTGCTAATGTGTTATGTTGCTATGTGGCTGCTAGGGCATAGGAAGATATTTTGTTGGTGTTCTGGTTGGTTGTTGTCACTTGGTTGTTGCCAGGTGGTTACAGTCGTGTCCTTGTGTGCTTGGCAGAGCATTGCTGAGTGGTTACTAAAGTGTTTGGTATTGTTGCCAGGGCAATTGGTTGCTAGGGCTTGCTAGGTGGTTGCTATCGTGTTTTTGATGGTTGTTAGATTGCTGCTAGGAGGTTTATAGTGTGTTTGGTAAGGTCGCTATGGTGACTCTGGGTGGTTGCAAGGTAATCTCCAGGTGTTTGCTAAGGTATGTGAGTTAGTTTTGTGAATGTGGTCGCTAGAGAGAACTGTGCGGTTGCTATGGTGTATTGTATTTGTACTAGTCACCAGGGTGAAGACATCAATAACATCATCCTGTGTGCCTACTACACAGCAAACACACAAATTAAGTATAAAAGATTACAGTAGTGTGTGTTGCCTAGCAAGCACACCAAAAATATTCACATTTAGCAGTGTCTATGCTATATTAAAATCAATGCAATTTGGATTATAAAGAAGTCTGTGGAAATCACACTAATTGAGACTCTCCTACTGTGGTGCACGGAGAGTTGCTAAAATACCCAATTGCAGGTTTTTACCAACTTTTGTTATTTAGTAATTACAGGCAAGATTAGAGTTAGGGTGAGAGGAGAGACTACATCTATGAGTTTAGTAATGTGCTTGTCTGTGAGCATCGGTACGTGTGTGTGTGTGTGTGTGAGAGAGAGAGAGAGAGAGCAAGAAAATTGAAGTGGGAGGATGATAGTTGGAGTTGGACATGTACCAGTTCTCGCAGAAATGGACCTCATTCATAACATGTGGTAACAATGAGAGATTGAGACATCTACTTTTGTCACTCTATTGATTCAGTCTTCCTCCATCCATCTTTCTTTCTCTCTCTGAATAAGACTCATACTCGCTTATTCTCTCTGTTTTACCCATTATATGTATATCTCTCATTACTCATAATCACAGTGAGAGAGCCTTTACTTCTCTGTCTCTGAGTTTCTTTCTTTTCTCCTCTGTCTGTGTGATTAGTTGTCTTTCTGTCCTATTGTGCATTCTTTTCTCTACCCGCCCAACTCTTTCTGTCCATCTTTCTCCTCCCTTTGTCTCTCTTTCAATTCAGTTTCTGTTTTTATCTCACACACTTGTCCTTTTTCTTTAAATGTCTTTCTGTTGATATTTTCTGATTCTGGCACAAGTGCTTTCTTTTTTCCTCTGTCTGTCTGACACTCTCCTTTGTCCATCTCTGTTTTCATTCTCTTCGTCAATTTCCAATCTTCATCTTCACACAGTTTCTCTCTTGCTTTGCCTCAAACAGGCAACTGTTTTTATACATCCTCAGCATCATCCCACCATATCAATGACTTATAATACACAGGTGGAATTTCCATAATGCAGTGCTTTCTGCACATGTACGCTGTAATTGGATTTCCTTTATGCTATGCCAGATTCAGCTATTTGATTTGATAGCATTGCTATATAAAAGACGGAAGGCGAGTAAGACAGAGAGGGAGAAGGATAAAAGGTTTGTGTTAAGCCTTATTGGTTGTGAGAAAGCTAAACCTTAGAGGACACATAAACTTACCCATGCGTGTGCATATTCAATCACTCCACTCTACAGCGCGTACACACACACACACATGCAGGTACAATACAACACAGACTAGATTAAAGACTAAAGACTCTTTAACACACTGCCTGAGGAAATATGACTTCATTAGATTTATATGTACCTCATGTATGTAATTTGTGTATTTAGGCCTTTCTGCAGAGGCATAGTGTGTCATTTCATGTATAAATATTATGTATGAATGAAAGAACGGACAATATTTTTATTACTGTGTCATCGATATTAGCATGCCCAGCCTGCATGGGCTTACAAGACACCATAAATTCATACAAGGCAGGACCAGAGAGCAGGGTATACATTTTCAAACAACAGAAAAAGTCCAAAAGTAGAAAAACAGTTAAAGCATCTGTCATGGTCCAGTCTTCAGACCATCACTGAGTACGACAAAAATCATAAATTACTGACGGAAACATTTGCTATGGAGGACTGGAATATCAGAATAAATACTAATTAAATAATCTATCTTGCCTTCTTTATCTAGGCTTTTGAGAGACAAAGTTAGCAAACTTAAACACGTCAAAATTAAACAGCCAATCCAATTTTGGCTCATCCGTTCACCAGAATATTTTAGGGTTTTGTTTTTAAGTAAACAGTATATTAAGTTAGCAGTATAAGTACACAGTATATTGATAATCATATATTAATAATGTCATGAACAATATGTAAAATATTATAATTTCTGTCATTTCTTTATTTTCATAAAGCATTGTCCAGTCACTTTCAAAACATACTGTATTTTTTCCCCCAAAATCTGTGAAATTCCTTTTGGCGTTTGTCATCACGCTGTTTAGTTGTACCTTTGTCTTTCCAAAAAGCATTTTAACAGTGTTCACTGAGGGCTTTGTATCTTCTTTTGTTACCACAATTACACTGCAAGAAATGTTAATTATTCCGACTTTTACTGTCTTCGTTTCTTCTGAGGAAACGCAGCTACAAGAGGATACATCATCCCATATTTTATCAAAGATTTGGCCACCAAATATCATTTAACTTTTATCCTTTTTACTTCACAGGAGTCTTGGTCATTCCTGTGGTGATCAATAAGGAATAGAGCCATTTGAGCACAAATCAATTTGTAATAAAATTACAATGAATGACCAAGTTGACCCCCTCTCCAACATGTACTTTCTTTGTTCCAGGAAGTGCCGGTACACCAGTGGTTTTCAATGAGAATGGAGACGCTCCAGGAAGATATGATATCTTCCAGTACCAGATCAACAACAGGTCTACTGCGGAGTACAGAGTCATCGGCTCCTGGACCAATAAACTTCACCTCAAAGTGAGATTTTACACACATACCAAGCTCCCATAGGCATTGCTGTTATTTTTTCAGACACGTATAGCATCAAAGTCAAAATGAAAACAAGCAAAATCAAAGAAAGATTCGGGAAAATCCAAAGGATGAGTAAGAGGGTTCAACTGAAGCTAAAGTCATCTGGTTGTGTGTGAGATCATGAAGGGTTACTGTCTCCATTAATTTCCTGCTCACACCACTCTCAGGAAATGCAATAAAGAAACTATAATCTAAACAACAAAAGTGCAAAACAGCACATATATTATTGCTCGTGTTGCACATTCAACTGTCTTTTCTATCTTCTAGTCGCTGACTTCTGTGTAATAAAGAAAAAAATGCCTTTACAATAATCCAAAATGTATTTTGATTTGAGTGGTTTATTGAAGCTTCTGAGGCATTATAGACCAAAAGCCTTGGCATAATGAAAGTTCAACATCACTGTGAGCAGCTGCCATGAATTCACAATCCCCTGTTACTGGGCTGGATTTATTTGAGTTATTGCTTTCGCTCAGAAGCAAAAGTTAGCTAGAATTGAGCATTTTTACAAGAAAGTGTGGATCTTTTCTTGTCTTTAGAATGCTAAGTGTTGTGCACATACACAAACCCACACAAGGTCACTCATACAAATATATACAACCTGTAAGCGCTGGCACCAAAACTGTATAGTAGTAGAGTATATACACCACACAAAACAAATCATTTAATGCACAAGCAAACTGGAATCCCATTGTCTTTGTCTCAGTTTCTCACTAACACACACACACACACACACACACACACAAACACACACGCACACGCACGCATGCATGCATGCGCACAAACTCCTGGAGCATGCTGGAGTGCCACCCAGGACTTCATTAGAAAGGCCAGATGACAGATGAGAAGACTAATAGACACAAAGTGCTTTCTGCCTGATGGATGGCCTGGCTGACTGAGAGACAGAGAGACAGAGAGAGAGAGAGACACTGCAGCAACACAAAGGACAACACATAGTTAAGACAGACATGATTGGGCACTTTGACAGTTGACAAATGAACAGATGTATTTGATTTGTTTAACAATCCTGTTGGGTTTGAAGGCACAGTGACAGATGTAGTGATGGCAGCAGGTGAAAGTTTTCATGATCAACAAACTGTTTGAATGCTCATCAGTATTTAAAGAGATGGCAGCTCTGTGCAACAGGCACAGTACAAGACAAGCCCGTGAGTTTCATGGTAAATGTTCAGTTGGACTTACAGTACTTGGACACATAAACACAGTTAAGTTGATGTTTACAATTAAAGCAGAATCCTATTACAGCTATTATTGTGTCATTTAAGTAATTAATGGAAGAGAGGTTCACGACCGGGCCTACGTTATTTTGTGGTGTGCATAATTTATGGTTATTGTTACAAAATAAGGTGTGTGTCTCTGTGTATGTAAAAAAAAAAAATCTGCAAGAACTCCCAAGGCTATGAATAAATAATGAGTAAAAATACTGAATAAACTAAAAAAAAAAACAGCACCCAACAAAAACAGTTTCAAAAGTTTTAAACAATGCTAATTTACACTGCTGCACACACACACACACACACACACACGGTATACTTTTTGTTAAGCATTAGAGTATTTCTTGTGGCAGATATATTTGCAGCACTAAGTTGTGAACAGCCAGTAACCCAATATTGGTGTTTAAATGCCGCAAGTGTGTGTGTGTTTCTATATGTGTGTCAATGATCAAATCAAGTCCATTCTCTCGGTCCCTGATGAGTTTTTTCTCCTAACTAGTTTTTGTTGGACGGGTACATTGTGTGCCTGTTTTAAAACAGTAATGCTTGATTTTACTCAGCACCCTCGGCAACGGATGAACCTCAGGGACTTGGTATAATGACAGAGTTACAAACACACAAAACGACAAATTAAAATGCACACATACAAAACTCACACATAGCAGGCATACGGAAAAGCTCAGGGATTCGCTATAATGCCAGCATGACACAAGCACAAACAAACAAAATGCACACATGGAAGAACATATGCACACACACACACACACACACACACACACACACACACACACAGAAGGAAATACAGATGGCCTATTTGTGCCAGATCTGATTATGGTCTGATTGCTGGCTTCCAAACTAGCTGGTGTTAGTTTTGTGCCCGGCAGCGCACAGGAAAACGATCAGAGGATCTGCTTGTGCTAATTGCTCTCCAAGTTGTCCTGAAGACACACTTTGTGCAGGTACAGACAAAATGTGAGTGTTAAAGGACTGTTAACACAAAGTAATGTCAGCCTCAGCAGATGGCTGCCAATCTTTGTGGCGCACAATATCCCACAAGAAGGTGGGAAGATTTGTTTTGCCACATGAACACAAAAATAATTTCAGATTTGTTGTGTTGCACTTAAGACAAAAACAAACAAAATCTACATTTGCCATGTGGAACAGATCCAATTGTCTCTTTGCCTCCTCTCCTCTCATAGGTCGAGGCCATGCGTTGGAAGACAGGTGACCCATCTCTCCCACCCTCAGTATGCAGCATCCCATGCCGTGCGGGCGAAAGGAAGAAAGTGGTCAAAGGTGTGCCGTGTTGCTGGCACTGTGAGCGCTGTGAGGGATACCACTACCAGGTAAACCTCTGGGGAAATACAGGCCACCAGTACTTGCTGTTGGCTCAGTTGGATGTTCACCATTCACCTGTGATGTAGAACTTTTGGGTCTCCATTGCTTGTCCAATATCTGTTGTGTTGTTTCTGGCTGTATTCATTGTAATTTTTTTTGCGCAAACTGCAAAAAGAAACAAAAAAATACAAAAAGCTTAACAGCCTGTCGATGTAACACTGAAGTGTAGCTTGTAGCATTTAGCTCAATTAGCAAAGGACATAATGCTCAACGTACCATAAAACCAAACAAGTCACAGTCCAGCGTGAAACATCCTGGTGTTGCATTCTGGTAGTCAATGGCAATGTGATTTTGTAGAATCAGAAAAAAAATAATTATTGACTTTTCGCATCAATACAAGCACTCCATTTTTTGTCTTGTTTGTGTAAAGTCACACCAAGGAAAAAGGGATTTTCCCTGACTTGTAAATTACCTTGATTGTTGTGTTTGTAAAAGCTGGGAAAGCCTCCAGAAGCTTTTTTGCCTGAGTAGTTCACTTGTGTAAAATTGATTTGTCAATAAAAATGTGGTAAAAATGTAGATTTTAACCAAATGGCTTACCAATTAAAGCCACAATCAGTCCTATTTGTTGGAAGGCTTTAACAATGAATCAGCTACAAGATTTGTTTGCAATAACAGCACTTTGACAAAACAAACATCCATCTGCTTTCTGACAGCTGCTGCCTGCTTACTTTAACTGTACACAGGAGTTCGGTTCCCCAGTGTAGTGATCAGGGTTTTTTGATTCAACTCATTTCAGGCAATCAAAAAAGTGAGCCACTTAGGTGGCCTATTTTAGATTTATATATGCAGGGAGAACCCCACAGATGCTATTATAGCAAATGGAAGTACATCATTTGAGGTGAGGGAAAAGGGTCTGATCACACATTATAAAGATACACCCCCCCATGTTAATTATATCATGGTTGGGGACAATTTGGCAGCCCATCATCCTTCTTATTAAGTTAGAAAAATCCATGAACGAGCAAGGATATGTGCAAAGAGTTCCCTTGTTCAGGAAGCAATAAAGGGAAAAGAAAATATCAGCCATAACCGCAGCAAGCGATGCTTGTCAGAGCAAGCAATCAATACTCATTTTGCAGATACATGCATTTGCTGTGAAATCAATAATCTGTTAAAAATAGTATAGCAGCATGACAAAAAACAAGTAAGTGAACTAAAGAGCAAGTGTACAAAAATGTGTAAAATGTGTGTTTTTTTCCTCATTAACGAGTCAGTTTACAGAGGTAGATAACACACAATAGCTCAGCCTCAACTGCGTGGCAAATAAATCAGCTGGTGAGATGTTTTTGGATGAATGAATTGGGGATTTACAGTATATTTGCATAAATGTGGGAGCTACATACAGATTTACCATATTTGTGTGGAGAGTTTTGGTTGGATGAAAGCATTGGGGATTTAGGGTACAATTACATATCTGTAGGAGCTATATACAGATTTACCACACTTCTTTTAAGAGTTTGAGTTTTTAAACCTTATTGAATTGTACTTTTGTTGTAGTGATTGTGGACAAAAAGAGGGTTGAACTTGGTCCACCCAGATTGGCCTATAGATGGCCCTAACTAGATTTGACTTGACTTTTCAATATCCAGCTCTTTTTCTGTTGACTCCATCTGTCTCAGCACGTTCAGCATTTTTACAAACAACTGAAAGAATGCTGAGTTATAAAAAGCATAACTAATAATTAGCCTGTTGAAAAAGTCTTAGGACTTAGCACTACTCAAGAAAATTGACAACTCCTCTTTGCTAAAAATGATATTTGACATCACTCCATTCCCAGCCAATACAGTTCAGGTTCATGGTTTATAGAGGGGAAGAAATTAGCTTGATCCATATATGACTAAAAGGTCTTCCATCAAGTCTGGTCTAAGCAATGACAAAATATTAATGCTCATTATTATGTAAAAAAATAATTTGGGATTAATTGACATATTAGAGCACCAGTTAGCATTTCTTAAGTAAAAAAATCTTTAATGTACATTTATAAAAGCTGTCTCTCCCCAGGCATCAGAGTTCACTTGTGAGCTGTGTCCATATGAGATGCGACCTGATGCCAACCGCACCGGCTGTGTTCCCATCCCGATCATCAAGCTGGAGTGGCACTCCCCCTGGGCCATCTTCCCCGTCTTCATCTCCATGCTGGGGATCATCGCCACCTCTTTCGTCATCGTCACATTTGTCCGATACAATGACACGCCCATCGTGCGAGCATCCGGACGGGAGATGAGCTACGTGCTGCTGACCGGAATCTTCCTGTGTTACGCTATAACGTTCCTGATGATCGCGACGCCCGATGTGGGAGTGTGTTCATTCAGGAGGATTTTCTTGGGCCTGGGGATGTGTTTCAGCTATGCCGCGCTGCTCACCAAGACCAACAGGATACACCGCATCTTTGAACAAGGGAAGAAGTCTGTAACAGCACCCAGGTGAAGACCACACCCGTCTGTCATTATACACACTCTCTGTTTGCCCTCTGTGTGGATATGTGTTCAGCACATGTAGAGCTCGATGAGTGTAGTGGCACTGAAGGTCGCTGTTAGTGTGTTGTTGTTTTTTTTTTTTGTGCACTCAGGTGTGTTTATTCACATAAAGACATAACCTCCACTTCTTCCTTACTAAGCTGCTTGCAATCATTATTCATCATTTATTTTTCATCCATTATTTATGAGAGCCATGAACTCGCACTCACCTATTGTACTGTTTGCACTCAGTGTGAGTGACTCTGGGAGAGAGCATCAGCTAAGTGGCTAAAATGTTAATGCAGTATTTAAGAGTGCTCAGGTTCATGTCCCTGCTACCCAGATGGTCATCTGTTTTTCCTTCAGCACCAGCCGACTGTATGAAGTTATCTTGTTATTGTGCTCATACATATAATTTTTTATGATAATTGGGGTTTTTCAAATTTCTTGCTTGTTTTCCAGGAAAGACTGCTAAGAAGATTATTTCGTTGTTTTTTAGTTGTTTGTGACTGTTGCTCTTACTGTTACGTATATGAAAGAAAACAAGCAAATTAGAGTAAATACATTGAACACAAACTGCAACACAATTGAGGTAAGGACACTGAGATGCAGAAGGAGGCAGTTAACATGCAGTGACTTTCTGCAGAGGGGTTTTTGAGGCTCTTTTCAGGTTCCAGTGTGTGCTGTGCCTCCAGGTAGTCAGGCACTGAGCATCCTTTGAGCCTGGGAGCTTGAAAGAGCAGGTTGTTTCCTCACTAAGGCTGTAAGTGAAAATCTAGCTTTTGTTTTGGGGTATTATTTGCCCTCATTCTTATCTCTCTGGCATCAGCACATTTCCTCTATCCTGT
The DNA here is from genome assembly GCA_005408345.1 of Macquaria australasica. Lineage (NCBI taxonomy): Eukaryota > Metazoa > Chordata > Actinopteri > Centrarchiformes > Percichthyidae > Macquaria > Macquaria australasica. Next base: position 199,574 of record SEMN01000287.1, read on the forward strand.
GCTATGTGTTACTACAACTGCTCCTCACTGTCTGTCTGTTTCATTCTTGCCTCAAATCTCATCATTACCTTTTTCCCCTGATGTCCCTCCAGCTCAACAAACTGTGGGAGTGTGTATGGCTGCATGTATAGTGTAGGAATATAATATATTGCTGCTGTAGAATAGAAAATGTGTATCAACCTTATAGATACTATAAAAGCAGCCTTGTTTTTAGGTTAATGGTGAAGGATTTTTGTTTTTTAAAAATGCATTTGTGAAAGACTTTAAGAAAAATAATATCTTAAAATTAGCCACAATTTGAATTGTTTTCATGTAGCAATGACATTTTTGAAGCACATATCATTTCTGTTAGTGCAAACGTTCTAGCATGGGTCACCCCACTGGAAATGAAACCTGTAGCTCTGGCAGCGTTATTCCCTTGCTGCACCACCTCCTCATATGAGTAAACCTCTCCCTCCCAGGTTCATCTCTCCTGCCTCCCAGCTCGTCATCACCTTCTCACTCATCTCAGTCCAGCTGCTGGGGGTCTTCGTCTGGTTCGCGGTGGACCCTCCCCACACGGTCGTGGATTACGGCGAGCAGCGGACCCAGGATCCCATGTCGGCACGCGGCGTCCTCAAGTGTGACATCTCGGACCTGTCCCTTATCTGCTCCCTGGGTTACTCCATCCTGCTGATGGTGACATGCACAGTTTATGCCATCAAGACGCGAGGCGTGCCGGAAACCTTCAACGAGGCCAAGCCCATCGGATTTACCATGTACACCACTTGCATCATCTGGCTGGCCTTCATACCCATCTTCTTTGGCACGTCACAGTCCGCGGAGAGGGTAAGTGTGTATATGTTTTATGTAGGTTTGTGTCAATCCTACCTAACCTGCATACTTTTAACTGCAGTTTTAACATTTTCTTTGTGAACTGCAGTCTACAGAGAGTGTGAGTATATTATAGCAGAAGTCTGTACTTCATCCTCATCATCTTTCGGATTACTGAGTCTGCAGAGAGGATGAGACCATGGTGTGAGTTTGCTAGTGTGCGTGTCTCTCTGTTGGATTACCCTGTATATGACCTGTTTGGGATTTCAAGCAATTTTCTTTTAGACATCACAGTGTACAGGAAAGATGACTACAGGGTGCATTTGTGTGTTTCACTGTGTGTGTATTTGTGCATGATTTGACTCTATAGAGAAGGGTGCAATGGATTTAGATGATTTTTGTGTGATGTATATTTGTGTGAAATATCTTTTATAAGATAACAATTCACTGACAAGTGGATTTTGATGATGTGGTTTATGGGCTTTCTGTGAGCATGACTAAACTCTCCTGAGCCTATTTTGCAGCATTATTAAGTTTTTTGAGTCATAAATTTGCATGTAGTGTTATGGCAAAAAGTTTGCTTTTTTTCCTCCCCTGACTGCTTTTCTGGAGATCAAAACTGCATCTCTTGGCACTGAGAGATAGATATGCTTTTCAATTGTAGCTATACTAATGGCTTAGAGTCCAAAATCTCCTGACAATCCCCCGTGAGTACAAGAGGATTTTCTGTCTGGCTGATTGACTGAATCCATGCCTTGGTCCGGGCTTTTAGAGGGTTGTACTGTAGAGCGTATTCTTCCTATCTTTAGTAAATTATTGATGACTATGATGTGAGCAAGATGTAACTTTCACAAAGTGAAGGTGTGTGTCTGTGTGTGTGTGTGGGCAGCCTTTACAGGGTTCAGGCTTCACCTAATGAATGATGGTTTCATTGTGGATGCACAGTACATTTTCTACATGTATACTGCATTTATTGGATATTTCAAGTTGTACATTATTAGCTTTTACATAGTTATCTACTGTATTTTAAACACCCATATGCACACTTACACAAAGCAAAAAAGGTTGTGAACCACTGCCTTAGGGAAACAATAATCAGAAGTGATTGACTGATTGTCTAACAGCCTATAAAAGGTGTCCTTTCACCTTATCACTTTAGAATCTGAGGGTTTAGGAGGCCTGAACATACATACACTCAAACAGCTAATCTGATTCATAACGATACAGTATACACATAGTAATCCCTTGTGTTTACTTGAGCTAAAGCAGCGGCGGTTTATTGATTCCATTTCTTGATAGTGCAACACTAGTGCACACTCACTGAGATTGAAGGCAGGTCGTTGATTGCAGATGTCACAGGTTATACATCACAATACTAAACCTTTGTATACTGTAAATGCGCACATATGGTAGATAGATAAGCAGTAAACAGACACACAGTCGTGGTGGTGAACAGATAGCTAGCACTGTATTATTAACAGGTTTGAAGTATAACATAATATGCACGTAGACACAGAAATGAATCGATTCAATGTACAGCGCCAAAACAAAGTGTGTCCTTAAGAGTGCCTGTGAGTCCATCTACACAATCTCAAATGTCAATATTCTGTCCAATTACGTCGTCCTCTTCTACATAAACACTAAATACCTATATGTACAGTATGTGTCCACTGAAGGTTCAGGTCCTCCCTTCCTCTCCTTCAATAAAAGAGTCGACTCTTATAGTCTCTCCCTATTTTGGAGTGTCACTCAGGCAATTTTCATTTCTCCCTTTCCATGCATCTCAGCCCATTTTCCTTTCAAGGCAGGTGCCTGCCTCTGTCGCATGGCAAAAAGCTGACATCAAAGTGATCCGGTCTAATCACACATCAGGGAAATCATACTCTTGCTGAATGTTTCATAGTGTTTTTCCTTTGCTCTCTCTTTCCATCAAGAAGCCAGGGAGTTTTGGGGTAGTTATTGATGCAGGAAGTTTTAAGTGACTCAGTGAGATTTTTTTTCTTATTATTTTTCAAGCAATGACCTTTTTCATTTTCACCAAATTCACGGAAATAGGATCTGACGAGTATAATTACAATTATAGCCTAATAAGGAGAACATTACTTATTCACCTTCCCCAGAAAGAGGCTTTAATCCAGTCATGGGTTTCAAACAGGTGACCTTATGACTGCTAGCAGCTTCTCTAACCTTTAAGCTACTGTGTGTGAGTGACGGTGAACCTGCTGATATTGTATTGAGTCCATGACCTTGCATATTTTATACTGTGTTTGTGACCATTTGTAGATGCTGATGTGTCATGGCACCTTTAGGGTGTGTTAATACGTATGTTTGGCTGCAGAAGTCATTTGTGTGTGTTTGTAAGGCTTTATAAGAGTATATCTGTGTGTGTGTGTGTGCGCGCATGCACGTGTGTATGTATGTTATCTGACGTGCTGTCTTACTGGTTGAGCTGAGCAGCGTCAATGCCATGTTTGTTCAGCTAATTAGAATGTCCACCAGCGACTTCTTGTGTATTTGCATTTGAGTGTGTTTGTCTGGTGTGTTGTATTTAATTGGAATATCCACCAGTGCACATTTGTGTGTGTGTGTGTGTGTGTGTGTGTGTATGTTGTTTCTAATTGGAAAATCCTCTGGAGTGTGTGGCAGCTGGCTGGCTAACAGAGAGAGCAGAAGAGAGGGAGGAGAGACGAGTGAAAGGAATAAACAGGTAATGATGTGACTCGCTGATGGGGCTTTAATGAGGAGAGCTCTACCAAGGGCATAGGTTTGGTTTCCGGCGGGGGGGAGGAGGGGGAAGGGGCTACAATGAAGTTAGTTGGAGGTTAGATGACAACATGACTCACATTATGATTAACTTTGTCATCAAATGGCCATCATGCTCTGCCTTATCATTCTCTTAGTATTGTCAGTAGTAATAATAACTATTAAAACTGCTTTATTCATTTGTGTACCATTAAGACTCAACTATCCTGCAACACAACTACTGATAATCACTCTCAGATACTTAGATACACCCTGGGCATATCTAGAGATGTTCTTTTAAGTCCGTTTTTCAAATTTTTTGCACTGTTTGTGACCCATGCTTGCTCTGAAATATGTGAAATGTACAGCTACTTGAGATGCTCACGGCAGCTGTTCATTTGTTAATGGCATCTGGGCTCGTGATGAGGCGCCTGTCGAAACAGTGGCTTGCATAATGACATTTCAAATGCCTTTTGTTTGAGGGCTTGGATCTTCTCGGCGCCATTCAATCTGACTCCACCACATGTGCTTCAGTGTGTCACGGTCTTATTCAGTGTCTACACAGGCTGCCGGGTGAAAACAGCACGTTAGCAGAGCAGCTTTGGTCCTCCATCAGTGACTACAGGATGTGTTCAGACACAATAGGTCACCCGCGTTTTGGCAGCGCTCAGAGCCAAACACACAATCATTGTAGTTACCTGCATAAAACAGAAGAAAATAGACTTGAAGTGTAAAAACAACATTTTGGGTTGCAGTTACACGCATGTAGCACAACTGAAACATGAGCCATTAGGCCACCTGTGACAGCTGGATTGATTAAAATAGAAGCATATCTGTTCCGTCAGATGCGTTCACTGACTCCTGATGAATGATCTCCCTTTACCAGTCAGTGCTGTGACCAGTTTTGGTCTGGTGTTCACAGACAGCTGATGTTGTGTTCATTTCAGGGACATTTCACCATTGTAGTGTTCCTTAGAGTTATGGCGTGTGATGTTATACACAGCTCCAGTTTTCCTCACTCACTCACTCCTGGTCTCTTGTCAGCTTCTACCTGTAAGATGATTCTTCTTCAGGCTCATGCTCTCTTCTGTCAGATATTCAAATTTCCTGTTTCCTGTTCATGGACCACCCTGGGTTCATATTCATGTGACCAGTGTGCGTTTATGATACTATTGTACCTCAACAACCTGTGAGGAGTTATAATGCCATCTACTTTCCTGCATTGACTGGGAGAAGTGCTGGATTATTTTGTGAGGTACAGCAGGATTAGCAGAATCAAGAGGTGAAGCCTATAGAGACCATTAGAAGATACAGTCTGTGCTCATATAACAAAGGTTACAGTGCATAACCTCCCACCTAAAGAAATCCAACATTCCCTCATAGCTTCTGGGTTGAATAAAAACCTAACTATACTTTGTAGGTGTGTGTATGTTTAGAATTACTTTATGTGGTTAATTTACTGACAAATGCAGATTTGAGATTCTGCCACACCCTCATCTTCTGTCCTCACCCACTCACCGTCACTTGCTTCACTTTCCCCTCTCATTCGTCCCCATCGCTCACGTCCTGTCCCTCACACTCCTCGCCTCTGAATACTCAACATGGCTCTAAGTCACAGCAGGCAGAGAAAGAGGGGAGGAAAAAAAAGGGAGAGGAGGAGAAACGCAAAGAAATGGAGAGCTAAAAATTTGAAAGGGAAAGTTGCAGCGAGAGATAGGGACATGCAGGGAGACAGTGAGACACGGAATAAGAATGTGAGAGATAAATCAAGAAAGAGGGAGAGGGATTCTTAACATCACCAACGAGGAAAGTATTGTTTTGAAATAGGTCATGCTACCATGCAGAGGCTGCTGGCTCCAAACAGCCGCACCCTGCAGAAATGGGAAAGGTTGTGTGTGTGTGTGTGTGTTACGAGTATGCACGTGTGCTTCCCTCAGCCTCTCTCTGCTTGCTGTAAAGCCCTAACTACAGGGTACATCCTCTCTCCAGCCGTCTCTCTCGGTGTCTGCTTCATCATTCCTTTGCCTGACACTATTGACAGAAGACCATCTTTCTTTCTTTTTTCTTTTCTTTCTCTCCACTCTGTCTCTTTATCTTTCTCTCTCTCTCTCTCTCTCTCTCTCTCTCTCTCTTTCCACGTGAGACACCTCTCCTGTTCTCCAGATGTCTTAAATATGGTCAGCTTGTTATCTCCTGCTTCCAACAGAGGAAGAATCAACCACCCCGCTGCTACCCACAAACCCACTCACTGTGTGTGTGTGTGTTTTTGGTATGTCTGTTGTTGTGTCATTATGCGTGCACCAGTTGCTTGCACAGAGAGACATATTTGAGTGAGTTTTTTTGTTTGCTAGTTATGCTTGTGTATCGATGTAGGAGCTGCTGAGAGACGGAGGAGATTTTTGTATCATGCACCTTTTAAAGACTAGCCCTTCTTGTCCATCCAAAAGAGAATATCTTCTAAAATGTGACATTTTTATGGGAGTTTTTTCGTTCCTAAACATGGACATGAACACCTTGGTCTACATTAGTAGGTACGGAGTGAAACCACGAGGTATGCAGTACAGCCTAAACCCAGCTTGGGAACAGGCTGAATTCTGCAGTGTCGTCTCTCTGACACATTCCCCATCTCTCTCTCACACACACACACACACACACACACACACACACACACACACACACACACACACACAAGTCTAACCTTAAACCAAAGCAAGACCCAAGTGTCCTAACCTCAAAATACCCCCTTTTAAGAAGTGAAGAATGGCAAATGGCCTCACTTTGAGTAACATTTGTCATTTTTTTTCTCTTCTTGTGATTGCGTTTGGTCCTCAGGAGTATATAAAGAACACACACAATCTATATACCTGCCTCACAAGTCCATTTCTGCCCCTCACAACACACACACACACACACACACATATACACACTGTGTCGTGGCTCACTGTCCTCAGACAGATTTATGGCTTTGACTGTGGTCCCGGTGGAGGACCAGTGACGCCCAGATCCTTACCGGGAGTAACCTCCGGTAATCAATCTACAGTAATCTGAAGAGGTTGGGAGAGACAGAGGAGGAGCGAGACAGGGAGGCAGAATAAAAGCGACACGCTAAGAGGGTGGGAACAACAACATAAAAAAGAAAGGGAAAGAGAGTGTTAGAGGAAATGAAAAGGAGGCAGCAAGAGTGAACATACAAGGCAAAAATGCAGCAAAGAAAGAATCAGAGAGTGTGGGAGTGCAGAATGAGAGCGACGTCAACCACTAGCAGGCAGAGTCAAAGAAAGGTGGGATTTACACAACCATCAAATGCTAAAGATGGAGGATGAGAGGCAAGCTAATATTAGAGAGAGAGAGAGAGAGAGAGCAATGTAGATCAAATATGAGGAAGAGTAAAATTGAAACACTCAGAGATACAGAGAGAATGAAAGCAGGATGAAGAGGAAGAAGGGGAAACAGAGAAACGTGAGAGGGACAGATGGCCAAAGCTGTGGGGTCTTCAGCATTTTAACATCGCAACTGACTCTCTCTGTCACACGCAGCTGTCCTGTCCTAAACACAGTGCTACACAAGTGCCTTGGGAAGATCACATTGTAGGTTTTAACACATTTATTTCCATTTGTACTTTGACTGGCCAGTGGATGATTCAGCTGCAGCTTATGTCAGTGTCTATAAAATCTATAAAACTGGATACTTAACACAACATTCGCTTAAACATTGTTTGCATTCACCGTGATACAGTACAGTGTGTGAGCCTGACACTGTGTGACATACTGTAGATTGTTTTTAACAGTCCATATAACCATGGTATGTACTATGTTTCAGTAAGAGTAAAAAGCTGGAAATCTTTAATAATATGCAAACACGGCTCAGAAAGACAAACGTGAATAGGTAATTGGTTGAAAAGTTGTAGTAGTAGTATAGTAGTCACTTCTTAACTCAAAGTGCAGTCAGCAAAGGCTCAAATGCTAACAGTAGAATATCCAAATGCTGCCTGCTAATTGAATAACATCTGAACTTGTTTTTTACCTGAGCAGTGGCTGTTATATTGGTTAAATGTTAGCAATTGGTGGGGATTCCTGTAACAGTCAGTAAGGATTTATGCATCCAGAAGGGGCAAACTGCTCTGAATTAAACATATCAGGTTTCGTGTTTTCTCCCAGGCAGAGCACCACTCCCAAAGCTGGAAAGATGTGATGATTTGTACAATGTACTGTCATTCTTTCAATTGAACCATTTTGTGGGGAAATTTGTGGGAATTTGACAAAATTGCAAGCTGATGAAAAATAATGTTGAAATTGGTTGAATTTGTGTGATTGTGAATTCTTGGAGGGACTATACACAGCCTCTCATTACATTTACAAGTACATGGCTTCTAATATAACAACCCCCATATATAGTAGTATTGAAACCAGAGTGAGCATTCAGTAGGTGGCTTCCTTCATCAAGTGAGTAGCAGCACTGAGCCACAAAGTAATACAACATACGAGAAGGAACTGTATGAGCTGTGCAACAAAGTCCCACATCTGAGTGCAGATTACATGTTGTGGATGCAAATTATGTCAATATGACAATCCTGTACGATTGATTGTATTGATTGTGAAATTTCTCACATGACAATGGTGAAAAATGCTCATGCAATTTGTGGTAACTGATTATACTAGGCTACCTTTGGTTGACGGTAGGGAGCAAATTTGGTTATGATTAAATAAGAAAAAGTTGAACTCAAAATTAAAACTACCTTCCAAATGCAAGCTTTCTTGGTGTGAGTTGACATTAAAGAACATATTGAGCTTGAGCTTATTGAGGCAAGGTAACATACCAGGGAACATTCTGATTTTCCCACACATAAGCTCATAACTCCTACAGTAGCGATTCACAGGGATCAACAGAACACGTACAGAGAGCAGATCACTCCTGACCAATATGTCTTCCCTCTGCTGGATTTAGACGTCATATCGTCTTTATTCTGACAGAATTTACCAATCCTTGGGGTGATTATCTTCAACAGGCTGTGTATGGGGGTGGGGGGTGCGGGGGAAGCTTTCATTCATTTTTGAAGGAATGGGTTTTGGAATCTTTTGCAGGGTTCTGGTGGGATTTGGTCGCTTGGCTGAAAATGGGGAGAGACAGACAGCAAGTGTCAGATCCTGACATCAAACAGTGAGATGCTGAAGGATGAGGGGACGCCCAAGGGGGACCTCACACAGAGACGCTCGCAGTCACACACACACGCACACACACACACACTGTGTATGCATACACACACGCACGCTCTACCTTCACAAACGCATACATTTAAGCACACTTACATGCACATACACAAACACACACACTCGCAGAAACTATTCTCAAGGGAGCAATAGAGACAGGCAAAGAACAGTATATATCCAAACTTCTGCACAAAATTCCCTTTCAAGGCCCAATGCAACAGTCATCTCCATCACCCTTACATCTCTAACAACACTAAAATAACATCTGTTTATTTTCCACCTCCACCATAGCTGTCATTTCTTCATCCCTGCATATGTCAGACTGTAGAGAGAGAGACTGCATGACAAAGCAAAAAATCATGAAGAGATGATAAAAGGCTTCAACACAGGCACTGCAACTGATTAACAAGTAGTGTTGGCAGTTGTTTTTGTGCCTATTAACTTTTCAAGATTTACAGTTTTTAAACTGATTGTTTTTTGTCTATTAACAGAACAAACTGTAAAGTATGTGAAGCAAAAGCACAATATTTTAAGGAAATGGTGCTGTATTAATTAACCACAAGGATGATAATTTAGACAAAATTAAAAACATTGGAAAATTGATAAATGAAAACCGTTAAAGATGCCCCAATTTAATTAGTGCTGTACTGCTGATCCTGCTGATCCCAAGAGCCTTTCAAGCTGTTGCTGTGCAGATGCAATAATCTGGCATCCAGTTGTTGGCAGGGGTAAGGAGATACTTGGCTAGGGGATTTTGGAGCTCTGTCAGACTTAAAGTGTCGGAAAGCATTCAAGTCTGAATCGGGAATAAAAAGTCTAGTCAGTAAAGAGTTGTGGGGTAGTGCCATGAAGTTTGAATTCTTATTCCAGTCCGTGTTGCCAAATGAATTGAACTTTCATGTTGCTGGAGTATTTGAAGCTGTCACCTTTTAAGCCAAAAAAGGGCACCCTATTAGTAGTTTTTATGCAAGTACACAGGTTTGTAGCACCCAAATGAAATGAAAAGCATTTATGTGAGTGATTGAGATAACTTTTGTTTCATTCTTCTGTGTACACTTAATGTATATTGAGTGCAAACAGTATATGTGTCTATCAGAGTATCAGCTGCATGATTGTGTGTGTGTGTGTGTACTATGATTTGAATTACTGTAAACAGGTGGCCATCAGTACCACTTGTAGAGTAAGTAAGACTAATACACCTGAGAAGATTGCCAAAGATGCACTAACTAACCGTGACAGAAAAAGCAAAGACAAATGATGTCAGCCTTTTAGCTGCTTGTTGTATTTAACATTTTCATCTATCTTACTTCACTATGCAAATAAAATCACTATAGTAACCAACCTAACTTGTCAGATAGATGTCTGATCTTTACTGCAGAGCACATTTAAAGTCCACACTGTACATTTAACTTCATATGGCAACTTTAGAATACACTATAACAAAACAACAAAGCTTTATTTTTGCTGTGGCTGTGGATGCTAACCACAAGTGACTCATGATACCTTAAACTATATCTCCAATCAAGAGGCCATAGTTGACTTGCGTTTCATCATTGGCTGCAGATTAACTATAACATTGCATGTCTCAATTATCACTACCACGTTGTTTTTCTCCAAAATTAGCATGGCAATGTGCCTACACACATACAGTATTCCTGTGAACACTGATGTGTCTGCATCATTAAGGAAACTATCAAGGTAAAAATATGTTGATGACTTTGTAAAGGCAAGGGGGACTGGTGACATTTCCAAACAGGGTTGAATTAGAGTTGTTAGTGGCCTGTTCTGAACAAAAACATAATTTAAAAAAAGTGGAGTAATATGAGACCACTACGTGTTCCCTAAGTAAAGTCACCAAATAAAGGCCATGATTTTATTACCTTGATTTATTCTTCTTGTAGTAATTTCATTTGAATTACAAAAGAGGGTTGGGAGTGTGTAGTGCAACTCAGTGTTACTGTGGGGAAGTGTTTAGTAGAAATTCCAGCCCAGTTTCTGTCAAGATTGCTTAATGTCAGCGGCAGCTACTTCACATTTAACATCCATGACAGAAGAGCAGACATACAGTTACTCCCGTTTTACATGCTCAACGTGTGAGACATTTTTTTCCCCTACAACTTAGACAGCCGTCTGCTGACTGATGATGCTCTATATAAGTCCTTGCTGGGTATTTTAATTGGATGGAGCTGTGCACAGTGGGACCACAATCATGTCTAGAGAGAGAGGGAGAGAGAGACCCTCACAGTAGACATTACTATGAAACCTTTATGCTCAAAATTTGTTTGACTTGACACTTCTCGCCAAACCTCATACAGATCTGCAAGTCAATAAGAGCTAAACTAACAAGCTGTGGCAGAGCAAACACAGATGTAACCTTATTTTATGAAATACCCTGTGCACTCTTTTATGACACACACACACAGACCTTAGACCAGTATGGATTAGATGGAGGAAAATGTCTCTAAGTGCTGTTTTGTAGAAGATAATGAGGCACTTGTGGACAACAGTGACCACGCTTGGGCCCAATTAAGCTGCACTGCCACAAAGTTAGAATATTACGGCGGAGAGTCCTGTGTCAGAGCCTTTTTTTTTTAAAGAGTTTTTCATCACAGCATCATGTTGGAAAAATGTGTGTGATGGGCGTGTGGAGAGGTGCAACTTAGGGATTTAACAAGCTCTGAAGACAAAGCATCTTGAGAAAGAGAGACTAAAAAGCCTCAAAAGTAACTTTTTCATGCGTAAGAATAAAAAAAGAAAACACCTCACCTGTAATTTTTTTTTTTAGCTAAAATTGGTTTCTAAATGATATCCCGGTTTGAATTGAACACTTACTGTAATTGGTGTAACTTCTGTCCACTACAGCCATGAACTGATGGTTTTTGGGGTTATTTTAAGACACAAACATTTTTCTTCACTACCTGTTTTTAGTGTGGTTGGGCATATATCTATTTAACGTGGCTGGATTCAGTGTAAAGAAGCATTTTACTTAGCCTATAATATATCGATTGAATATATTGCACAATTAATGGTGCGATATTTCCAACTGAAATACTCAGGGATATCCTTTATGGAAGATACAATTCTGATAGTGTTGATGCTTTTATATTTCAAAGAAAGAAGCTTCTTTCCATTTTCTCTGTCCTTACCTTTTGTTCTCATGATTGTCCATCATTTCATATAATAAAGAGGTTTATTGAAGAGGGAAATAAGCTCTCCAAGCTAACAATTTTGCTAACTGTCACTTAGCAAGCTTGTTAGCTTGGTTCCTAAAGGGACAAAAAGTTTACACAATTTATTCAAACGACATTTGTACCATCAACTAATGTCTCATGTCTGAAAGCCATGCCTCTTTTGTGGAGCAGTTTGTAAACCGACAGAGGAGACTAAATAAAACTGGATGGTGCAACACAGTTATTAAGTGAAGATGTCTACCTCCATTTTGGGCTCTCTGCTCCCTCAAACATCCTCACTGTCATGATGTGATGATGGCTTCATATTGGTCAGTGGTTTGGATTTATTTCTCTACTGAGCAAATCCACTAATTGTTGAGATGCCATGGAAATGAATTGACGTGGCTGCAAACTTTTGCCTTTTTATATAATATATAATGTAGGCACACTTTATATTCTTATTGATCCAAATTATATTCCCTAAATATAGGCTAGTAATGATAACACAGTTGAAGGTCTTTGTAAAAGATATTTGACAATGAAAGATTGAAAGTTAGCATTTCATTTATTTGTTTAATGTTACTGTTTAATTTGTCTATTCGAAAACACTGTGAACTTGACTGACATGAAAACAAATCAGAAATAAAAAATACTGATGCATAATCCTTCATATTTAGAAGTGGTAAAAACTGGTTTGGTCACGCTCCCATTTTTTAAATAAATAAATAAAAATAAAATCTCTTCACCCTCCCATGGCTCAGGTGATTAAAATGATGAGTGGTCCCATAGTGCGAGAGGACAGAAACAGGAGGTGGCAGTTAGATACACAGAGAGACAAACACACACACAGAGGAGGTTTTGACATTAAATGGCAATGTAAAGTTAGTTTAGGACCCTCAGGCAGTCACCTCCACTCGTAAAAAGGTTCAGTTAGGACAGGTAACTATCAAGGACGCTTAAACTCATTATCATTGCACAGACGTTGACGATGGTGATGGAGAGAAAAAACGAATAATGGGGAGATAGTAGACAAACAGAGAGTTTAGAAAGACTAAGAGACAGATATAGAAAGGGATATAAAAAAACTTGTTAGTGTGGGCCGAGATGAGGGGATGACAAGGAAAGGATGGAGAGATGGAAAGATGCAAGACGTCTTTGGGAATGAACGATGTCATGCACAATGCTTTCTCACCCCTCTATTTTTCTAATTGCCAATCTCTTTTTTTCTCTCTGACCGTTCGCTGACTCGGGACATGAAACAAAGCAGCCAGCAGTCATTTATTTCAAATGAGAGCTGGGAGACTGACGTCTGGCGAGAGATCTCAGTGACTCCGTGACAGCAGAGAGTTGAACACGAGTTCAGCTTTATGCAAACGCGCAGCTATTCGGTGCATGCAACAGAAGTCCAAGTGAAGGGCAGATGCTCTTCTACTGTGAAACTTTTTTTTAACTTTAGCTCTAATCAAGCAGTTTCTTCCAATCAATCCCAATTTATGAAGATATGATTTTACCGGCGTCTTTCTCTGTAGTAAAATACGTGTCCCTGTCTATTCACAGTAAAAAGAATATGCGTGAAAGGTTTCAAAGGTTGCAGGGATCCCTAGTGAGGTTTATAGCAACACTTTTATCAACAATTAAATGCTTTTACAGTTGGTTATGCTTCAAATACTTCATCAAAAAATGCCACACTATGCACATTAGTGCCAACAAATGACAACAGGCAACTACTCAGCCACTTGGCAACACACAACAACAAGCCTGGTTGCACACACAGTGAAGTTTGTGGCGGTGTTAATTTGAACGTGTGAGCTTCTGTGTTAAGTGTCCTGTGGGGACATTTTCCATTGTGTCAGTGCTGCAGGACTTTGATCCTCAGTTCAATCACTGTCCTTCTGCACTGCTTTGTCATCACTGTCTTTCTCTTCATCACTCTTTCTCTTTATTCCTCCATCTTTTTTTCTCTTTGACTTGTCAGCTTCCACTTCCTGTCAATTGGTGGTTGTTCTCCCAAACGTTTCTTTTCTTGTTCCTTGTTGGCCTGCTTCCTTTTTTTTTGTTCTCTCTCCCACTTACCCATAATGTCTTTCATATTCACACCATCTGTCTCCCTCTCTTCAAGTTTCTCTGTATCTTTCTGTCTGCCCCTTTCTCTGTTGTTGGCTATGTTGGCCAAGTTGCTCGCCAGAGCTCTTTGATTTCACCACCCTTTTCTCGCTCTGTGGTACATATGAAAGGAGTTGCAGTGATGAAGCAGTGTAATGACTTAGAATGTTTCGTGCCTTGGTTCATTAAGCATGAGAAGTCGGGATTTATGTGTGTGTGTGTTTCTCTTCTTATAACCCATGCGTAATCTGATTCATATTTCTATGAGGACATGCTTGCCTGTGCTTGCATTTACAACCTTTCAGACTGCTTCGTGTGTTAGTCTGACTGAATAATCTCCCTACAACCTGGTTTCAAAAGCAGTCATTAAACTACATCGTTGCACCACTGTCATTTTTTGGTAGTGAAAGCTAAGTAGTGTCGGTGAAAGGTGCATGGCACCCTTTTATTTTGAGAAGATGAGGAGCCCACATAATGACAATGCCATTATCCAATTATACAACCTATGTTTAAGGTCTTATCTTAATGTATACATGTCATATGTCTCTCCCTTCTGTGTATATCAGCGGGTGGAAATTGCAGTGTCTGCAGAAGAAAGGCCTAATTTAGTTAATTGGCTTCTGATGTAGTGTTCAAAAGCTGTGCATTCTATTTCAGAGCGTCATTTATAGTACAGCCCAGCCAACCCAGAATAGCCGTCAAATGTTAGCTGTCACGCTTCAGCTATCTGCTGTGAAAAGAAGACTGCTCTCTCTACACTTAACTCAGTGATGGGCGGGCTAACCATAAAGCTGCCTGTCTGTTGGGATCAGCCCTGTCTCCTGGGAATTACATTCTTATACAGCTTTTTAGTGTTAGCGACTTACATTAAATGGCAATGTTCACTGCCAGAACAAATGGCGCTCATGTTGCCCAGCAAAAAAATGTATTTAGCTTCAGTCCTGCTTTTTCCATGCTGCTGCATCTACAAAACTGACGTCTCACATCCACTTCCACCTGCATCAGGTGGTGCATCACACACTCCGCTCCTCCACCTACAGACTCTGGTCAGAAACAGACTCTTTCCCTCCAAAAGTCTCCCCTCTCAGGAAATGCATTTGTGATATGAATGTCATTATTTTATGTGTTAGAATTTGTTCTGCCTGCTCATGCAGTACAGTAGCATAAGTTATAATCTTTTTGGGGAAACTAATCATAACATACCAATTGTTGATATTTACCCAAATATACCAGACATATACCATGTATAATTTTAATAATAACATTATCTGATTATGTCAAATCCTTGGTCACTGTTCCTTTCAACCAATAATTTGTAACTGCTTTGGTCATTTTGGAGCTCAGAGAGGATGAGCAATTGAACAGTCAAAGAGTTACAACAGACGTGATGATGATGAAGATGCATCGTCTATCAAGCTCGAACCTCTCTGACACCTGAATACATCTTTTCCTCTCCTGTCAGAGTGGCTTCACCTATGCTATATATGCGCTGTGGCTCAATCTAGATCCACAGTAAAAGCAAACTCTTTCACAAACACTCGTTGACTGAGAAGATTCGGCTGTTTGTGGCCTACTGGGTCTGAGGGGGCCAACAATCTTTGATCATTATGATACAGTATGTTAAGAATAAAATATAATCTGAGCAACATTATTGTTTGCAAGTGTGTTCAACGTGAGATATCAGTGAGGTTGTGATATCGGCGGTTATAAATGATGGTAATCAACATTGTAATAAAGTCTGCGTTAAACAACAGTGGACCTATCCTAAGCACTAATTGAAAAATAAGTAAACAAAAATCCTTAGATGAGCAGTTTTTAAAATGAGTACCTCAGAGAGGACAATAAAAATGCTCCTGCATAATCAGCACCACACTGACACTGACCAACAATTTAGGTAAAGCATCACTTTCTTTAACGTTAGGGCTAAAAGAAAGTGCAGCACTAAGCCAACTATTTGCCCACAGAATCTAGTGTACATTTTTCTCCCCTTTCTATTTTTTTTCCAGTATTTCTTTCCCTTTTCTCTCTCCAGGTGTTAAAAGCACATCAGCCATCACTCTACCCCTCTGTTCCTCTCTCTAAATCTCTTCCTATCCCGGACCAGAGAGTCTCCGTCTGTAAATGTTTTAAACCTTAAGGGAACACATTGTATGCAGCCATCCGTGGCTAATCGTCTACTTTCTGAGTGTGACTTTTGGGATAATAGAGCGCTCTTCTGATGCACACATTTTTAGCCATTATCAGCTGTGGACAGCAGGGTGGAGGAGGACAGTTTCAGTGTGCGCGTGTATGTGCGTCTTTGTGTAAATAACAGCTGGAAGCCACAACTTTGGACCAAAGGCTAGATGTAATGGAAGCGGCTATCAGCAGACTTGCTGCTGTTTTGATAAGAGCAAGTTCACTGCTTCAGGGAATCTCTCTTTTCCTGTCATTTTTACTGTTATTCTGCCTTTTTTTTCTGTAGGTTATTCCATTTTCACTCTTTTCTTTACCGACTCTTTCAATCTTTTTTCTCTGAATCTCATTCCCGTCTCTCTCCTACTGAAAACAGTCTCCATCTGTTCCTCTCTGATACAGCCACTCACTGATCCCTGTATCAGTACAATTCAATTGAGTGCAGTTTGTTGGCAGGAAACATGAGAAAGAAACAATATGACAAAGTACAAATGAATCCACAATTTCTCTCTTGCATCTGTCTCTCTTACGGGCTTTTTCCTCTGGCTTAATTGGTGATCTGTCACAAACAACTGCAAAATTCAGTCTGTGTTTGTGTGTGATCTTGTGGTTGAGGTGAAAGAGAGCAGACAGGAGTGGAGAGTAAACTGCTATCAGAGCCTGTAGGTGAGCTGCAGGCAGAGCTCTTTACCTCTGGCCAACCCACTCTGTGATGCTACCAAATGAACTCCATCCAGAAAAAAGAAAGTAAAGCATGGCTGTGTTAGTAATTTCCATGTAAGGCTTATACATACTGTTTGTGTGAATTCAGGTTGGTACTGTATCTGTTTAAATGAAAGACCTTTATTTAATAAATGCAACACACCTATACACACCAACACACCCCATACTTAAATTATTTTTGGGGGAGTTTATTTATCTGTGTGTGTGTGTGTGTGTGTGTGTGTGTGTGTGCGTCCATTTGCCTCCAGTTTATTGGCGGTGCACTCTCCTTTCCCTCTGGCTACTGTCAATGTTATCAACTTCCACCTTCAGGCAGGTGTGTGTGTTCTTCTTCCTCTATATTTGTGAGGACCAATTTGATTTTGAGACCTTGAGAATGAGGATATCTTTGGAAAGTGACGACATTGGCTTCCTCAAAAGCCATTTTGTGGGTTAAGACTTGGGTTTAGTGTTGAGGTTAGAATTAGGTTCAGGTTAAGGATATGGGAAGGGTTGGGGTTAGTCCTCATAAGTATAGAAGTACATGTGTATGTGCCCACCATCACACAGTCAACTGATAATCTAAGGGGCCAGAAGGGTGATTCAGGTATTTTTGTCTATTTAAAGTATTGGTTAATTAGATTTAATTAAATGGGATTTAAGAAGACTTAAATCCCATTTGCCAATTAGTTCTTTTTGAAGTCAGTCAAGAGGTCTGGTCTGGTTTTGTTGAGAAATTAGACACCTTTTACTAAAGGATGTGTTACTGCGGACATACTTTTCAAGTATTACTTTCTTCATTTGGACATAAAACTGTCACTGTCAAACCAGGGCAGCTCAGGGCTGTAACTTCTTATTGAGAATCCTGAGGTCACATCCTCTTTATATTTTGTAATGTAATTTTCAATTTCCAATTGGCTAATGTGTTCTCAAATGAAACCTATTCTAGAGGCATATTTACAGCATTTACAGCTACAATGAATTCTGAATTAAATTACCAAATTAAAAAATGAAAATTGAGCACAACCTGCCTGATACTTTTGTCCCAACTGTGTGTCTTGGTCTTGATATTATTTAATCCACCAGGAATGCTGGCACCCGATGTTTCCATAGTCACAGTTGTCCTCTTGGTATTTAATGTATATGGTACATACATACATATGCCATATGGTACATACATATGAATACATATATAGTGTAATATAAAGGCAGTTAGTCCTTATTGTTGAAGAAGGCTATTGTGAAGCAGGGCTTCTATTCATTATTACTTTTTCAATTAACTGTTCTGTGTGTCATAAATGTACTATGGGACTGTACAGAAACTCATGAATGAAAATGAAGTCAGCAGTGGTGGATCAAACATTGCCTGAAGTAAAACTTGTAGCACTAGTGTGATTTTCAGAAACTGGCTGTCCAAGGTGTGCAGCCACTGCAGAGTTAACAGTGCAGCTTTACTTTCTCTCTGTTCTGCTTTCTCCTTCTTGTCAGGCTGTAGTTACCAGCACTGCCTCAATCAGTGTGTCCATGCACTTTTTGACAATGTAGTTGTCTTTCTGTTCTCTCGCTCTCTTTCTCACTTGAGCTACACTCTTCTTCTCTTTACCTCACTTGCCTCATCCCATAACATCAAGTTTTGTTTCATATTTCTTCCCTCGCTTCTTTCTCTCTTCCATGCCTCTCTATTACTTTCCCTTCCAGGCTTGGTCTTTCCATTCCTGCTTTTCTTGACCCATATTTCCATCCATCTCACCCCTCCTTCCTCTATCTGTCTCTCTCTCTATACCGCAGACAGTGCTCTGCCTGATAAGCCCGATGTCTTGAGAGCTTGTCAGCTGTGTCAGGTCTGTCCTCCTCCAAACTACTCTCTGAAACTCACTAAGGACCTGAGGACTAGTGCTCAGTCCACTGCAATGTGTATATGTGACTGCCTGACTGTCTTCTTGTTTCATTATAACTGTCCTCAAACTTACTTGGCAGAATCAATGAGGTCTAATAAAATAGTCTAATTTAGAAGGGTGCACATAACAATTTTGACTGTCTGCCTACAGTGCATGTCATCATATCTGTCCTTCAGTCCACTGACTATGTACTCTTTCACTAGTGTCAGCCATCTAGTCCACTTTACAGGACAGTATCTGTCTGTCTGTTTGACAGTGCAACTGCAGTCATTCAACTCACTCTCAGCTGCATAAATACAGAAATGCAGGAGGGAAACTGTAGTTTTCAGCTCAATCTCTCAATCTCTGTAAAATAAAGTTTTCTATTCCTGTAGGGTCTAATGTAAGCCAAATTTCATCCAAACTCTCAGAAAAACACGTCTGAAAGTCAATTTAGTGTAATCCCACTATCAACTTACCTGATGCAATAAACCACACCCATCTGGTGTTTCAGCCTGCCAAAAAAATGCTGAGAATCATTTCACATTCTTAGACAAAGAGACAAACTCTGCAGCACACGGGCAATTACGCAACTTAATTGGTGCCATCATTTCATATACCATTTGATCTACCTGCCTGTGTGTCACTGTAGCTGTCACTACACAAATTTTCTACTAATTACGCTCTTGTTAGACCATCTTTTACTTTCTGTCGTCTCCTTCTTCCTATCTGTCCTTCTCCTTTTTCCCTCATCAAACATATTCTGTAGTTGGACGATTACAGAGAGTATCTCTGACAACTTGAAATGTGATAAATGACTCTCTCTCTCTGTCTCTGTGTTTCTCTGTGTCTCTCTCCTCCTAGATGTATATCCAAACTACCACCCTGACCATCTCTCTCAGCCTGTCTGCCTCTGTGTCTCTGGGGATGCTCTACATGCCCAAGGTCTACATCATCCTCTTCCACCCCGAGCAGAATGTACCCAAACGAAAACGCAGCTTCAAGGTGAGGTGCACTTGAGTCTGTGCAGTGAAATACTTAAATCCCATACGTCAAATTTCCATAAAATTTGTTATATCTTAATTGGTTTTATTTGATATTGCAACTGATGTTAAATACGATTTATGCTGATGGAATGAGGATAATAAATCTGACAATACACTATGTGGAATTATATTAAACTAAAGAAGGAAACCAGAAGTTGAGTAGACTCATAGCATGCTAATAGTCCTCATTTCCAATCAATGGATTTCTCATTGTGAACGCATGATGATACAGGCAATCGTGACAGCTGCCGCCATGTCGGGGAAACTGAGCCAGAAGGGAGGAGACCGGCCCAACGGAGAGGTGAAGACTGAGCTATGTGAGAGCATGGAGACCAACAGTGAGTAAGAGAACACCAAAGTTTTATAATTACACATATAATAAACTATATAAAACTATATCATCCGACCAGTTGTTTTTTTTTTTTTACAGAAATCCATATAGATCAAGGCTAAAGTATGTACATGTGCAGTATGTCATGTACAATAATGTATATAATTAACAGTACATGACATGGACATGTAAGCCTCTATGTAAAGCTTGGGTAGAGACTATGAATCATTGTAGAGCTCACTTTAAGAAGAGAGAGTTGAATTAAACATCAACAGTCATCAGTTTGATTACAGTAACACTTTATTAGTATACATAAAAACATATAATATACATGCACAATAATACACACACACACACACACACACACATATATAGAGAAGTTAAAACTGACTAGTGTATAGGAAACACTTATTATGATGCACTCTAACAGCTGTTCATATGGGGTTATTTAGTCTTTCGATCAAATAGTTGATCTTATCCTCCCAGGAAGTGGGTAATACATTTATATGTTCACTTTAATTGCATGATGGAGTAGCGTCATACATACAAACAAACAAACATTTTCCCCTGTGTACATTTATGCTTGGATATACAGTTTGCATGAAGTTTTTTTTTTGCTTTTAATTAAGTAAAAGTATAATTTCAATTTGAAAATTAATTTCACGCCTGGCGTTTTTGCATGGCAAAACCGCTGCAACAGTGGCAGTTTTTAAATAGCATGGTGTGTGTGTGTGTGTGTTCTGAGCTGTGACAGTGAAGCACTGTTACATCCACTTCAAAGCTCTATTTTGTGTTGAGCTGGTTCTCCTGTGTCAGCAGTCTGCAGATGAAATGACAGAGGAGTGTGTGTGTGTGAACGTGCATGTGTGCCTTAGTGCGTGTGCGTGCGTGATTAGCTGTGAGTGTGTATGTGTGCACTCATGTTTTTGTATGAGTCTCCATCAATCTATAAATGTAAGTGGATTTGTGTGTCTCTCAATAGTTGTGTGTTTAAGTGGGTCTTGATCTGTGCATGTCTTTCTGTGCAGTCTTGGAATACTTTGAGGAGTATAATAGGTTTCAGACCTGTGAAGGCAAACCATGTTCTCCCGTTAGCACTTTATTAGCATCAGTGAAGGAAGCAGGTAACAGTTTGTTCATTTAGCCAATCGTTCACCTCTTCACATACATCACTTTGTGAAAAGTTGGACAATGATAAATTCCACATGGTGCAAGCAACAATTTATTTATACAAAAGTGATGGGCAGAAAGCAGGTTTAAGAGTATCTGACATTTTGCTTAAGAGTGCTCTTCAGAAAATATCAATAAAAAGCTCTGGACATATTTCAAGTCTGCATGCACTAATGCTCATTTATTTGATATATATATTTAATCATCAAGGACCTTTTTCCATTATTCCAGCAGTGTGATGGTGAAAGACAGAAAAAATAAAAGGGCTGCATGAAAGCATCAGAGTATAACAATAGCGCAGTTAGAAGCCTGTGGTTGCTGCAAAAACATTGACATTTACCATGGAACGCTTGAGGGGACACAAGACATAATGGGTTTGACAAAAAGCTCCCAACAACTCAGGTGGACTGTGGATGTGACACTGTTACGTGACCATCTGTAGCAAAATCTGCTCTCAACTGCTCTTTCTTCTGTTTTATTTTCCTTTGCCCCTTCCATTCCTCCAATCTGTCTCTTCTCTTTCATTTCTTTGTGTTTTTCGTCACACCTCACACCATCTTTTTTCCTTCTCTCCTTCTTCCACCCTTTTTCCGTATTCACACAGCTTCATCAACTAAGACGACATATGTCAGCTACAGCAATCATGCCATTTAAAGGGACCACAGAAGATGAAGAAAGAGATTGGACAGGAGAGGGGGCGTGTCTTGGGGGGCAGCGCCAAGCGAAAGAAGGAGCCGTCGTCCTCAGCCGATTGGCCAAAGAACTGGCGGACAGACAGAGCGCCCAATGGAATCCAAGCATGAGACATTTTGTATTGTTCCACATCAAACCACAGAGAGGTGGGACCACATAAACAGCCAGTCAGTGTGCCTGCTTTCCCGCTGCTCACAGCTCATTGGTCCTACTATGAACTTACCTGTTTTAAAAAAAGAGACAACATGAAAAAAGTGACATACCATAGGACACTGTGGTGGACAGAGTAACTATTAAAACCTAAAAAAAAAATAAAATAAAATAAAAAATTTCATGAAAAGAAAAAGAAAAAAAACTTTCAGAAATCATGTAGACATTATATCTAAAAGGGCAAAGGTGGGGCCGGGAAAGAGATTTAACAGATTACATTTTAAAAGATATTTAAAAAGAGAAAATCTATGAGACTCAAACATGTTTGTTGTTATTCTCTACTTGTAAGTATTTTTGTGGTTGTGACGATTTTTTCATTCTTGTCTCACCGTTGTCTGATGGATCGCCCTTGCTTAATGAGATGAGTGTGTTTCCTCCTGCTGTCTTGGCTAACCGGGTTGTAGCCTTGGGTTGTGAACCTGTAAAATGCCATGGTTGAAGCATGCCAGTTTTTATACAAAAAGGAGATTTATTTATAATAAAGGAATGTTTTGCAAATGTGTAGATTGGTGGTTGTTTGTACGTCTGTAGTTTTGAGGGTGATCACTTTACAAATTAACTTTTAGGACCTGTCTTAAATCATCTGTAGATAAATATATGGATGACAGAAGGACTCAGTAACATGTTATAGTAATGCATCATCCATTCAAATGTCAGCATTACTTCACATACAAATTAATGCTATTATATATGGATGTAGATATGTAATTGACTAGCGATCATGCTTTCAGCATAATACTGTGTGATTTTCTCATTCTTTTCCCCTCATTTGTAGTGTAATAATCCATCACTTTGGTCCAGACTGAAATATCTCAACAACTATTGGATGGATTGCCATGAAAATGTGTAAAGACATCCATGGTTGCCAAAGGATGGGCCCTACTAACTTTGGTGATCCCCTGAGTTTTCCTCTAGTGCCACCATGAGGTTGACATTGGAGTGAAATGACTCGACAACTATTGGATGGATTGCCATAGAATTTGGCACAGATATTCATGTCCATCCCAGGATTAATTTTAATAGCTTTGGTGATCCCCTGACTTTTAATCGAACACGATCATCAGGTCAAAATTTTACTTGCCAAACTTTGCATTGTCATTGTGAGCCTACCATTTAGCTCAAAGCACCGCTGCTTGACTGCTGCATGGCTGTAGACTCTAAGTCTTGTTTCAGTAATTGTCAACTATCAATATTGTTCTTAGCAATGGAATCAAATCAAAACACAGCAAAGCATAAAAAATCAAGGTTAAATCAATGCTTTGGAATCCAATCTTACATTACATTTCTGCATGAAAGGACAGTATATACACACTGCTCTTAAAGAAAAGTAGGATTGTTTCTTTCTCTGCCCCAACATTTTTTTTTAAAGCACTCGTTAATCCCATATTTTAGCAAATCCCTCAGTATATTCGGCAGAAAAGATCTCTTTCCAGGTTTGATTTTAGCACAGTTCTTATATTTTATGTATTTCCATTAAATGCTCTTAGGTCTCTTCTGCCCTCCTCCTCCTCCTCCTCAGTCATCCCTCATCAGTGTTGTGATCTCCCCTCAGACAAGATGTTGATGGGAGAAATCTGCCAGAAAGAAAGCCTGGAGGGAGAGTGTGAGAGTGAATGAGATAGAAAAAGATAGATATTAGAGCAGAGTGGACAGAATTCCCCTCTCTGTACTCCTGCATCAACCCACCAGATGTCCAACCTTCAAAAATACATGAGAGCTAAGAAAGAAACAGTCAACTGCATCAGTGAATCCATTCTTGATGGAGAGGAACAATCGATAATGCTGAAAACAAAGTGAAAGGACAAATCACACCATTTACGGGAGGACGGTGTGCCCTACACAGAGATGTCAGATGAAAAGGTGTAAAAATCTGTGAATGTGGTCTTGTGAATTTGTGTTCTTATACTTTTTGTAGTATGTTTGCAGAGTCCTCTGAAATACTCTCTTGATGACAAGGTTGACATGTAGACAAAATAGTAAATATAAACCCAGAAGAAAAGGCCTTGTGCCATCAGCATAAAATCACAGCTACAATTTTTGCAACTGGCATTGTGTGTTTATTCAACAGCCAAATCCCAAATGTCCTTGAGCAAAACACTGCACTCCTACCTGCTTATTTACTGGAAGCTGCTCAGGAAAGATTTGAAGCGTGTTTCATGACCCTAAGTCCCATGGAACTTGTTCATATGCCAAATGCTAACTTTTACACACAGACGTGTTGCCAGCGAACAATATTGGTAGTTCTTGTGTCAACACCATGACAACTGAGTGTAGTGTACATAATTTGAACAGCTTGTAGCTGCTTTTGTTACAAGGCTTCCTAGACTTCACCAGACTCTACACCTGTGCTAGCAGCAGAGGGATAACTACAGGCACAGCGGTGCCTTGAGCTAAATGCTAAGATCAGCATGCTAACCTGCTCACAATGACATGCTAACATGCTGATGTTAAGCAGGTATAATGTTTACCATGTTCACCATCTTAGTTTAGTGTGTTAGTATGCTAACATTTGCTAATCAGCACTAAGCAGCATAGCTGTCTAGCTGAAGCTGATAGTTGATGTATTTGGTCATAAATCAAATTAAAACATTTACCTGATGGTGACACTTGATGAAAAGTTAAGGGATCACCAAAGTGATTCCGATTCATCCTCGGGGCAACGTGGATGTCATATTTCATTTCACTTAAAACCACAAATGTCAACCTCATGCTGGCACTAGAGAAAAAGTCATTAGGATTCATCCCCTGGAGACCATAAAGGTTTGTACAACATTTAATGGCAATCCATTCAATAGTTTTTGAGATATTTCAGTCTGGACCAAAGTGATGGACCAACTGACAGACTGACATTGCCATCCCTAGAGCCATGCCGCTAGCATGACTTAAATAGATGATAAGCTTTTGTGATACAACTTGAATTTATTTCTCTTGTCATTGCAGTTAATTGGCCAAACTTAGATGGCTTAATATAAATATAAAAACAGCTTTTTATAATCACTATTTTGCACCAGCATATTGATAAACTGCATCAACTGTAGCAATGTTTCATTTTGATTAAGCAACTCTCATCTTTTCTTGAGTGGAGAAAGTCTCTTGCTCTTGCTAGTGCTATTACCATGACACCCCATACTTTCTGGAGTTTTCGCTTCACTCATCTAAAGTCACTCTGGGAATTGTAGGAAATCTCCATCCGAAGCAGATGTCGGAAACTTCAGTTTTCTGTCATGCAGTTGATTCATGTAAACAAAGGTCGGATTAGCTGTCTTAACAAACGTGATGAAATGGATGACTGTCGAGGGATCGAGGGCTGCGTCCTTTGACACTTGTTTGTCATCACACATGTAAATCTGTCTGAGAGTCATCCAGTGTTTCCTGAAAGAAACCAGATGGTGGATGTTTTGACCTTGCTGTCACTTAGTCAGTGAGTGATACAGCTGGTTCGTGTACAGGGTGGACTTGGTGTGATTAATTAGCAGTGAATCAGACTGACAAAAGTGACAGAGCACAGGTGTAGAAGACTGATAATATGCCAACTATAACCACCCTAACCCATTTTAAAAACATTGAATTTAATTTAACTTAATTTAATTTAATTTAGTCCATAATAACAGCATTGTTGTAGGCTGCTGTATATTAAAAGGTAATACTTTATGTGACAACTTTGACAATAGGGCCTGACCAAGGTGCTGGCCAACATGACATTTCCAAGGGTCTTATGTATGAAATCTCCTATGATCAGATTTCATTTTAAGAAGCGACTGAAGCAGATATACCCATAATCATGTAGTTATTTTAAAACACCCACTTTGACATGCAAATAATCTTATCTCTATTCAAATGTAAGTGAAAATTCTGCTGGTTACTTCAGGTCAGGTTGCATCAGGTGTGAGTGCACATCCCCCAAGCCCACGCTCAGCTGTGTAGCGCAGCTCGCCACCGGTGTAAGACAGCACACAGAGCACCCAGACTGTGTGCGCGCTGTGCAGGAAACAGGCAGGTTGATTAATGTGGTGGCATTACTCACAAGACTATCTATGCATATAAAAATAAGATTTATGACAGTAACTACTTCTAAACAATTTATGATAATTGAATATTCAAATTCATCGCGTTTGCACTTAAAAACAGAATGAGACATGTCATTACACTAATTGTGAGCTAGATTTGAAGAGTCATACCTGAGTTCTGAGTGAATAAGTCTAGAATTACCTTTTTAGGTTTTAGGCTATTAAAAATAGACTGTCAGACTGTTTTGAATCAAAAAATAAAATGATTTTAATATTACAATTAATCAAGCATACATTCATAAATGATCCTAGGACAACTCTCATTCAAGACATTGTGGAGCACACAGTAAAAGAAGCATGGCCTTGTCTTCCATTGACCTTAGCTTTGAGTTATGGGCTTTTTAAAGGAGACCTGACTAGGCATTGTTCCTGTGGGACCTTGTTAGGTAAAAGTGCACCCTGATGACCTTCTTGTTAAGAGAAAGCAATGCCTCACCACTTAAGCTGTAATCCTGGACATCAGGCTTAACAATTCAGAGGATAAAAAAACACAAACTTTTCCTGTATTTTTCTCATTCATGAGTATATTTTGTTTTGTTATGATGTTTAGACATTATTCGCTCATTTCGACTGCAAACTGTACTGTAGGCAGTCTGCAGGACATGCTTTAATAATAATCCCTCTTGTCTCCAGCCCACTAATTCAATTACCAATCTCAAACTGCTGCCAGTGTGGCCAATGGAACAGAAAACAGTGGGTGGCTGAAGAAAACAGCTCCCTTTGCAAAAATCACACCTATTCCCACTTAAAATAAGTGTGTTTAAGTGTATGAGCGTGTGTTGCAATAGAAACCCCAGATGGTTCACCACGGTGTGTCCGTGTGGATGGAGAATTGAGGCTTCAATGCAGCAGGGCTGATTAGCTTGGTGACACCATGCTATCCAGACCAGATGTCAGAGGGTCCTGATCTGGGTCATATTTATCAAGCATCTCAGAATCACTGCTGGGAAGCACACAGACAGTTAAACTAGGACTGAAATACTTGATACTACCATAGAAGGTTATTTATTAAGCTTTCTGCTGGCAGTCTCAGCAAGTAGCATTAGTCTCCTTTGAGGTTGATCGACACTACCATTTTATGACACTCAGAACTGTAAAAGGAAATTAACGATGACATCTTGTAGTCTTTCCTCAGCAGTTCTGGTATCTAATCAATATAATAAAAAGACAGACAGGCTGATCTAGCCACAGTTTGATGCCGGAAAACAAAATGAAGTACTGAAAGTACTAAACTTATAGAAATTAAACACAAATTACATTTCATCTTACAGGGCTTACAGCAGATACATCTGGTGCTCATTTCAGTGTTATCCAAAGTAATTTTCACATTACATGAAATTTGGTCTCACATTAAGTGTTTCCTGATAGTGTACATCCATAAAAACTATCTATGAAGGAAGCCAAAGTTATTACTTTTCCCACTAATTTTTGCCACAGCACAGCACAAAGTCTGGGTCCTCAAGGTGACCTGGAGTTGGGTTTAAACAAAGTTTAAATGACTTTACTCTTCTCTCTTCAGACACTTGAAAGTAGAATTGTATTGTTCCATGCAGATTTACTGTATAACTGGCTTCCATATCCTAAACCTTGAGCAGATAACCATGTAATCTGGAGTTTAGAGGAAGATTGTTTTTGTATTGAATTTATTCATTTATTCAAATATCATTTTTACTCAATTTGGCCCAAGGGGAAGCATTTTTCATTTTATTTTATTTTTGTTTTGTTTTCTTCTTTATCTCATTGCTAATAGGATTTACTGGCACTGGAGAATCAAAAATAGTTGTTTTTTTTTCCGGAGAATGACAATCCTTATTTTGTATTTTCTTATTTCCAGTTCAGTATTATATTTAGTACAACACTATGTGTTAAGACTAGCTATACACCTGTAAGTCTTACACCCCATGGATTTCTATTAACCCCAGTTAACTACACAGAATTGTAATATACCAACTGGGGATTCTTATACAAATCAGTTAGGTTTAATGTCCATTCGGCATGCACAAAAACATAATGTTAAAAAGGTAAGTGTCGTGCAATTAGTTTTAAAGTTGTTCTTAGGATTGACTTTTTTAGTCAGAGTGAGATAAGGTGAGGTGAATATGGTGTTGGTGTGTGACTGTCAGAATAGGTGTGTGTGTGTGGGTGCGTGTGTGTCGGTGTGCACAATCATCTGAATTATTGGAAGTGGGAGAACAACAAGTGTAATTTCAAAGCTTCCAGGTTCTACTGCAGCAAATGCAAACTTTCTCCTCACTACTCAACACACACTCTGGCATCACAGTCATATACACACACACACACACACACACAATTATCTACATACACACAGAAGTATTCTTAGATATTGTATGCCAGTCTATCCCTGAACACTGGGAGCTCCAAGACATCACATATTCAGAAACATCATCACGTACACAAATACAGAATCTAAATCACATAGAGAATAATTGATGTGTGTTGTTCTGGTTATTTGTAGCAATAGCAGTGACAATCTTTACCAATACCACTAACCCTCTGCTTATTATATTTTTAGTGTCCCATCATTTCACAGCTTCCAATTGTCGCAGGTCGTCTTTTGGGACGTGTAAATGCATCAGTAGCCCTGTGGCAGTGTGTGTGTGTGGTTGTGTACACTTCCAGTCGTGCCTATTTGTGAGAATGTGCGCGCAGCTGTTGCTGTCAGTCCTGCGTGCACGTGTGTGTGCGTGTATAAACATACCCTGGTGAGGAGACGGGACACCTGGGAGAGACGCCAGCGACAGAAATGTCTCACCTGTCAATCAAGCTTCCTACACTGTCGAGGAAGAGGAGGAGGAGGAGGAGGAGGAAGTAGAAATATCTGAAATGCTTCCATCCCCTTAATGAGGAAGGCCTCCGTTTGGGAGTTAAGAGTGCTTAAGGAACGGAACAGTGATTTGAGAAGAAAAACAAAGAAAGGAAAAACAGTGAAAAACAGCCTGTTTCTCTGTGTTTAAGGTTTCTCAGGCAGCGTGTGAAACCTCCCAGCTGAGACTTTATCGTAATTAGCTCTGTCAGATGGCCTGTGCCAGGGGAAGCTATTACCTTAAATAGACTCACCAGTGATACGGATCCTGGTTCTTACAGATGTTTGCATGCCTGTTGAAGATACAGCTGGCTGGCACCGGTGTGGGCACTTTTCCCAGTTTTGTGAGTCTGATCACTGATGCAGAATTAAAATAGATAAATTGGGAAAGTCACAGTGAAACCAAGTGTTGAACATGGAGCTCACGTTGTCACATAAACAAGCTGAATTAGAAATTTTTAAAAAAGAACCCCAAATACTCGCACGATACCACACAAACATTATTGCAGAGTACCAATCGATGAGGAATTCTGTAAGGATTTAAATGTGAATGCTAATGTGTTGCTAATACAAACCCTTTCGATCTATAAGATTTAAGACTAGCTATACACCTGTAAGTCTTACACCCCATGGATTTCTATTAACCCCAGTTAACTACACAGAATTGTAATATACCAACTGGGGATTCTTATACAAATCAGTTAGGTTTAATGTCCATTCGGCATGCACAAAAACATAATGTTAAAAAGGTAAGTGTCGTGCAATTAGTTTTAAAGTTGTTCTTAGGATTGACTTTTTTAGTCAGAGTGAGATAAGGTGAGGTGAATATGGTGTTGGTGTGTGACTGTCAGAATAGGTGTGTGTGTGTGTGCGTATCTTGTCCCCGCCGGAACATATGCTGTTCCAGACAGTTTTCTATGTAACGAACAAGTGCATTAAAAATAAGATGATTCAGGGTTGCCAGCTTTGAGACCTGACTCACAGGATGTGCGACTCATCCAAATGGCTTTTGCAGCCAACTGTGTTTTCTCCCTCACAGGGAAGAGTCAAGCCAGAGTTAAGCCTTTTCCCTTCATTTGCAAATGTTCTGCCAATTCAAACTCGAAAAAGTAGTGCGGTAGTTTCCCAGATGTATTTAAGCTGTATAAACGTTGATTCATTTGACAGACATGTATTTTTACTCATATAGCTAGCCCTTAACATTTCAGTTTTCTTTGAGAGTATCACATAATTAATTTTTACACTGAATTGTAATACTAGTCACCTCAATTTATGTAAGTAGTCAAAGCTGTTTTTTTTTTGTTTTGTTTTTGTTTTTTTGTGGTACTCTGTTCACTTCCTTCCAAACTGTTGACATTTGCTTATGTTTGACCAGGTAATGTTTGGGAACATGGGTTTCAAATGTATGAAATAACCACAAAGTAGTTACTTTTACACAATAGTACAAGTACTTCCAGCACGTTGCGGCCTGTCAGCTTGTGTACAAAAGTTTTTTTTTTTGTTTTTTTTGTTCACAGGTCACAATTTAACAGTATTAATAATGTTTCTATGGTTCTGAATACAGTTTTGTTTGCTGTGCACATTGTTACGTTTCTAAATGCTGAGTCTTTTCAAAACACCATCTGCTAACAGCACATAGGTTAGGACACCTCTTGATCTCTCCTTTAGATTCATGTGGAGATGTTCATGAATAAGGAATGCTAAGAGCCTTACTTATATGCAGAGGGGGGAAAAAATAAGACCGAATTTGTGCTGCTCTCTGAGATTGTAGCAACATGTGACAGGAATGGGCAGGTATAGCTCGATCCTTGTATTGTATAGGTATACTTTCAACAAAGAAAAGAAAGCATTTATCCCGATTTCCCAAATTTGACCTGTTTGGATATTGCTCAATAGTATGTTACATAGTGTATGTGGATAAATGTCAGCTCCCAGTCAAACTCCATCCACCAAAACCTGCATGTGACCAAAAGAGGAGCAGGAGATAACACTGTAATCCCTTGTCCTTCTCTTCTGGTATCGTAACAGGACATCTGTCGCTGAGGGGCAGATTATCTACACGACTCGAAGGTCACATGTTGACAAGATTATGAGGTGCAAGGGTGACGAGTCTGTGGCTAACACATATAGAAGCTGCTGCCGAGTTGACTCACAGCTGTTAATAGCTACTTTGCTGCCTGCATGGTGTTAACATCTGGCATATGGCTTGGTAGAAGATAGCTACCTCTAAATCTTGTGAAGAGAAGCAGAGGAAAGGGAACTATAATTTCAGGAGGAGGAGGGTGTGGAGAAGAGGAGGAGGAGGATAACAGATAGAGAAAGGCAGGATAAAAGATTACACATGGAAAGGATTTCTGGCTACAAAGATATATACTAAAACCATACACCTGTTACTTTGACGTCCCTCTGTTTATAGCCGTCTCCATGTGGCTTAATGCTCCCTGAAAGAGGATGAAAATATAGTAGCATCCTTAGCCTCTGATTAGAGCTTACTACATGTGGTTAACATCTGCTGTAGCATGTGGCTGTATACATATTAGCTGGCAAGCTAAGCTGTGAAGAGGGAACAGTACAGGAGGAGCAGCTTTAAGAGGCCTGTTCTGTATCAGGCATTAACACACGGTTCCAGTTGACATCTAGCTTTTGTGCAAATCTGATTTAGCTGGATTATATTTTTGAAAGGTGCCTCCAGTATACACTTTTAAAATGGTTCTCTTATCCTCTCAAAACACACATGAATCTCTCAGGTAATATTAACAAGCTTTACAATTTACAGTAAACAAATTGAGTCTCTTTCATGAATATTAAATTTCTGATTTAGTACAT
Source organism: Macquaria australasica (assembly GCA_005408345.1). Classification (NCBI taxonomy): domain Eukaryota; kingdom Metazoa; phylum Chordata; class Actinopteri; order Centrarchiformes; family Percichthyidae; genus Macquaria; species Macquaria australasica. Next base: position 231,530 of record SEMN01000287.1, read on the forward strand.
TCTCTCTGACACTTATACATGAGATTTTGGGATCACTGGCGTTGTCCTCTGACGGATCATCTTTTCATGAGCACAGGGGCAGCATAAACCCACAAACAAGCCATGTTAGGTAAGAAAGCAAATGCTGTACTGCACTGAAGACAATACAAGCAGTGACTGGTGCCAATTATGTGCGGCGGACACATAAAACAGGCAATCAGACATGATGGACATCTGACAGTATTTTAAACTTGTTGTAAAGTCAGTAGCCATTAGATGGGACAATCTTTGGGTCTGCTATGGTTTTCCCATAGCCATGTTAATCCTCAATCCTCATATGCACCAATTTTTTAGATAGATAGATAGATAGATAGATAGATAGATAGATAGATAGATAGATAGATAGATAGATAGATAGATAGATAGATAGATAGATAGATAGATAGATAGACTACAAGGTATACAAACACCACTTAGTTAACATGGTGTCATCTATTGGGATGACTCCTTTCTTTTAGTGGATGCTAGAAATAGCTACATCTTGCAAACACACCACATCTTGTTAATACTGAAAAACGCCCCCTCAAATCTATTTTCACTGTAGCCCAGATGTTCTGGTTGTTTATGAAGATAAAAAGAATAAAAGATCCCCTGACTGTCCACTGTCCAAGTCTAAATGTAACTTACATTACTATAAAACCTCTGTTGAAAAGCTGATGGCACAAAAGTGATGATAAGAATGGGTGACAAGAGAGGATAAAGAAATGGGATAGAGGGTAAGGAGCTTCCTAAAAATTTGACTGATTTCTTGAGTGTGTCTGCGGACTCTGTGTCTCAATGAGTCAATCTGACGGGGAAAAAAATCTTTTCCCCCCATTTGCTTGACAATAGGAATTAATTTCAAATCACGCGTACGTCTCCCTGATGAACGTAATTGCTTTTCAGACTGTGCTTTGCCAGAGAGAGCCTTGACAGTGGAAATGAAGCTGACACACAATCTTGTCCCCCCATTGTACTTTGGAGTGCAATACACACAAGGTTTTGTTAGTGATTTGTCACAGCCCTTTGTCTCCGAACAATGGGTGACTTTGCTGTTGTTACTGGTGTTGACCTGAACTTTCTCCGTACAGAATTTGAAGGACTTGAAGAATTGATTGACTAAAGAGATGGGCAGACAGAAACAATTAGCCAGGGGTGTCAGATTTTAACATGTGAAAGATCGTGTCAAATTGCATATTAGCAAGATTTTGTAGAAAGACTTGGAGGCAGTTTGTCTGGGTTGGGTTGAGCTTTTATTCAATTTTGGATGGCAGATAGTCCAACATATCATTCACCACTGGTGTGATGGAAGGTTCCTCCTCTGTAGCAAAATAAAGAAAGTCTGTGAAATTGAAATCATTTTTAGCCAGGCTAGCAGCATTGCTCTATGGATGGCAGTGTGGGTCAGTCTGTTGGTAGACTGCTTTGGTCTAGAATGAAATATCTCAACAACTATTGGATGGATTGTGATGATTTTTTTTACAGACATTCATGGTCCCCAGAGGGTGGAGCCTAATGACTTTGGTTAATCCCTTACTTGTCCTCTAGGGCCACCTGCAGGTCAAAGTTTTTACTTATCAAGTGAAATATCTCAACATTTACTTGATGGACTGGAACAAAATTTTGTAAACACTGTCATGTCCCCTTCAGGAAGAATTGTAGTAACTTTGGAGATCTTTGACTTTTCATTTAGCAGCATCATCTAGCCAGATTTTTAATTTGTCAAAAGGTTGTATTTCAAAAATCCTGTTTTTTTTCTCCTCCTTTGATATGACTTAAATGTGATATTTTTAAAAATCATCATTATTAGGGTGGCTGAGATGAGTTTTCCGTACAAGATGAGCAGGAGGCAACACGCACACCACTTCCTTTGTCTCTTTTGCGGTGCAGGAAATCAAATCCCCCAAAGATATGAACACACACACTTAACACCTCTGCACTGATTTATTAAAAAGGTCGATGTTTCGGCCACAAGGACCTTTTTCTTGAGAAAGGAATCAGATGAGTTTTCCAGCATTTTGGAAAACTATCTGAAAACCGCTCATTATTAGATATTCTGTGCTAAGCATCAATAGATATCGTCACGAAGGGTGGGATAAATGTGCCCAAACCCCCTGAAATCTCAGTCTGGCCTTTTAAGAACTCTTTAATCAATGAGAAATTCAATAGTACTCATTTTCATCTCAGACTGTTTATCCATGATCTGCACACTGCTTCAAAGGCTTTTCCACCTGGCCAACTGTAACATTCTTGGGGAAACTCGGGATTCTTTTGGGCATGGAAACGGTCCAAATCAAAGACACTGAATATTAACACAAAACCTTCTTTATTGCAAATATGTCAGTATTGGCCTTTAAAAACTCCACAGCAGCTGAGCCCCTAGTTTAGGTTTAGAGTTTCTATGCACTGTACTGTATAATAGAGAACACAAGGAAGAGGAAAAGATTTACAGAGGTGACAAATAAAACTGCTTCCCAACTCATCTCACCTAAAATGAAGAAGCAAATGAAAAACAAGTCAAGTTGGCAAACACAACTGAGCTGGATGAGAAAGTGAGTGACTGACTTAAATGCGTCTGCTGTATGTGGTGGAATGAGGTAGAATATTAAACCAACTTGTCTTGGTGATAGGAAGTCTATTGTAAGAGAGAAAATTGATTAAATAAGCCAGAAAAGAGTAAAGAGAGTGAAGGGAATGAGGGGGAGGCTGAGAGAGAAAATGAATTCAGAGTAAATACAAATTACAAAATCATGTCATAAGTGCATACATTTTGTTTTTCAGTTGTTTCTCTCCCGTCTTTTCTGTCACTTACTGGAACTCTCTAATAAAGCATAGGTTCTTTGTGAATTTATTCAAAGCATCTTGCTTCATCAAAGTGAAGTCTGCAGAACATTTTGCTGTCTGAAACAAATATTATCAAATATAATAGAATCTATGGGCCCCCAAAAAACCATAAGATCCCGAATGCTTTGTGTTTAAGTCTCTCTGGAGCTTCGATGGTTTTAGCATCTCATATGACAGGATTTCACCACATTCAACACAAATCACCGACTATTTGTAGATGTTGATTATGGAAATATGGTCTAAACGTTTACGTTGAAACATTGAAAAGACGTTAAAAATAGGTTCAAAATTGAATGTTGTTTCAACTACTATTTGTAGACGTTGATTAAACATTTATATTTAGACCATATTTCAGCCGCTGAAATTTAGACCATATTTCACCCAGTGAAACCAGCTGAAATGTGGTCAAAATATAGACCATATTTCACCTTGGCGAAAATAACTAAAAAAAAAAGTATTTTAATCTCACCGTTTGGCAGTACCACTGCATCCGCGGTCCACTAGATGGCGCTCTGAGGCCCACCATCGACTGGCTGAGAATGGCTGCTCTAGAGGGTGGAGGAGACAGTTAAACTTATGGACTATTGTCTGAAAGGGAAGTCTTCTTTTAGTTAGTTTGACCAACAGTGCACTGAAATCCATTCAGTGCATGGCGATTGATTCAGTTCAAAACACCATAATTCTCAGGAATACAGTTTACCAAAGGAAAAAGTAAACTTCAGGTTTAACATTGATTGATTGACTTGAAAGTAAGAAAAGGCTCTTCTCCTGGAGGGAGTTTCAGCAAAGATAGATGACCATGTTGAGCAGATATCCAGCTTGGCAGAGACATGTTTGTTACTCATGAGCGTGCCTTTGCAGCATGATTCAAAAGAAAGACATTTGTTTAGTGCCAGAATCAGTTCACATGGCCAACATTCCTGCAAAAAGAATTAAAATAAAAATCCCCACACAGGTCTAGAGCAGGGTGGAACCCCACTGAGTGTAAAACAATTCTCTCAGCTTGTGGCTCGGATCCTGGAGGAAGGATAGTGCATGCTGTACTGTTTGAAGATTAGCTACTATTGTGACTGAGACATGAGGATAAAAGCACGATGGGCATCATTTATAGAACATTATCAGAGAAGCAAATGGACCTTTTGTTGCTAATAGAACTTCAATACAACCAATTCAATATAATTATGGACTATTCAAACACAGAGTGGGCACAAAGCTGGAGTAAAACCAAACTCTTCCATGGACTAGAGAATCATGGTATTGAATGTTACTGATGCCTTAAAGTTTTTAATGTTCCTTATTAAGACCAGCTTTTGCAGTTTTTGATCTTTTGAACTTTGTATTTTTAGAATTTTGCTTTTTGGCATCTTATGATGGGCATTATGTCACATTTGGAGCACTAACTGTGATTAACGATGTCCCTGTAAACACAATATAATATGTCAACATCATACTCTGTGTTATCTTAGCAAGAGATAAGAATCTGCAAATGGTTTTAGACTTCACAAAGGGAAATAAAATCACTGAATAACGTTCACTGCAGTGAGTGGATGCTTCCTACTTTTATACTGTGATGAAAGTGCAGGTTCACCAAAACTTCTTTTTTTTTTACCTCGCACACTGTATTTCCTCTATCTTGGAGAACTGCATGTATTCATCACAAAAGATGAGCAATCTGTTACAGCTTGAAAATTCATTTTTTCTCAATAACATCTGTGTACTCCTGCAGCAAAGGAGAGGTTTGTTTGGTTTTTCACGTGAATTAGTATGAAAGTCAACATAGTGGTAGTCGACTGTTAAAATTGTCTTGAGATGGTTATAACAGGCTCTGAGGCTGAGGCAGAGCTGCTTATTAAATATGAAGTGAGGCCAATCTAAAAAATTCAATTCAAATGGGTGCTTTTGTGCCCATGCATATTTCGGTAACCATAGAAACATTTTTTTAGTGACCTTCTTGTGATATTCAGAGCTATTGATCTTAAAGCTGTTCCACAACTTTACAGAGGTTTAAGGGAACGCCAAGCTTTTTAAGCTCCAAACCAAAGGGAGAGAGGCCGCTGATAAAAGTGCGCTGTCTCTTTGTATTTCACAGCAAGCAAATGGACTGTGTGGTTTCCCCCTCTCTGTAATGCACCTTGGTTACTCAAAGTCTAAGTTGAAAAGAACAGCAGTGGACTTTGCTTTGTCAAGTTCCTCTCTCTGCAAAAATGCACAAACTTGCCCCACGATGCCATGAAGCTATATTTCCCATTAGTGCTTTGCTCATTGAGCCCAAAGGGCTGTGATGCACTTTGGTTCTACCTGGAAACTCTTATGCCAGAGTGTGGACAGATGTGTCTGTATATGTATACGTTTTTGTGAGATGAGGCATTGTGTGTGTATTTGTAAGCACATGCATTGTCAGGGTCTTCATCTTCGCCTGCATGTTAAACCACTTTTATCCTCCTACACATGCCCATTAGGTTGGAGAATGGGTCAAAAAGAGGAAGGAAATACCAGAAACATTTTAGCCATCAGACGGGTTGTACCTTTAAAAGCCCCAGCCCATTATCGTAATGGCATTTGATTCTGAAAAATGGATGCCCCTGAAGAATTACCCATTGTGGGGCCACAATTTTATACATACAAGCCCCTTCATCTGCCCCTGCCACGTCAAGGCATTTCATCTAATGGCTGAAATGGCACTCCTCCACTCTCCTTTTCAAGGGAACCATTCAGAAAGTGCCAAAAGGCATCTCACTGCAGTCCTGGTGATTGGTCATGTCATGTCATGCCCGTTGGGTGTGTCATTGAGTTGGCTATCGAGTGTGTGAGCGTGCACACACACAAGAACACAATAGGGTTGTGCTTGCTGTGTGCATGTGTGCGCATACTGTATGCATGTTTCTGTACGTGTGTCAAAGCATACATTTCTGCAGGAACAGGTTGAAATATCTGTTTCTGTGTGTGTGTGTGTGAGGAAACTCAAAGAAAAGGACTTTCTTTGATTACTGGTAAATGACAGAGATATGAATAGTTAAATGCTACATTGACAATAACAGGATTTCTTCAAAAGAGAAAAACATGCACAGACTCTGAGTCTGCTTATATATGAGCCGCAACAAGAAAATATGGCTGCTCAGAGAAAAGACAAAATGCAAATATTGTCATTTAGGACACAGAGAGGATGAGCAGCATTTATTTTACCCCAGTGCTTAAAATATGAAAATAACACAGTAATATGTTCCCAAATTTGACTGAGAAAAATGGCAAAACTTACTGAATCAAGCTGTGAAGAGGAGGTCTGTATCCTGCTGGGTGAAGATACAGAAATAACACAAATATCTGCAGAATACAGTCACATCTGCCATCGGCTCCCTTAATCCAACACAGTATACTGTATAAAGTACTGTATATGATGCATATAGTAATTAAGTAAATTCTTCACTATATTCATACGTGTATTTATTTTGTATGAACATACATATTTGACTCAGTATTGTTATAGATTAACCTTGTGATTTTTTAGCATTTATCTTGTCATTTACTCCACTACAGTTTGCAACAATGGCTAATGTTGATGCAAATAAAGAATAGAAGCTTTGAATTTGAATCGAAGAGAGACAGAGAGAGAGGAAGTTTAAATGAAGGTGGGGCTCTTGGGTCTCAGTGATGAGAAGCTGTGGAAAGTCCGTTGCCCTGAGGGCACGCAGTATCAAAGTAGGGACCAGTCAAATCTCACCTGACCTGATGCTTTGTGGTGGTTATGATATTGGTGTGTGTGCATTTAGCTTGGTTTCACAACACCTGCAGGACTTTCATGACCTGGATGGATGACTGGACCCTTTCTCCACTTCCTCTGTATCTCCCCCCCCCCCCCCCCACTTTTGTTAGAAAGGGCTAACTTTTAAATGTCACTGACAGTGGAAATTTAACAAAACACAATCACACCTTCAAGTAATAGTTTGTTTTCTTTTTCTTTGTTTATGAACAATTGTTATTTCAGTTGTGGAATAAATCAATAAACCTTAAGATAAAAGGATTGTCAGTGCTCTCTTAGCAACATGAAAAGCCACAACTAAGCTTACTACCAAGTACATGTTTAGTGAGGAGGTGCTAAGTGGAAACAAAACTTTATGGTTCTTAGTGTAATATGTTTCACTTTATGTAATACCTTGGTAGATGTTTACTTTGTACACTAACTGTAATTTACTTTTTCATTCAGCCCACTCACAGGGAAAAACACACACTTATTTGCATCATGATTCTCACTTTAAACCTTGTTTTTTTTAAATTTGCTTCATCCAAAACAAGTATCTGTGCAAGCATCCAGCACCTAAAATCTAATTAATTGTATTATTACAGCCACCGTCTTGTATGCCTGATCGCTGAAACAATAATCATAAAAGATATTTCTCTGCTTTTCACCTTCCTGAGGCAAGAAGTCACACAGCGTGCTGATGTGTCAGAATTAAAGGTAACATCAATAAATCATTATGCAATTATTTTTGAGACATTAGTCTGATTACCATAAACAAACTAAACCATTACTGAAAGTTTTGGCTGCCTCTACCAGCCTCAACAGTATGTGCCAAGTCAGGCTTTACTTTGCAGGTAATTCACAACTTTGTTAAACTCCAGCACTCTGGCTATTCTGCAAGGTTGCATCTCAGTGCTCGGTTAGCTCATGGCAACAGAATAGTTTGACATTGTGGTAAATACACTCATGTGCTTTCTTGCCGGGAGTTAGATGAGACAATCAATGCCACTCTCTTGTCTGAAACAAGGGGAGACGGCTAGCTTGGCTCGGCCCAAAGGTAAAAAAAAAAAAAATCTGCTTACTTCAGTTTTTCTATGGATTAAACAAATGAGATATAACATGGTAATTAATGAGCTTTACTGGTGCTGGTAGGCCGATTTTTTCATCTTTGGACAGAGCCAATCAATCTTCTCCTCTGACTCTCTGCAAGAAAGCCAGTAGGTGTATTTCCCCAAAATGTCAAACTATTCCTTTAAAACTAGGACGGACCAGCCCACACAGACACACAGGAACCATCAGTGTTTTTGTAAGCCCCCTGTGTGGTGGGCAGACAGGCATGTATTATTTAAGCTATATGAAAACATGAAATGTATGCTTAATATGGGCATACAGCAATTTATTATCTGCCCGTCATATTGTAAATTCGAAGCTGGTAACTATCCAGATAGTTTTGTGCAACCATTATTCTGTCCGTCTAACAGCGTCTCTGAGTCTCTCAGCCTTTTTCTCCCTTCTTCTCGTCTGGTTGTTCCCTCCCCCCCATCGTTTTTGCTCTCTCTACTCTCATCTCTTATAATCTCCTCACTTTCTCCTCTCATACTGTTGCTCCCCTACATCACTTTCACTACCTCCTGCCCCACTTTTTCTGCTCCTAAACCTTCTCCGAGTCGCTCTTCGTGTCTATCTTGCTGTCTCTCTCGCACACACAGAGACGCACACACACTCATCCTCCCCTCTCTAATCAATAATGGATAGAGCCACATAGTGATAGGGTTCCTCTCCTCCTTTTGACCAACTCAGATTCTGTGTGAGAGGGCAACATCTATCAAGACTGTTACACTGCCAACCCCTACTGCTGCTGCTGCAACATGATCAGAAGGTCTGAGTCTGTGTGTGTGTGTGTGTGTGTGTAAATTTGCAAAAGGGCAGGAGGAGCAATTTGATAACACCATGTTAGGCTGGGCGGCTTTACATTTCTATTCATAACTCCCCTGGGAGACACCACTCATGCACAATATGCCGCTACACACCCGCACTGCATTACAAAATCTGAGTAAATGCTACAGTGATTATGGTGAGTGAAATCATTATGCTTAGCACACAGCACGTGGTGAGGCAGGACTAAGACCTGAGCTAATCCTCACAGCACTATCTCTGCTCCGAAAGAGGAACATAATACAATTAGTCACTCCCACTTTTAATTACAGGTAGTACTCTTGGTTCAACATTCAGTCTAAGGCCACTGGTCATACACACAATAAAAACAGGTATAAATAGTACAGAGCAATTTATTCAAATACATATGGCATATGGCATATGGAGGTCGTAAGTTTGGTACAGATGTATAGTTGTATTTCTTAATGGGAAAATTACACATTGTATTTCTATATGCTTTGGTGCATGTGTGAAGGTGTGTGACGTACGTGTGAGTGTAACCGGAGAAATGTGCGGGTATGTGTGAAGAGCGAGAAGACGAAAAGGAAGGAAGGAGGTAGTATTAAAGTGAGACCATATTAGAAAAGATAGTGTAGATAAGAGGGGAGAAATAAGGTGCAATGTAGAGAAAGGAGGAAAAGAAAGGAAAGAAAGTGACTGAAGGATAGGGAAGGACTCTTTAAAATATCTTTTGGGGTGTTCTTGTGGTCGAGTATAGTCTGTGGCACGTCCCGTGTCGCCGTGGCATTTCACAGGTCAGATCTGACCAGGCATATACTGTATGTCACGTCGTTCTCATGTCTCCCCTTGTTTCACGTTTTCCTGTACTTTCTGTTATTCTGGCCGAAATGCCATCAAAATAATCTTTGAAGACACAGTGAAGTGAAAAATACATTTTCCAAGTTCTTATACTGTTTCCTTGTGTTAAATAATAATTTATATCTTGTTACATGCTAAATATGTTCAATGTGTCAGAGTATTTTTATATCAGAATTAATCTTTTAGCTAATATCACCTCAAGTCAAGTTTATTATAGCCCTTAATCACAGTAATGGTGAAAGTACAATCCTGTACTTTAGTACTCTCTGTGAACGATAGCAGTGCATCTGATTTAATTAAAACAGGTGCAGATAAAAATGAAATAAAAATGCTTCATAATTATTCCAAAATTATACAGTATTTGTGGAAATGATACGTGTATATCTGTGCAAGCATCTGTGTGCATACAGCATGTGTGTGTTTCCAGACTTTGCTATGTTTTGGAACTGTCTGCCAGCGCTTTTGAATCTGTGACTGATCGCCAGCCAACGAGGACAAGGTTTTGCAATAGAGAGAGTGTGTGTGTGTGTGTGTCAGGGCTACTAAGCCACCAGTGGCAGGTAGACAAGATGTTTCCTTCTGGGAGCCAATATAGTTGGCTTTGTCCTTTTCATGCTGTGGCGTCCATGACGGCGCTCTACCCGAGGTCATGATTAGCTGATACCCGGGAGGCGAAAAGTGCGGCATAGAGGGATGCAGAGTAGGTTTAGGACAACCGAAATAGAGCAGAAGAAACAGAAAAAAGCGATAAAGATAAGAGAACAAGTTGGGAGGATGGAACGGGAAGAGTGGGATAGTGAGAAATAGTGAGAGGGAGGGAAGATAAGGTGGAAAGGTAAGGAGTTGAGAACAAGAAGGGATAGGGAAAGCTAAGAAAATAAAGGAAAGAGGTAGTATAAAAGTGAGAAAATATGAAAGAGGGAGAATATGGAATGGAGGAAAGGAGGAAGAGAATGAAAGAAAGACAAGAAGTGGAGGACATGAGGACAAGGAGGAAAGGAAGAAAAGAGGAAATGGAATTGACAGAAAAGAATGTCATGAAAGAAAAAAGAACTGACTGAAGGAAGGAAGGAAAGGAGAATGGATGAAGGACAGAATTATCTGACAACTGAATGGAAACTGAATGAAGGTGTGTGTAATGTAATTGTGTGCACGTGCATGCATCCACCGTGCATGGGTGAGTGCCAGTGCGGAAATTTGTGTGTGTGCATGCACGACACGTGACTGAAAGAGCTGAATATCACTTCACATGAGTTTCGGTTGGTCCCCATGGCAGCAGAAACTGGCATGCAGCTCATCTCATGTGTGTGTGTGTGTGAGAGAGAGAGAGGGAGAGAAAGAGAAACCCACTGAGATCTACAGCTGTGCTGCATGCATGCATGCATGCATGCCCGCATTGTTGAATCATGCAGTGAAAATGGAGCAGAAGAATGATGAAAAAAGGTATAGGATCATGAAAAAAATACAGGAGAAATAGCTTTTCTTTAGAAAAAGGGAAGGAGGAGATTGTGGTTGAATGCAAAATGCAGAGAAGCAAGGGTAGCCCAGTGAATAGAAATAAATGGCAAATAGCAAAGTTACAGAATTAGTGCATTATTTTAAATGAATAAAAATCAGGCCGAGGTTATGCCAGTTTAAATCAAACTAAAACCTTCCATCAAAACTGCATTATACTATAAATGTGAACCCTGGGCCAAGCTCCTGCAAGTCTGTGAGTCTTGTGTACTCTGGGGCCTCACTTTGATGGCAGCTAAAATTCTCACACAAGCATATGGAAGGGCAGAAGGCAACAGAGTCTTCAGTGCTCTTGTGGCAAGTTCAAGTTATTCTGACCTTAGTTTAATCCAGAGGAATGGCACAGAAAGGGATGCTCATTAAGTATTTAATCCATCATTTTTAGTTCCAGCAGTTTCTCCTCGTGTTATGTTGTGAGAGATGATGATTCAAGGACAAATTGGTGACATACAGCACTGCATTCATTCTTTTCCCCTTCTTGGGTCCTCTGCAGATGGGGAATAACACTCAAACTCCCGCTGACAGTGCGAGCAGGTGATGCTGCATGAGAGTTGACAGGTGCTTTCTCCCACGTAGTGCATGTACACTACAGTGTATGCAGAAAACACATAGCTCGAATCATTTTGCCCAAGATTCCAGTTTTGCTTTGAAGGTAAAAAAAAAATCCCTCTGATGTGAAATATTGAGCTTGTTGTGAAGTGAAAATAGAGAGCTAGATGTAGTAATCAGTTTCAGCATTCACACTGTTTCACTGATACATTAACATTGGTGCTTATTTTTTGAAGCATTCACACAGCCATCGGGTCTAGTCAGCACACCTTCACTCAGGCATAAGGTTTGGCCTGTGTCCATGCTAGTGCTAATAATGGTAAAAAAGTGGCTATTTAGCACCCAGGTTGCCTAGGAGTTTAAGGCGCTAACCATGACCTGTGTTGCATGCGATTTGACAAGCAGTGAAACTGATCACAGACAACCTCACAAAGGTAGTCAACGAGATGTGAAAATACTGTTTATGCTGCTGTTACACACCATTTGCCATCCAGTGCTGAGTAGTAAAGTGCTTGACCAGTAAAGACCCTTTTCTCAGTTAGGCACACTGTTATGGGTTAACATTGAATACATGAGTAAAGGCCACTGTACATCCATTGGACCTCCATGTCTAGAAGAGGCCACTTGTATTTCACGTGCAAGTTTTCGTAAAGTTGTGTCTTATCCACTTGTGTTTGACATACAATCTACTGTACATCACCGAATACACTATTAATCCACTGATAGTTTCTTACTTGCCAGCATCTCACCAGACACAGCTAGTGGGCTCACCTTTTCACACAAGCATAAGCAGTGAAGCCAGAAAGTACCATCGGTTCACACACACCCCCACCCAGTGAACCCATCTCAGTTTACTGGACATCTACAGTATTCATCAAAGGCCCTGAATATTTCCTGTCATGTTGTTTCACTTGGCAGCAAGAAAGTAGAAAGTAAATCCCCCTGGAAGTCATCTTGATAGATGTATCACACACAGACAAGTAAAATCGCCTGGTTTTCTGCATCTGTGGACTCATCCACTTGAATGGCATGCCATGGGGACTCACTAAGCCTCTCAAACAATTGCCTCTCAACAACCTCTGCAATTTTGTCTGTTCTCCTCAATTGTGTTAGCAGAGAGGGCAACATGCCCAGCCTTGTTAGCTGCCATTTCCCCAAAACGTTTCAAGCATTCATGCTTTTCTGGTGGAAGAATTAACTTCTCCCCGATTTTAAAAAGCGCCATTGAGTGAGGGTGCATTTCATTATTTGCCTCTTTGAATGTTTTTCACTTTTTTCTTCTCAAAATATGTTGTTGGAGTGTCTTTAAGCAGGATGTTTTGTCTCTAAGCCTCAAGGTAAAGTGGATGGCATCGTAGCCATGGGACTGAGAGGTGCAGTAAGGTCAAGAAACAGAGCAAAGAGGAATATGAAGAGGAAGAGCAGTATGCCTTTACATGTGTGTACGGATATGCCAGTAACAGAGGAAAAGAGAGAGGAGGAAAGAGACAAGGAAGACCTATGTAAGGGATCGTGAGAAGGTAGAAAAAGAGATGAAAATGTGTTAACTTTAAGTAGAGGACACAGGGAGAGAAGGAACAAGAGATGAGGCTAAGTTGAACCAGCTGCATGCAGGACTCTACACATGTACAGGTACTGTATGTATGCATGACCCAGCCAGAGATACATGGATGGAATCTTGAACAGCTTATGTTGGTGCTGTCACAAGCCACAGATAGAAAATGACTCAAGTAACTCAGTCATTTACTGCATGACAAAAGACAGATTTACATGAGGTGCTGTATGCAATGTCCTACCAATAAACATAGAGTTCAATCATGTTACCTGATCTATACACCAGCCTACATTTATATCTGCTATTTTAGTCATATCCATTGTACTTAGTACTCAACTGCATTTATCTGACAGGTATGATTACTAGTTACTCTACAAATTAATATTTGATTTTAAAAAAACACATGATTATCTTATGAAATACAGTTTGTTAAAGACTAAACCAGTGTCTGGTCTAGTTTGGCCCCATTGTCTCAGATGTCTCTAAGTTGGTGATGGGACTTTTCCCCTCTAAACTTTTCAGAATCTGTTCGAATCCCAATAAAATCAAATTATCCATTATTTCATCAAAGATTAGAGTCCAACAACATTAATATAAATTTGTATATCAGAACTCTTTTTCCTTCTTTCCTCTCCCATCAATCATCTCGCGACCCTGTCGATTTATCTGGTGACCCTTTGGAGGGACCCGACCCCTAGCTTGGGAACCACTTGACTAAATTACCGAACTTCACTGTATGAGGTAGTTAAAACTAGCTCCACTGACTGCTACTTGTTCATTGATTCATCAGTATTAATACTCTGATAATGTAAAATACTGTATAATATATTATTTGCACAAGTACTTGTACATTGTGGTATTGGTACTTTTACTGAAGTAGCAGATATGAGTACTTCTTCCACCATTGCCAGTTCCCTGCCGCTGTTCTGTACGCTGTAGCCTCATCTACTGACAAAGGCAAGCTAAACACAATTTTCTAATGGGGAATAATACAGACTCCCACTATAACTGTCTAGATACATAAGCTGTTATCATGCAGATTGTTTGAACACACCCACCTCCATGTCATGTTTTCCTTGTGCTTGATGCTAATTCTATTAAATCAGTCAGTATAAATGATAGTTATCAGTAAATGCAAATAATGCACTCTGAATGTCCCAATAAAAGTATGAGGCACTGATGAATTATGAAAAATCAGCATACAATACAAAAAGTAGGCCGTGAGCTGACCTTGCATGCTTGCTGAGCTCAGCAGCAAGCATTTCAACACAATCAATTGTGTGTGTGTGTGTATGCACGTTTCTGACAGATGTATGTCTGTGCATGTGTGGTTGTGTGTGTGTGTGTGTGTTTGTGTATGGGTGAATCTATGTGGCTGCCTCAAGTGATAATAACTAATTGCCTATTTCACACTAGCTAGATATTTTACAGACACAACCATAATTGTTCAATCGGTGGCAATTAAAAATGATAACTTTAGCAAAACGCTGACAATATAATGCGAACACAGTAACAGAGAAATGCTAATTGACAATTAAAGGCCAGCTATAGCTTATAATGGCATATTGTGTTGCATTTTAAAGAAAAGAGCTTTAAATATGACAACTTTGATTGACAATTTAAAGTAATTAGTTCTTGTAGCAGCGGAAGTCAAGCAGGCGTCTGTGGCAATTATAGAATGCCCAATTATTCATTTTTCATTATTCATTTATAAGAATAACCCTGAATTGAAAGTTGTCCATGTATCTGACCTCAGGCCACTGACATAAGCAATGTAAGACCACAGGAAATGGCAACCAATATTTTGTCTGGTAGTTAATCCACTTGACGTTTAACCTAAATAACTCTTGTGCATTTGTTGATCAGCTCTTTAGACGATCTATAAGCTGGGTTACTGGTTCTGTTGAATAAATTCTGCTTTAACCTTCTCTTCAAAAACATATTGAGTTGGCTTGAACCCATGAAAGACCAACTTACTGTATCTATCCAGGGAGAAAAATGGCTTCCAGTATTACTGTAGATCGACGGGTGTGATGGGGAGAATCTTGGTCCATTAAAACTACCATTCGGAAACACATCTGGAGATAGCAGCTCATGGCTTGAGATGTGCAGGTTTATGGTAATTGTAATAGGTATTGATAGTATACCATTTCTCAAAACAGAGATACAGCGTACTTTAGAGACAGTGACACAGTAAATGTGGAAATGATAAGAGTCTTTGCAAGTCGTAATGGATTTGACTGTATTGGGTTTCCTGAGATGACACAAGATGGTGGCTGATATAAACCCAGGCTGGTGATAAGCACAATGATATAGACCGGCTATCAGGGTTACTCCAAATGAAACTAACCTACCTGTTATTATCATGGATATTGTTTGGTGTGTGTTGCAGTCTCTTATCATCAATGGCAATTTTACTGTTTGCTGTGACCTTGAATGGAGGATTTTATCAGTGCAATGTCAGGCTTTGTGCTTTACAGTGGTACTTGTATGTGAACAGAGAAATAAGGCACTCATACATACATACATACATGTACAGCAATATAACCAACTCCCTACACCTATCAAATGGGTGTAGGGAGCAGCTTCTGAGCAGTTTAATGAAACAAAAAAGGTTATTGTTCACAATATACATTTAGATATAATGTAAAATACGGACCATAACACAAGTCTACATTTCACCTCAACAAACAACAGCATCACTTTTTGTGACAACAGCCACTTTAGCGCGGAAAATTAAGATATTGTCACCATTTTATACCACTGAAGTGTTGATCAGTGCCACAGTGTCGCGATGGTAATGACTCCAGTGGAGAAATAAACACAACACGGAAAGACATCACTTCCTGTTCTTTTTGTTTTTCAGTTGAATGTCCTACCATCGTGGTCACTGATGCTTGATTCATGCTTGATGCATCAAAGAGAGTGTTTCAACAATCAATCATCACAGTTTAAACAAAAAGTAGGGGATAACTTTCAAAATTCATGCGGTAAATACAACCAAACTCTTGCAGAAACATGACAGATTTTAGATATTAAAAAATAATATAAATATAAGAAATAATTTTAAAGAACGACAAATAATCATAATCATGTGATCATGTATAATCATGTGATGTATGGTTTGGTTCAATATTTCAATGTGCTTCAGACACTCGACCTCTTTTACTAGTTACTTCCTTTAATTAATCCATATAACGAGATAATTCCAACAAAAAACATTAACTTTGGGACTACAGACATAAAAATCTTGACTTATGTATGTGTGTATGGAATTTGCCTAATAATATAATCAAATCAAACATTTCTTTTTGAGAGGAAGGATTACAAAGTAAGCAACAATGTTTAAATTCTATAACCTTATATCAGCTAAATATCCCTCTAAATCTTTACAAACCTTCACTGTAGATTCACAAGTGTAGAATAAGTATTTTAATGAGTCTTCTTCTTTCTTGGGTTAGGGATATATTTTGTGAAGGACCATGCAAGAGAGTCACAGCAGTCCATGCCACCAAAATGATGCAACATTAGCAAACATGCTCCTGCAACCGTGTCTGGTTGTGCTGTGCATTTTCTAATGTTTTTAACATGCAGGAGCATAGGTGCAACAGCAGTCCTCCAATTAAACCATTTTTAGAGCAAACTGCTGGTAAGGCTAAAAAAAACATAAAACAGTTACACAGAATGTAAATGCTCCGAACACTTTTTGGAGGAGAATGTGAGAACATTTGAGGAAAATCAACAAGGGACAATGGCTCTTACCTCTTGCCAGGCAGTATATTTTTTAAAATTCCTTCAGCACAGTGGGAAATCAATGCATCTGCTATCTGATACACACATTTCTGCGCCTTGCTGCTTGTTACATTTCTGAAGCACACAGTCACACCAGACACACTTGCAAATGGGATTTGTATTTGTGTTGTCAGAGGAGTGGAGGGACAACTTGAGGTTGGGTGTTTATAGTCTTGTAAAAGAGAACTGCAGGGGAAATGTGGTTGTTTTCTAAATCTGTAATAGGGAGACTGCAGAAAAGGAGACATGCTAAAGTAGTGGAGAAGGACAAGGATGAAGGAGGGAGGAATAATAGTGACAAAGGGGGCGACAAGCATGCATTGTGTGACCTTTTAACTTCAGTGGTCCACGGTGCAGACAGATATGAATATGCAAACAGAAAAAATGAAGCATAATTACACATGAATGAACAAAACAGTGACGGTTAATATTGGTGGGTTGGGACTAGTTTGAACTTCCCACTGGTCAAAGGTTTAGTGAGAGAATAGATAGTTTTGTGAAGGACAGCGCCACAGACACAGGCACACACAAACACATCTACCTCTGCATCAGCTCTACTACTATGACCCTTAGGCAGCTCTGATGGTCAATTTCCAATGTAAATCAGCCGTCTCTACGCTGAACATGTCTGAAATGCCATTACTCACGCAGATATTGTGAAATCAGCCATTAGCGGCAGAAACCCCATGAAAGGTTGTTAGGGTCTGGACTGGAATACTAATTATGAAAGAGCTTCACTGCCGAAGCAGGGGGCAGGAACTTCAGTAGCCAGTGGTAACCAACTAGCAATTATAATAAACATCTTGAATCCATTCACTGCATTATACTCAGCGTGTGTGTGCCTGTTCTGTGTGAGCTTTCTGTACAATGGGTTTACACACACCTTTAAACCCAGCTTGAGTATGTGTGTATTTTCTTTTTCTTCAGAAAAGAAAATATCCTGGGCCATTTGTTTGGTTTGATACACCATGAAATTAATAGAAAATAGAAAATATACAGGAAAGGCAGACCGAAGACCACTTCAAAACAGTCACCAAGCTAACGGCTGTGCCATTTGGCGTGTGAGTCTGAGTGTAAGGAATCTGGGACACACGGAGAGGCTGTGTTGTGTGATTCTGCTATTATAACTGAGCACTGAGGAGAAAATGTAATAGTAACACGTCCCTGGTGACTCAAAATGAATAATTAACTTGACACCAAACGTTGCAGTGTTGTGTATGAAGGAAAATAATTGCAGGAGTATAAAAATGCTTTTTTACACTTTGTTGTCAAGCACATGGACGCACTTTTTATTGAGTTGTATTGTATTGTTGTATTGAATGTCCAATTGTCTGTTATTTGCTACATTTTAGAGCTCACTAATGGCGGTAGCAGACTTGTCATTAAAATCCATCATTGAAGTGGAAGCACTCAAAAATACTCCATTACAAGTAAATTTCTGCACTAAACTTTTAAATTAAGTAAAAGTTCTTGATCATTTTTTTCACGTTTCCTCTAAAGATGGTTGATTTGTGAGCAATATGTGTACTGAATACAACCAACCACTAGTGCTAATTCATTGGATAGGATGTAATAGGTTGGCTAGTTGCTGCAGAGTTGTCTGGCGCGTGTGTGTGTGTGTGTGTGCATTTGGGGCGCTATGCTAAATATGTCCACTCATCTCTTGTGTCACCAGGAGCCCCGGGCTCACACCATGACGTTAATAGTTTGACAGGCCCCACTGCTCTTCTCGCTTTCCCTCCCTCCATCTGCTCCTCTTTTTCTCCCTTCTTCTGGCTCTTTCCCGCTTTCTTTCTATCACTTTGTGTCGCTTACTCTGTCACTCTTTGTCTCCTTGTGCCTTTGGACAAATGCAGGTCGCAGCCAGGTTGCAACCTGCATAAAAAAAGTTTTAAAAAGAATAAGAGTCTAGACATTTAAAGTTTTGAGAAGGTGGGGAAAATGTTGGTAAACTGTTCTTTGTCAGGGGTGGGTCGGTTACTCATGCTTTACAAGTACTTATAAAAAATAATGTCCTTTTTCCAGCACTGTCCGTTATGTGCCTTACTATCCATGCAGACCAATACCTTTAAATTGTTAACCCAGTGCATGAGCAACAAGGGTGAACAAACAACCATCCCCCAGTTGGGACCCCCACAAGGGGACGTGAGACAATTACTGGTGTTTGGGTATATTGACAGCAGAGTATTTGGCCTAACTTGAAAGGACAGTGTACGTATATCGTCAATACTGAGTATTCAATTTCGGAAGGTTTTTACAGTGAAGGATAAATCCTCTAATGCAGAGGGCAGTAGCGGGAAGCTTTGGCAAATTAAGCCAGTAGTTAAATCTCAGTGATTATGATTGCCAGGGATTATGATTTTGCATGCATAATAGTTGCGAAGCTAATATGAAAATGGGATTCTGTTGCTATGATATTTGTATTTTGGATAAGGTCATTGATACAATCTTACATGCATAGTCTGAGTAACAGTTATGGTGATGGCAAACTGTCAGAGTCCTGGAACCCCGTCCTCTAATGAAGCCACCGCCATTTTTTCAATTAGGTATTGCCAGTAGCCCACTCACCATTGAGTCAGCTGCATGCTAGTCATGCACCAGACCACCAGGCCACTTACTGCCAAGCTTCTAGTCAGAATTAAACCAGTCCCCAAGTCACCCTCTAGCAGTCCTGAGTCCACTGGCTGCCAGTAGTTTCAGACAGTGTCCTAAGGAAAAACCATCACTACAGAGTTTGTTTTTCATTCCAGAAGCTTTTCTTGCCTGTTGTGTCACAAAGAACAAGTGATTTTTTAAGTTAATATGTTGCTGGGCTCTTTGTGGCTGGTGTCTGATGAACCATAAGTGAAGGAATGTACAAAAGGTGCATATTTGCGTGTGAATGTGAACTAAAAATATCATCTTAGTTTCACATAGTGATTAGTACACTGTGTTAACTTGCAGTAGTTTACATTTTTACCTTGGAATGGAAGTATGACAGTGACCAGGTTGGAAACATCTGCCTTGAGTCCAGAATTGGAATATGTCATTTTGGTGTATCTTAGTCTAATCCAATAAATGTGCTCTGTCTGAGTTGTGAGACCCAGAAATCCCAAGAGTACATACTGTATTTCAATAGATAGTGTTTCTAACTGCTGTGTTATATATTATATATAAAGTAATATTTGAGATATTAACATTGAATCAAATGATTACCGGTATTGTGAAAGGCTGACAGGTACTGTCAAACGCAATGAGAATCAACACGCCAATCTATAGCTCTATCAGCCTGTTGAGTCAGGTTTGTTTTTGTTTTGTTTTTTGTTTTTTGAGTCAGAGTGAGTTTTGCTCTTGCCATTATAAAAAACACATTGATAGATGAGAGCAAAATATGTAGCAAGCCAAACAAAAGTGACAAGAAAAATAATTTTCCTGGATCCCACTTATTTGTGGATTAAATGGTTCACTGTATTGTGAGGTAAATTTAAGCCGGTAGATGTCCCCTGGCTGGCTTCAGTATCTTTTGTTTTACACTGTACAAGATGTTTTCATAGTTTTCCATAAACAATGACTTTCTAGAATTCTAGAATTCCATGCTTTGACATACACATTCTGTCAAAACCTCATGGGGGTGTAATTCTGAAATGCAGGATAATAATCACTTAGAAACAATACTTATTATTAGAGAATGGAGTACTAGGACTTCAAGGGTAACCTCTGTGGAATAATACATAATGGAGCAGAGACTGGTTGGCCTATATATCTTGTGTAGTTTTAGTTCAATTCTGGACTAAATCTGGCTGCCGTCACCAGAACTCAGCCATACAAGCCCAGCTATGGACCACATTGCTTGCTCACATTTGGCTCACTCCTGGTGGAGGTGTGACTGTGTTATGATTCAGCTCGGGCTGAATGAACACCAGGCCTGGGCCGTCATTCAACCCCAAATGGGGCCATACCTCAGCCTCTTATTTGGTCCGCATCTCTGCCAATGAAAATTTGCTGCTTTTGCACCAAGAAATGTGCTTGGCTGCAAGTCGGGATCCTCAGTGGCTGGTGATTTATGCTGTGGAAAGGTGTGTTTCCTGAGAAGCTCTGATTCCTCTCGATGAGCTATGATCACACATTTGTACACGTACATCACATAATGGTCAGAAAAGTGAGCTGAGCAACAAGTCAAGAGAAAGTCTGAACTGTATGATGAGTTATAATGATGAGTGAGGGTGTGACGGATTGAGCCTTCATTCCAAGTTTGTCCACAGTGTGAATAATGGCCCTGGAAGTTGTCCAAGCTTCCTGTTTTCTTTTTTTTTTCTTCTCTCTCAGTTTCCCTCTTTCTCTCCAGATTCTTTCAACTCTTGTTTTTAATCTTTCTCTCTCCCAGTTCTTTGTTTTAGGGCTCTATCTGTGTTTTTTCCCTCCCTTCTCATAAAGTCACTATCCTAGCTGTGGCTTATCTGTTTTCTTGCCACCTTTTGTTTACACCTGGTTTCTCTTTCTTCTCATCTCCAACCTCCTCTCCTCTCTACTTTTTCCCCCTGCCTGTCTATTGCTGCTCTCCTCTCTCCTCTTCTGTTTTGATCACTGACTTTTCATCTTTTCTCTCCTGAACCATACTCAGCCTTTTTTGGAGCAGTCATTAGCCTGGACTCTGCTGAGCTGAAATTGCTCAACTGTCCTGATGCCCAATCCCACACAATTGACCCTCTTTATCAATAATTTATGGTTAACTGTGTCTTCGCTCTTTGTGTTGCTTTCTTTTCTTGATGTCTTTCACTTAATTGTTTCTTATTGTTTCATTTTAATGTTGCATTGATTAATGGTGTTGACATTTAACTGAAGTAAAATGACCCCTGAGCGGCCTTTCCACCACAGATTGGCAAAACAGCCTGTTGTTGTTGCCAAGTTTTTCCTTTTTGTCTTTACCAAAACCAACCACAAGTTCCATTTCGCTTTGTGCCAGAACAAAGTTTGGATCCCTTGAAGTTGTCTTGTTCAAATATACTGATGACATAGCAACAGAATCCCATTTTCATATTAGCTTCGCAACTATTATGCATGCAAAATCATAATCCCTGGCAATCATAATCACTGAGATTTAACTACTGGCTTAATTTGCCAAGGCTTCCCGCTACTGCCCTCTGCATTAGAGGATTTATCCTTCACTGTAAAAACCTTCAGAAATTGAATACTCAGTATTGACGATATACGTACACTGTCCTTTCAAGTTAGGCCAAATACTCTGCTGTAAGACTTTTGGAAATGATTTACCTTCATTATCCAATCAGCTTTGAATGTATACATATACACAACACCCAATGTGGTGGAATGTAACTAAGTACAGAGTATTTCCATTTTGTGCAGCTTTATACTCTACTACATCTCAGAGTCAAATATTGTACCTGTCTGACAGCGTTAGTTACTAGTTACTTTTCAGATTACAATTTTTCATACCCTTCCTGTCCAGTGAAAAGCATGTATCTCCAAATTTGGTGATTTTGAATATGAACGTTTCTGATAAACTGAAGGATTAAGTGTTCCTGTATGGGTTGAGAAAATTCTCCTACTTCTTAAACTAAATTAACTATTTAAAAAAAGCAACAACCTTGGAAAATGCATCATCACAAAGCTGAAAACAGGGCTGTTTTTCTGAGCTCATGAAAAGTTGACTTTTTAGAGATACGTGGTTCTCACAGGACAGCAGCGCTACAAACATATAATGATCTTATAGAACATGATGCACTGCTGTAGATTAAACTACCCAGCAGTATATAAAGTATACTTATATATAGTTCAAATTAGCTCAACCTTAAAACAACTACAGCAGTAAAATACAACATACACATTAATGCAGCAGAATAAGTACTGTTACTTTTGATACTTTTAAGTACATTTTGCTGATAATACTTAGATAATTTTACTTAAGGTTTTGAATGCAGGACTTTTACTTGTGGTGGAGTATTTTCATGCTGTAGTATTGCTCCTTGTACTTAAGGAAGGGAGCTAAATACATCTTACCACCACTGACAACAGATTATAAAATGATTATAGTAAAACCAGAGAAGAGAAATATGATGGCAAAGACAGAGACCTTTACCTGAATAAATGAAAATTTAGAGAAGATAATCACTAATGTAAGATGATTAGGAAAAAAAAAACCCTTCTAAAAAGCTTATTGCTGTGGGATTACAAAGTGTGTTTGTGTTCTTTGGGAATAACAGCACATATGTTAATGTCAAAGTTTAAGAAATATCAGTGAACACATTAAGAGATACTTGTAATAATGAATACAGTGAAAAGTTATTTGCCAGCAGTGACGTGTTGTGCATTTGAGGCAGGGAGATTTATTTATTTTTGTATTAGGTAGCATTAATTAAGGCACATTTCTTAGTTTGAAAAGTCTTTAATGCAAACAAGCAGATTATGTAGAAGCAAACATTCTCTTACAAGAGAATCTTATATGTATGTGCTGTCCTGCACTGTGTCACACCACATTTATAACTGAAAGACTCAAAAAAAAAAGCAAACTCTATGGAGAATAAATGTAAATACAGAAGTAGAATATGTATTTAAATGATTACTGGTGGAACAAACAAATATACAGACCTTTATTGATCAGAAAATATTGATTGGATTGATTGAAGTGACACATTGGGAATGAGTGAGTTACTTAAATATAGTCACTCATTACAAACTTGTCACTCTGGAAAAAGAAAATAATAATAATTTTCACCACATCCGCCACCAAATGTTTCCACTTTTGTAGATAACAGTGTATCATTACATACAGGTCATCTATATATATATTTAAATTAACTGCTAACAGAATTACAGTATATAATAATAATGCAGTATATAAACACTTTTAAATATTAAATGTATCACTATATAAGAATAAAAACAAAACAAACACATTAGACATCCATTAAGAATCAGAGCAGTAAAGGAAAATCTTAGGGGTAATGTTGCTGACTTTCATCTCCATGATGAGGCATCACATTGATTCTACATTTAAATCTAATCTATTGACAAAGCTTTAACTATTAACTATTTATTCATGAATACTATGTCCTCCTCACAAAGAAAAGGTCGCGGGAGCCAACAGTTTTCATCACTCCACCTGTAGTCGTCCTTCTTGATGACACCACAGTTGTTGGACAAGGGCATCTCAGGCGGTTTGTCATTCTTCCAGTTGCTGTAGGCCACTGTCCTGTCACTCGTCCAAATCCAGAATCCAAAGACGCGACTCTGCCTCAGACCAATCCAGAATGGACCATTAACCTTAGTGTGATGTAGCCACTGTTCCACAGCCTCCTGATCTTCCTGATCCTCAATCCACAGCAGGCGTGTGTGGTTGGCTGTACAGTAGTCAAAGGCCTGTTCCCAAGTTAAAGGTTGTTCAATGACTTTGATTCTCACAACACCTGACATGAAACCAGGGAAAAGACAGAAGTAAGATTTACAGGTAGAAACACAAGCCATAGAGTTAAATAATGTGACATAATGTGAATGTGAAGTGGAGTTTCCCATTAAGTGTAACATAAAATTAAGTTTTGCTTTACTTATATATCTCTTACCTTTGGAGCAAAAGGAATGTGCACCATTACCACATCCATATTCATACAATAATTTTTTAAACATATTATGGTGAGCTGTGCAGTTATATGTCTTTAGCTGTTTCTCAGTCCATTCTCTGAATGAAGAGCAGCTTTTGTCCTTCCACTCCCATTCGTCGTGCAGGAGTCCAATCCAAAAGCTTGTGTTTTTTCCATTTTCAATCACTTCCTTATTTTGTGTTGTGTTACTGATGCTGACCAAGTCAGTGAAGTATTCTCTGCAGTATTGCAGAGCCTGACACCAGCTCTTCTCGTTTTCAATCAGGGTGTAATTATTACCTGCAAAAAATAAACAAATGGATAAATAATACATGGCAATTATACGTCCTTTCACAAATGAGGTTAGAAAGCTAATACTCACTTGAACATTAAAAAAGACAGAACAACTCATACAAACAAAGCTCTAACATTTTAGCTAATTTTAACTTATAAGGTTTCCTGTTATTTTGGTGTAGGCACACATTTGATCATTCATCTATTTCCTATTTTTCCTAGGCAACATTAACCATTTTCCTCAGCACATTTCCAATTTTCCAGGGCAGAGAATGGTCCACGGTGTGTATTTGTGTGTTTAAAATAGCTAGCTGCAGCTAACTTTCTTCATAAAACTTCATCAGCCATGTAATGTTAGTCATCCATATACTGCATACTGCTGAAACAACTGTAAAATGGGTGGAGCAAGACCACCCCCAGTTATTTGGACTGTACTTGGTTAGATGCAGACTGGAAAAGTCCTTGTGATACGACTGATGACATTTCACAAGTCCACAAGAACATAAAGAACGTAGACTGAAGAACGTAGGCCCATTGACTCAGTCATCACTCCGGCCTGCTGTGAGAACACAGTAGAAACGCCTGTGTTCACAGCTTGTCGTGATTAAAGCGGACTGACCCGGGCCTGTGGATATGCAGCACAAGTATTAGTCATAATGTTAAACTAAAACTTCTAATTAGTGTAATATTGCTAACTTTGTTAGTATTAGCTTGTCTGCTAAATTGCTTTACTTACTGTTCCAGGAGTTTAAACAGCAACACTACAGCAGTATGTAGTATATGGATGAATATGGCTGCTCTATAAAAAAAGATTATTATTATTATTATTGCATAACAAAAATTGGGACTGGAGTGAGGAACATCGAAAATTTTACTTGGGGAAAATGGTGAGAAGATAAATGATTAAATGTGTGCTAAAACCACAAAAATAGGAAAACTAAGGAGTTGAAAAATAAAATGAGCTAGTGAAAGATAAATAGTCCTGTAAAATATATATTTTTTTACTTTTAATACATTTATTTTATCAATAATTGGAGGCAAAGAAAATTTTTTATAAAATATGTTTATATTTTTAATTGTTCTAATTGCAACATAAACAAAAGTATAAATAAAAGTTCAAATAAATTAAAAACATACATTGTTTAGTTTAATGATTGTTTGATCACCTGCGCCTGAGCTTTATTGGCTGAAAACACATTACCACAGAAATTTGCTTTGTAAAACAGACAAAAATGGAATCTACAAAAATAAGTTTAACTTACTACCATTGCTTGTTTTGGAAATACCCTCTGTTTTTTAGGCATGTTTTTTTGCTGTTGGATGGGTTGCCATTAATTTGGTAGAGATATTCACAGAGTCACCTAGTTTTGTTATGTTTTATGCGGTTTCGATATGTTTTGTTTTATTAATGTAATTTAAATTTTTTTCAGATAAAACAATGTGACATCAGAAGGAAATCAAATTTGCTTAGACTTACCCTTGTAGCACATGAAAGGTTTCCTCTCTGAACAGTTGTAACCTTTCCATGTGTTGCCGTCAATAGCTTCACATATTTGCTCCCTGTTTGTTACATTCACAGATGAATTATTGAATTTGATAGGGTCACCATCTGACCAAGTGGGATTTTGACCCCTATGCAGACCAAGCCAGAAATTAGATGTTTTAGGCAGAAACTTGGCTGTGAAATTGGCGTCCTCTTTATCATACAGAGTTACAAATGATTCATTTGTATGGTTACATGCAAGCAACGCAGCATCCCAAGTTTGTTCAAGACCTGGAAGACGAAAAAATCGTAGACGGTTTGATGCAAATGTAAAGTGAAAAAATCCTGTAAAAAGGAAGAAAAACAATATCTTATTATTCGCTTACTTAACATTTACGTCTTAACACCATTATGAACTGTTGGACTGTTGAAATAAAGTGCAATGGGTTAAAATACAATGTATGTCACACACTAACTACAAAACCATAAACTTGCATAGATACTTAATTTGTGCACACTTGTTGCAAGTTATCAAAGTAGGAATAGTGGAGGCAGCATGTAGAAGTACTCAGAAGTCTGTGTTATTCAAAAGTATTGATGACAAAAGATAATGGTTTTGAGAAATATTTGAAAGTTACTTATGTGCACAAAACACCCACAGAATATCAGATGGAGACCAAGACTAAGAAAGGGACCATTACCTGAACACAGCATGAACAACAGAAGTGTCATCTTCACAGTCATGGTAGTGTTCATATGGTGAAAAGACTGAAAAGCACAGAAATAACAAATAAAAGTAACTGATCATTTAATAAGCAAAGGTAGGGATCAGAGGGAAAAATATCCAGATGTGTATGTGTATCAGGAATGAAAAAAAGTTTGAATCCCTCATTGTTAACTGTGTAACTCATTTATTTGCTCATGATTTTAAAAAGGCTCTTACCTGTTGAGGTCAGGCACCGTGTGCTGTCAGTTTGGTGAATTTGTTTCAGTGTTGAGAAGTCACAGGGTTTATATTCCTCTGATGTAAGGGGGATGTAAAATAGCTTAAGGCACCAGGTTTTTTTGTACTCGTGTACATAGTAAAAGCAGAGATGGCAAGAGATTAATGATTAACTAAAGGTAGTTAAGTGTGGCTGGGTGACAGTCACACTGTACTTTAGTAAAAGTCATCTCTTATGTAGCATTAACTGGGGAAAACTATTTCAATTTCTCCTTTTAGATTGAAGTTTTCATACTACACAAAACCAACACCAACAGCAAAAATACAACAGCACTACAAATACACAATACTTTATGGTACACTGTGACATTAGAAAATAGGGAGATTGCACTGGTCTTGATGTATTTTAATTGTTTTGATCATTACTGGTGATAGGCGGCCCCTTTTTATTCAAAGGGAAGCGATCCATACCATATTTTTGTAACTAACTAATATATATCAGGTAAGACAAGCCATAGTGTACAAAGTGTATTAAATCAATCAACACAAAATTCAAATACAGACATTTAAATATATACATACATATTTAAGACAGACACTCATAAAGCATTGTCCTCTTTAAACAATCTGAAGGTAAGCCTTGGCACATTGGTCAGAACAATACATAAAACATAACACAATACATACAGGTATGAACAAAAGAGTCAAATTATTCTGTAGCTTTGACACACAAAAGGTGCATCTGTTTACTCGCTCCATGTTCCTCTTTTCCAGCAACTCACACTGCATTTCCTGGAGATGGTATTTGCATATTTTGCACGTCAGTAATGTCTTTAGCAAATACCAAAAGGTATTACTGCTAGATTATTGATAAGCAGAAAAAAAAAACAAAGAAAGCAAGAGCAGACAAGGCCAGGCCTCCAGGCTATCTGTCCTGCACAACACTTCATATTTAGAGTATGTCTATCAGCAATAGCGCTCACAGTCAACAGCATTAATAAAAGGAGGTCACAGTATCTGCAGTAGTTCTGTTACTGTGCACATGAATATCTATAATCATGACTAAATACAGTCTATTTAATCCCTTAAGTAAGCTAGAATATACAGTAGGCAACAGACAGTTTATTTTCCAAAAATTTTAAATGTAAAACAAAATTTTAAATGTAAATTGAACTTACAAAGGTGTATCGTGTGCCATTAATATATACTTAGAGTGCTGTATACCATATGCATATATGGGCTGAAAAGTAATATTTAGTTAGTTTAATAAAAAGTGCTGACCCTGCTGCTCCCAGAAGAAGAAATGTTTTCACGTCGTAAAATGTGTCCCGAAAACGTCTTGTTCATGCAAATACGTCTGCAGGGCTTTATCTCGATCTTTGCTTGGGGCCTTTCAAATCACTAAAACTGCCCCTGCGCATGCAGACGTGTCCCCTCATTATCTCACACACCTGACTGAAGCTGTCCGACTCTTAAAGACTCCCACAACTCCCAAACAAAAGGGGTGACCTCATCGTCATTCACAGCTCAGTCCTGTCATTCTCCAATGGCAACCTCTAATGCTTCAGTAGCACTCTGTATAGATAAATGGACATTTGGTGGTTCACCCAATCACTCACTGGTCATCTCAGGCCTCTGAGAATGCTGTGTTTGGGGTGTGTGTGTGTGTGTGTAAATACAGGCTCTTCTATCTCATGACGCTGGATGGATGGAATAAAGCCTATAGAAGAAGAACGAAACAGTTTTGAACCAAATGAGCTTAGTTCTGAGCAGCAGAGTTTGACTTCTGTGTACAGAATATAGTGTTATTATCTTAGGTCAGGTCTGGTCAAAGTGTGCACAATATTGTGTAGTCATGTTGATCGTGTTTCTTGCATTTGTTGGTATTCAAATCATAGCACCTGGGGTGGCGCCACCAGACACAGGTGTCAATAAATAGCCATGTGTATCAGGAAATGATATGCAAACTCATCCAAAAATTTGTTTTTGGTGAATATTTACCTTTTGGACTCTCTATATTGGCTTGCTGGGGGATTTTAAAGGTCACAGTGGTGTTATTTCTCTATTTGAGATCTGTGAACTCATTTTCAGATGTCATCTGATCCCAAAACTTAATCATTTCCCGACTTTCCTTACTCTGTTCAGACTACTGACCTACCAGCTTTCAGTGTTATTTAAGTATTTCAGTTATGTGTTTTATGTCATCATAAGCTTAAGATGTATTGTATGTAGTATGTCTGTGACGTAACCCCGTAATCAAACCCAACTGCCAATTTCAGAGTGAAATTGTGAAAATATGACAGTCAGCAGTCCCCTTCTGTTATGTCCTTCAAAGTGTAGTTTTGTGAGTGCAAAAGACTCTACTAATACTAAATAAATATAAATAAAGGGAAGCTATTGTAAACTGGTATTAAACAGAGAGACATACTAAGTGTAAATAATCTCAACACACTTTGTTCATATTCAAGAGTTATGGTCCAGGAACACGGTTGGTTATGGTTCCAATAAAATACATTACATTGCTTATTATTCATAACCATATTCCTGTCATGTTTGTCTGTGTATTAAATTGTTCCTCTGCGCTCTCTGCCCCGATAACAGCACATATACAGTCTGCAACACCCTGAAAACCTGAACATGATGGAATTAGTCTTTAATCCCCTCTGTGTCTGCTTGTTGATTTTAAGGCATCAGTATTACACATCAGGCCACAGCGGCCGGAGATACTGCCACAGCATATTGTAGCTGAAACACTCTGTGTGGCTGTCATAGCACCAAGTGTCATGATAGAAAGGGCACATGTTACCTGAAGTCACATCAGTGCAATGTCAGCTCTGTAATCTACAGTAAATCATCTTCAATGATTCAAGCTCTATCCATTCACATTTAATTTCTTGGCACTCACTGTGCATCCTGGTTGTGCTATCTCATATCTCATGACACTTTAAATATTAAGTAGACTTGTGCGTAGATTATTATGTGTGAGGAAAAGCCAAGGGGCAAAAAACCCATGCAAATCAGCATTCAAAGAATTCGGTGAAGGTTTAATATCATTATAAGTAATATGAGTATGTTATTTAGAACTTAAAGAGATATTCAGTTTCTGCCAGCAAATTTCTGTGATGAATGGAATTTTATGTATGGTGCTCAAAGGACTTAAAATTGACAATCAACAATACACATTAAGAAACTCAAACTCAATGACAAACAATGTCCCAGGTACCCTTGGGATAACCCACAGAAAAGACAGTTTTCATTACTACTTTTATCTAGTCTTTAACTAAAGAAATAGCCCCAAAGTTTCAGAGGTGGATATCTCAAATCCCCAAAACATAAAACTAGAACTATCTGCATTAAACACCCATAGGGATCTCAATGATACTTGTTACAAGTTTGACTTCAATGAATCAGCAATAAGTGTATGTTTGGAGGAAACTGATAGTAGTGCAGTTTTAGGCTGTAGAGATAGAGCTCATGAGGGACATATTCCCAAGTCAGATACTGCTTCACTGCTTAAGGCATACCATGTAAGAAGTGCAGCAGGGTGTACACATGCCACTTTAGTCAAGGCCTGGATCAGGATCTTTGTGAGTATCAATGTGGGTATGCGGCCACCATGAATTGTTTGTGCGTGCTTGAAGTGAGGTCGAGCGCGCTCGGGGCGCGTGTGGGTATGCTTTCATGCTCTCTTGTGTGTGCAGTGCGTGAAAGCATCAATACACATTCACACATATGCTCCACTGCCGACCGCCTTGTGTAGGTGTGAGGCCAAAGTGACTCTGGGTACTGCTGCAATAGTGGGGAAAGCTGATGGATAAAGGGAGATGTCAACTGGATTCAACAGCAGGTGAAGTCGTTTTACCCACATAAGTGCTGTGAGACATTTAACCAGGCCTATGGCTAGCTTTTAAGCTCTGTGTGTGCGTGTATGTGTGTATAGCTGTAGGAGGTCTCTAGCCAGTCTCTTCTGGCACTAGAACGTGAGGCAATGGAAGTTGTTTCTGGTCACTTTGATTTGAAAGTGGAAGTCATGCACTTGATGGTTAATCCCCTGTGAGACTTTGAGTGATGTCATCAGCTGTACACCAAATGTTCAAGTGGCTCTGTAGTTGTTACATTAATAACTTAAAGTTAAGAGAAACAACAGCCGTTGAGAGCAACACAAGTGAAAATGCTGTTGATTTTCTGTAGTTCACATTTTTGATTTTTAGTGAAAATACTGGATGGATTGTCATGAAATTTCGACATTCATGTGCCCCTTAAGATAAATTGAAATCTCTTTGGTGATCCCTTAACTTTTTATTTAGCACCAAAACTTTAATTTGTCCTATACTATGGTCTATCACCAAATACCTGCCAAACTAATGACATCCCCGCCATCAGCATCAATTGTACTTTGTATGTATTGGTAATTAGCAAATGTTGGCATGCCAATACGCTAAACTGAAATGTAAACATTATACTGGCTAAACATCAGCATGTTAGCATTGTCTTTGTGAGCTTGTGAGCTTTTAGCTGTGCCTCACTGCAGTCTCATAGAACTTCTATCCTGGCTGTAGATGCTACCCTATGACCCTTGTAGCACCACCAATGACCCAAATGATCATGTCTCCTGCCCACTTGCTTGGACAAACACAAAATGCTGTGCACAATCATGCTCCCTATGACATTTTAACTACCGCCATCATATGTCAAATATGCCTTAATAGTGAACTTTAGGTAATAGTAAGCACTCTTCATTTGTTGTGATTTATTGCCTCCGTTTTAAATAATTCTGTCATTATCACAACTTTCCAGTTCTTGTGTTACCTGCCCAACATTTAATATTTCCAAACTCACTTAACTGCAAGATGTGTTTTGTGTTTTTCATTTCATGTCTGGAGCCCTGGACAAGGTGTGGGACCGCTTCAGACTAACATTTCTGCTTAGAGTCTCTGAAGCATAACAATATAAACTCCATATGTTTGACTGCCCTGTTATTTCTTTCCTTCTCGCACTTCCTTGACCACAAGTTGTCAGGCAGCAACTCTGTCTCTATGGAAACAGTGTGCTTTTAACCAGGCAGCAAAGTGTAGAGCAGGAGCAGAACAGTGAGGAGGAGGGGGGTGGCTTACAGCTTATTCATGCTTCATGCTAAAATTACATAATTTTGATAAAAATGGTGCCTTGGCCATGCCTTTCATATTTGGCTTTTTCACACACTCAGTACTTACTTTATGTTATGGTCCTTACATTTTCCTGCATCCTTGAACACACCATCAGGAGGAGCTCCTGAAGATGTATGTGCAATTTGTGTGGGTTCAAATGTGCCCAAGCCTTCAAGCAAGTACAATACTTTTAAATTATAAAAAAGACAAAACATACAGGAAAGTGATAAAATATAGAACTTGATTTACTTAAAATAATCTATTACTGAATGTTCCATGGCACATTGTGCAGATTAAATTATGAAAAATCACAATGCATTCTGGGGAAGATGCACCCCTGGACGATGCCTAGTTGTTGACTTACTCCCTCAGCCCTTGAAGGCTTGATCTCACAAAAGTTCCCCTGAGTTTTCAGAGTAATGGAAAGGCACTTAAGGTGGCAGTGGGTTTTCCCTAAGGAGACATGCCAAGGGGAAGTCAACAAGTGTCAGAGATGGCAAGTGTGAGAGACGAAAGGCAACCTGGGCCAGGAGCAAGAGGGAAGGGGAAAGTAACTAAATGACAGAGACCAAGGACTACAGGGGAAGAAAGTCAGATGTCTGATTTAGAGCAACAAAAGAGGGAAGCAGTGTGAGGATGAAAAGGGGTGGAGAAAGACGGGGAGATGTGGAAGATCAACTGCAAAATACTGGATGTAAGAGAGGAAGAGGAAAAGGAGATGAAGAGTAGAAACTGGTTTCGCTCTTCCATCTTTAGGAGGAAACAACAAAACAATCTCATTCAGATATGAACCATTCTTTGCATTGTTCTTGTTTTGTTTTTTTCTGTGAGGCAAAACACATTTGCTGCCACACTTTACTCTGATGATGCACTGCATTATATTAAAAGGACAGGAAGATCTGAAAATCAATGATACCTATTGTCTCCACAGTAACATTAACACAGATGCATATATTGCATTTTAGCAGAGAGGTGATCACATTGAGCAGAGAGGAGGAAGATACAGTAGTTTACTCATTTCTGTTGCTGCCTAACTGAGTTCCTTCCCTGCACATTACAATGGTGATAGAAAAAGACTAAACCTTTTGTTGTAATGACAGGATTTTGCAGGAACACTCACTGAGTCACGGTGAAGTTTATTATGTTATCTTCCAGAACAACAAAGTCTATCAAATATAGTCGGTCTAAAATGCGATATACCTTTACCATTACTTTTAAAGCCAATGATAAAGTGAAGGCAGTAATGAAATAACTGTAGATTTATTAATTTTACAGTTCTTTTGAGCCAGTGATATATTTGGCTTACCTCAAGGAGAACCAGTAGTTCCAGAACAGGCTTTAAATGGAAGAAAATAATATTGATTTTACACTATTTTTGAAACAGTAGAACCATTATCTGCACAATTTTTTTTTCCTCCTGGAGACACATTTTGATAAAACCTACTTTCAAAATAATTACTGTTGATAACACAAACACTAAACACATCAGATTTTTATTGCAGCATAGTTACATTTTAGGGAGACTGAATCATTTTAAAACGTTAAATAATAAACCAAGTCTCCTTTTTCTTTACAAGCCACTGGTTCAAAATTTGGCTTCTGACAAGCTGTGATTTCAGAGCACATTTTTCATACTGCAAATTCCCATCCTACTACTGTCCAATCAAACAAGTCTCCACTTCATTCAGTAATTGGCTCCTGCTGTCAAACCAGCAAACAGCACGTAATGCAGAGCAACCATTAACTCAGTCGTCTCATGTAATATTTCTCCACCAAGACAGTGGTGTCAGTCAGAAAGAGTGACTCAGGACTTTAGTTCTACAGATAAGTGAGAAAAATGCATTTACTTCATTAAAACACTAATGAATCAGTAGAACATGCAGTGGTAGCTGAAGGAACATGCAATTAAAGGTTATGATAAAGGTTCGTGGTATCAGTTGCTTATGCCCTGTGGCTCCTGGACACACTGCAGCTAATTATGTTAAGTAGCCCAACCAATCCTGCTGTACCAATTTCACTGTTGCAAAATTTTGTGTTTTTAGTTTCTTTTGTTACCTTTTGGGTCTTAGTTTATCCAAATATTTTTGTTTTATTAACCCCACATTTTAAAATCCCAATTTTTGTCTTTTTTTAATTTGTATTTTTCTATTTCCCTTCTTTTTCTTTTTTTTAATGCAAAATTTCAGCATTTAAACAAAACTTTAGGGTCTCATTTGAGCTGAAATGTTGTTTTTGCTTGTGGTCCCTGGAGGTAATGATGATGAGAGATCTCCTCATAGTTTATATCTAACAAGACCACAATATTTAACCAATCACTTGTAGGACTAAAGAATACTTTGGAGTCTTGCATGTTTTCAGTAACTCAAGAGTATTTTTAGCAGTGCATTTTAACTTACGTTGATTTCAACACAGGAAAGCATTTGAATATAATCTTAATGGCTGTTTCAGTGAGTAAGAGTTTGCACTTCTGATGGGTCATATGAAGGGCAACAGCATCAAGTCTTGAAACTGAAGTTACTGGCACTGATGTCTCATGTGATCAGGATGGATCTGTCTATAAAGTGTGTGTCTGTGTTTGTGTGTGTCTGAGTTTCTCTGTGCTGTAGTTATTACAGTTAGCAGTCCCGTGGGTGTCATCCATCAGTTTCATCACTAGTACACTGACTGACAAATTAAAATGGCTCACGTCCAACCTGGAGCCTGATGTGGATCACCTCCCTCCTCTTTCCATTTCTTTCTCTTGCTCTCAGCCTTTCTTATTTCATTTCTGTTTTTCTTTACTACTACTATTTCTCTCTCTCTTTCTTTCACTGTCACCCTTGTGTTTCTCTTTTCTTGTCTCCTTGCTTTTGACCCATCTTCTCTTTCAGTCCCTGGCTTCCTTCCTAGTCATTCTCAGTCTGTCTCTGTCTCTCTGACTTTTTATCTTCCATATATATTTTCTCAAGTTTTTATTTTTTTTTCTAGAATGTCACATATAACCTTGTCTTACCTCTTCTGCTTGTCTGTGTTTTTCCTCTTTCTTTGTTTCTTTGTTTTTAAATGTTCTAGTTTTTCTGGTTTTCTTTTCTTTTTTATGCATGTATGCAGACAGCCAACATAAACATAAGGTGAAATGTGAAATAAGCATTAAAGCCATGCTTTATTAACATGAAAGCATGGGGCAACATTTTCTCTGATCCATTTGAAAATACACTGAAATTTCCTTAATCAGTAAATTTGCAAATTTACTCAAATTTCCTTAATCAGTAAGTTTGCAAATCGGCTGATTTACAAAGGCAGCGGCTCATTATGCAATCAGCTCCTGACTGCCTTCCAGGCAAATTCTGCATGTGAAGGAGAGCTCGGTAGGCACAGTTCAGTGATGGGATTTCTCTGAAATGTTTAAAAAATGTTAAGTGATTTGGAACATTTACTTAGGCTACAGTTCCACCAGGGTAAACCTACGTATTACTCACAATTGTAATGCACTCATTGTGATATAAACCAATATCTAGGCCTGATTATATTATTGATGCAATAAGAATCAGTAAACAAAATTTCCATCTCTACAGCCATGCTGCTAGCATTGCCCCACACAACTGGTGTTGAGATAGAGAAAGCAGGTGGAGGATGTATGTGGCCTTGATACAGCTGGTGTGTTTAAATAGAATACTGAGGTAAAGTTGCTGGTTGCTATGCTATGGTGATTTCACAGTACATTGAACTTCAAGTTCAAATTATAAGTGTAAAAATTACAACCCCCCGCCCTCTGCTTGCTGTTTCCATAACTGTTGCTTTCTTTTTCTTTTAAAGAATCAGCTTCATCTGTTTTTCATTTGTTTATTTTGGATTAATGCCGTAGCTTTCAACACTTTTGTGACTCCTTTTCAATAAACTTCCCCCGCTCTTCCGAGGCTGACAAGTTTTCATGCAAAACTGCCGCCCACAAATCGAGTGAGATTCTGATTCACATTCATAATAAAACTACATTAAGATATTGTTTGTGCTATTCTCCCTTAAATACATATGCAAGAGAGAGACACACCTTGCCAAAAATTTGGAAATATCACACAAACTGCAATTTCATGCATCACATGTGCACCTGAATAACCATCATAATTATTGTTATATATGTTGAAACGAATTAGAAAGTGATATGATCCGATATTGTACAAATGAAAAACTGATTCATGCTGGTTGAGAGAGCCATTGTTTTTTTGTTTGTTTTTAATCATTCACAGCATCTTTTCTCCTCACAGAATTACATTATGTGTGCCCCCAGTTAGTTTTGGTTCATGAGAAGCCACTTCACTGTCGACTTGTCATAACTCAGACTGTTGTTCAAAAGAATCAGTTTGTTCGTGAAGCAGCTGTCAGTTTTGTAATTTTGAAGCTGAAGCTCAGCTTTGACCTGCTCTGACTGAAAAGGAGCACATTTTCACTACACTCATTCCCTCTCTGCTTCATTGCTCTGTTTTCTATCCACACTTCTCTTCTGCCTTCCCACATTTCTTCTTTTTTTTTTTTTTTTGCATCTCTGCTTTCTCTCAAACTCCCTCCATTCTTCTGTTCCCGCTGAGGGGGTTGGTCTGGCAAAATTAAATGAGATTTGATTTTTAACTTTAATTGATTTACCCTAGCTGAGATGGTCACAGTGAATGGTCGTGCTGAATAACTTGCGCATCGAACACAAATTCTCTCTGGCTGTGAAATCGATGGCAGAGGACTTATTGGAGTAAGTGTTTGCATCAGCACTAAATGGATGATGTTTTTCTTTTCTTTGTGTTATTCGGTTACACTTCTTTTCTGGAG
The DNA here is from genome assembly GCA_005408345.1 of Macquaria australasica. Lineage (NCBI taxonomy): Eukaryota > Metazoa > Chordata > Actinopteri > Centrarchiformes > Percichthyidae > Macquaria > Macquaria australasica. The sequence continues at coordinate 268,528 of SEMN01000287.1, forward strand.
CATTTTCTATCTGTCAGCATGCATTTCCTTCTGCCTGATCGTCTCTTTATATGCCTTCCTAGTTTCATTTAACCTCTCTTGCTCTTTTGTCTGTCTCTTGGTCCATATCTCTGGTTTTTAAGCCAATGTTAGAAAAGATCAACATTCCTGTTGTGTTGCTGCTACTATATCTATGTTGAGGGCCGGATTATTCTTTTCCAGTCAAAGCAATATTTTTCACCTGCATACCTGTAAGGTCTGGATCTACATTGAATGGTTAGGTAATCCTCTCTCAAAATGAATCTCTCACTCTCTATCTCCGTCTTCCTGACTCTTTACGAGTTCAGCTCTCTGACTTTATCATTCTTTTTTATCACCATTTCTCTTCTACCTTAATCTGTCCTTACACCTGCCTCTGTGCCTTCCCTCACCCTCTCTGCCTCTCTCTCCTCTCTCTCTCTCTCTCTCTCTCTCTCTCTCTCTGCTTATAATATTTCAGGTTCTGCTTCCATGCCTAGCTATTCATAAAGTGCCAGTGATCCAGGAAAAATGCTTCAGAGGCATTGTTGTTCTGGATGTTAAACAGTAGCACTGTGTCTGTTCTGCCAGTCTGGGCAAGATCTTTTTCTATTTTTGTGTGTGTGAGAGAGAGATTATGTGTGGCTGCAGTCATTAATTGTGCTATAATTATTTAATGAACCTACCTGGTAGTGACCAGCTGTTACAGCACCATACTTGGGTCTGTGCTGTGTTGACACAGTACACAAATTATGGAAAAGCAGTATTGCCCTTAGTTGGAGCAAATGAGAGAGTTCCACCATTCAGTCACATCAAACTTTAAAGCTGCACTCTTGAAAGTTGTTGCCCGTAGTCACAAACTACTCAGCTCTATAGAGCATTTTAGCAGCTTTAACTGATTGTTTTCCAGCTGAAACTTTGCTGTTTTGGTTCGCTCTCACCGCTATGATAACACCATTATCTACCTGCCCAGCACCAAACAGTAAACAATTAAAGTTTGTCACTAGCTGGTTAACATAGTGTAACATTTAGCTGCTAAAGAGCCACATATTTCCCTCAGGAGATGGTGGAGACCAAAAAAGGGCTAAAAGGAGAGAGAATATTTGGAAATTGTCACATGGTCGAAACACGAGTCCAAATGAATGCTAATGTTGCTCCATGTCTGCTGGAAATCGGCAACTTTTTGCTAACAGGCTCGCAATATCAACTTTAGAAGAGAGTAAGAGTGAACCAAAACAGTAATGCTGCATACCATACAACCAAAACAATGAGCTGAAAGACACTAAAAATGCTTGGTAGAGGGCGCCCTGGTAGCCTAATGGTTAAGGACCAATACCGCATACCGGTGTTGTCTCTGGTTTAATTCCAGCTGGGGACCTTTGTTGCATGTCATTCCCCTCTCTCTCCTCTCCTTCCCTGTCTGACTCTTAACTATCATGTATCCAGTATAGGCAAAAACAAAATGCCAAAACTGAACTGCCAAGTCAGGTGATAATTCTCTGTCAGTTTGTCACTACAAGCAAAAAGTTTCACATTAAATGTAGTAATTTGATCCATGACAATTTACTTTGAGCACCCTACTTGGTAGCGCTAAAAATAAAAGAACATATTTATCAGTGTCTAAGTACACCGGCAATAATTAGAATTGACCGGGTATACAACCTGTATAACAGTAAAGAATAATTCTGCAGTAATGAACAGTTGTGTAACCCCAACAGGAAAAATAATATCTACACTGTACATCCGTCATGCTCCCTGTGAGCTTTACGTGTTCATATTTCATGCAATGTGGGTGCTTATCTGGCAACCACATATTACAAGTTTGGGATGTTAATCTGCCTGCCAATTCTGCTCCTAACAAAATTAGATTACTTCAAAGGATCCCAGATAGTGGTATGAGAGTGAGATGAGATTTTGAAACAGCTTTCTCATTACGGTTTGTTATGCAGCCCTTCTAATTACCACTATTTCCATTATAGAGTAATCTGTCTCATGTTGTGTGGCCTCAACTCATGTTTCATTTCCATAGCCGGCTGTGACATGCTCCCAAAAAAAGGTCACTTTAGGTGAGGATGAAATGTTGAAAATCTTTACACCTGTTTAATTTTTACATTTTGGCATAAAATGTATTAGAAGATTAAAGATATCAGTACAGTATGCCTCCTTTATTATGTTAAAACCTTTTTTCTGTGTGTAACGTGTTGCAAAATGGGCCTAAAATGTCAGATAATTTTAAAATGTCAGCTTTTGAAGTGTCTCATTTGTTGAAATGATTCCATACTGATTACTATTACGTCTTTCCTACTTTTTTTTGGCATTTCACTCCTTCTCCTCTAATTTGGGATGGCCAATTCCCCTTACTCACTCTCATTATTTTAAAGACTGAGGCTCTGCTCGACTCGTGCAGACAGAAAAAGAGACCGGCTGTGTTTGAAACCATTTTGTTAAAACCATTTTCATTGTTCCCCTGCGATCCGATGCTAGTCGGTGAATGGTTGGTGCTTAGTTGGCTCTGCTGACTCACAGGGAGACGGAAACAAAAGTCCTGAGCCTTGTGGGGAGAACAAAGAAAACCAGAGTCTGCTGGAAAACTTTGATGTGTTTTCTTTCTTGTTGAAACTCCAGACTCCTTGTGGAAGTGTTGCAAATAAGTCAAAATCCAGAATTTTATTTCAGTTGTTTTCTTGCTCTCTTGTTCACTTTCCCCAGTATCTCTTTTGCCCTTTCTAACTCATTTTGATTCAAATGGAGAGCAATAGATAGAAGTTTGGAATGGAAGCTCCTTTCTGGATAGCAGCTCCCTTTCCTTCCCTCCCAGGATGCCCTCTGTTCTGCTGAGTCATTTACTGTTGTGCTGCAGTCAATGCAGCTCAGAATACCACCAACAATGAATGGCAGAGCTGAATTCCTTGCTGGGGAGCACAAGCACCAACCGATTTTTCTTCCCTTTGAAAAATTCAAACCCAAATCTAATCTTGTCCCTCGCTATCAAATTAGCAATTAAAATTGCAAACAATAGTGTGACTGGTTTAACTGTTCTCTGTGCCACCCTGGGGCGAACTGGCCTTGCCTTTCCAAAGATTTTTAAATGTCACAGTCAAAGAAGTTGAAAAAGACCATTACCAGTGACATTTTATTGTGTATGAGTGTGTGGTATTAGAGCATACAAACACTCATACATTCAGAGTAAACTGCATTTTCCCAAATGCAAGTACTTGACCGTAGGTTGTTTGAGATTAGTGCTTGTTCATCACTTGTTTTGTACTCCACTTTATGTTTGGTGCGGTGGACCCCAGTCTCACCCTCTGTGGATGGAATTCCCTTTCATTAAAAAAGGTAGCAGATATGCCCTTCAGTGTGTCCTTTACCAAAAAAGAGATAAAATCAGTATTACTGCTGCTTCTGCTGAAATGCATGTGTGTGGATGTGGATATTGGGCTGCTAATGAGGTAAAAGGTGGATTACATTTCAATGATCGCTCTCATTTGAAGCCACACTGGTTGCCATGCCACAACATGTGTTAAAATATGTTAATAATTAAAAATCTTCAAGAGCAGCTGCAGTTTTTAAGCATCTGCCTCTAAGTCAACACGGCCATAATGTACTTTTCTGACCCTTCTCCCACTGTCATAAACCTGAAGTTTGATTTGAGGAAGTGATACTATCCCACAGGCACTGGTAGGAATTATAGGGGCCCTTAACAAGATGTGACTCTGGACACATTAAAAAACTCTATCAATCTCAAACTTTATGGGTCCCCCACTCTGCAGCTCAGGGCTGCCTGACTCATTACCTCTACTCTACTTACTCCACTTCCTTTATGTGTTGCCTTCAACTAGCTGGAGTCCATTAGGTAACGTACTGTATGTATGAACTGTATGTATGAACTGTTGTCATTATGGTACAGTATAAAAGTGTTTGGCGATAAAATTCAAACATAAATTTAGATCTTTTACAACACTGAACACCAGTATGTAAGTCCTATCTGCATGATGATACCTGTAGCAGTTGGGCTAGTGCAATAACTTGGGACCATGTTACCACATTCTGTGACTGTGGATAAAGTAGATTCTGGAGGGATCCAGAGGCATTCCCAGGCCACATTGGATAAGTAATCCCTTCAGCGTGTTCTGGTTCTGCCTTGGGGTCTCCTACCAGGTGAACATGCCCAGAATACCTCCAAAGGGAGGTGGCATCCTGATTAGATGCCTGGGCCAGCTCATTTGGATTATTTTAATGCAAAGAAGCAGCAGTTCTGCTCTGAGGTCCTTCCGGATATCTGAGCTCCTCACACTGTCCCTTAGGAGGGGCCCGGACACCCCGAAGAAAATTCATTCTGACATATTCAAAATCTCGTTCTTTTTGTCACTACCCAAAACTCATGACTGAAGGTGAGGGAGGAAACTTCACCGCAGCAGTCTGTAAAACGCCTGAATCAAATATCTGAACTTAACGCATCTCACTCTGCAAATCCCCACAGAGATCACAGCCCCAAAAGTTAGCAGAACTTTCTTCCCTTTTCCCCCAGAGAATGGCCTACCAGTATTATTCTGCTGATATACTTTTCATAATTTCAGTTTAAAGGAATAATTTGACATTTAGAAAAATAAGCGTACTCACGTTCTTGCTGAGAGTTAGAGGAGGAGATTGATACCACTTTCATGGCTGTGCTCAAGCTACGGAACTACAGCCAGTAGGCGATTAGCTTAGCTTAGCTTAGTCTTGTCGTTATCCTGATGTTGCGGGCAACCAGCAGAAACTCCAGGAAGTCACTGCGCCCAGCTGCTGTTTGCCAAGTAATACTTACAGCACGTAACTCCCCATAAAACAACAACTTGTCGTTTTTACATTTAATAGAGATTAAACAAACCAGATACAACCTGTAAATTAGTGAGCTGTAGGGGTGTTGTTATTTGGAGGGAGCCAGGCTAGCTTTTCCCCCTGCTAATCGCCTCCTGGCTCTAGAACACAACACATGAGAGTGCTATTGACTGGTATCTCACTCTTGGCAAGAAAGTAAATAAGCATATTTCAAAATGTCAAACTATTCCTTAAATTACAGCTTAACATCCATGTCCCCCCCCCCCTCGAAAAGAAATAAGAAAGGGCTTATAGTCTTGAAGGCCATATCAACCATCCAAACTAGATGGTCTTCACATCTCAACAGTCTCCAGCAGTCAGCAGTTTGGACATACCTCTATAGGTAGACTACAGCGAGCGCGGTCATGATCCTCCGTCAATCATAGTGAGGATTTATGGTATATCCAGTAATAAGCCCACTGACCCACAGAAAGATATGTCAAACTCCAGTAATAAACCTGTAAACCACCAATCATAGGGAGAGAAAAACAACAGCAATACTGGGTTGCATCAGCTGTGAATCAACTTATGGATTTAAAGCAGGAGGCCAAGAGCTACGGTGCAGGGTATAAATTCTGCAAATGAAAATGGATAACATGGGGGTGGATATGAATGGATGGGCTGGTGTGTGTGTGTGTGTGTAAAGCTGTGAATAAGGAAAAGAAGGATCCTTGGATGACATCGGGGCTGCTACGAGTCATCAGTTCGCAATACTGCTATTCATGAATCACTTTAACAAATGGCTAAGAGTGTGTGTTCGTCAGTGTGTACATGAATGTGTGTACTTGAATGTATATGTGCTGGTTCAGGAAATACAGAAAAAGAGCCCAACACTGAAGTGTACAGATTATAGACATAGCTATATGTCAACTCCCTTGAGTTATGGATTGGCTTCCTCTGTCTGTCTGCTCATCCGACTGTCTGTCAAACATAAAATCACCGGTGACAAGGCAAAACTGTCTGATTCTGACAGAATTTGGTTGGTCTGGGATATTGGTATAAAGTATGTATTTAGATTTAAAATTTTAAATGATCTCAGACATAACTAGAATTAATTCACTCCTCTGTCTTGATTCTGATTAGTTCCACTTTAAGAAACGGAAATTACTGTGGAGAAGAAAACACCTTCCCAACAGAGAAAAGTTAAGTAAAAGAATAAGAAGAGGAGGATTCTGCCTGTCTCGGAGATTACCAATTAAGACTGGGCTTAATTTGTGGTGAGTCTGCAATCAGTGTTAACTTGTTCCTTTGTTGGAATAATTAGGTGGCCCTTTGTAAGTTTGACCTCCAAACATGTCTGAACCCTGTAAAGGTCACTGCCAAGTCTCTTGATTACAGGTCCAAAGAAATCCCTGAGGACTCCTTAGTTGCTGAATTACCAGTGAAAATATTTGACAGTTGACAGATGACATTACGTCTTTAATTGCTACGGCATGTCAGCTCTTCAGAGACTTTTTTTTAAAAAATTGTGTTTTTACAATACATGTACATAGTATGCAACTCAGGTGGCCCAGTCCATGGTAATACAATAATATTATTTATAGGTTTATGTGGATATAGGAAGGGAGGAAAAATCAGTGCAAATATGGAGGGAGATGGATCGATGTCTCAATTACAAAAGCACCGGAGAGAGAAAGTACAAAAAAACATTTCAGTGATCACACTATTTCTACCTTCATTTCTGCTGCACAGTGCAATGGGTAATTTTTGCATGATTCTTATTTCCAGATTGTATTTCTCTGGTGTCTACTAAATCATACCTTAGTAGAAGGGTAACAATAGCCTAGAGCTCAAAAGCTTGTGCAGGGAGTGTTGTTGGTTTGAATCCCCAGAGTGATTTTGGAAAAACTGGCTGAGCAAAGTAAATGAGCTCTCCCTTTCACTCAGCAGCTATTAGACTCACCCTCGAGCAAGGGGTTAAGTTCCTAACAGCTTCAGCGGACAAGAGAGGAAGAACTGCACTTTGTGAATGGGTAAAACACGGCTGTGCTTTGCTAAAAGGGCTGATGCATCACCTGTCCCTGGATAATAATTTAACATCTATGACTGTGATGCTTTAGAAAAGTTGGGCTGCTCCTGTTTTAAAGTCAGCGTCCTGAGACAGCGTACGGATCAGCAGGCAAGTGCTTGCACTCTGAGGAAAGGAGCTCTCCATGGTGCCGCTGCTGCACACACTGCTGCTCCTTGTAAAATCACTCAATGCTCTACAGTCAGTTGAGAGTTACTGCTCCACAGCCCTCTTGTAGTTTAGGCTGGATGCTTTCCCTGGTGTTGACAGCCTTGGTGCTCCCTACCAACATTCAGCTCACACACTGGTGCACTAGCGGCTTATACAGAAACTTATTATTTGACCTAAACAGTACCATAAAACCTGTTTTTGACCTCATCTAAGGCTACAGCAGCTAGTTTGAAAGTTTGTTTATGAGATTTGGGAGTTTGAAAAGGCAGCAAGTGTTCTCCCTTTTGCCCGACTTAGAGCACAACAGCGACCAATCTGTTGCCTGTCAAATCCAGAATCATGTTTCTTTTATTGATCCCCAGTCACGATGTTAAGAATTGATTTGGCCACAACAGTGAATTAAGAGACAGAAGACATTTACATCACCATGTGTTTACAGCTCCCAGTGTCTTACAGTGGACAGAGCTGCTCTCCATCATTTGTCTCCACTATAAAAATATTCAGTTCTTTAAATTTGCAAGTTCATGTGAAGTAAACAATGACATGACATTAGAGGCCTACCCACACCCTAAGCACCACACTGTAAAGCCTTGCAGAAAGGTTAATTCTCACTAGTCAAATGTAACAGTGTTCTACATAAAGTTTCCAAACATCAAGAAGGTAGGTTTTATCTAGTATGAGCTGGCCAGAGAGAATGGATAGTAGAGGAAGAAGAGAGGAGAGTCGTGTGCTGCTGATAGCGAGGAACTTTTTAGTTAAATGATAATTATCATCCCTGGTGTCACATATTCTGTATTCACCACATGTAGAAAAATGAGACATTGTGGTTTAACAAGTAGCCAGCCTGTGTTTTTAAAGTATTTACTGAGCATCAACATGTAGCTTAGCGTCAGCCCCAGTGACTGCGCACAGCACTCTAGTAGTGCTGTCCTCACAGTGAAGCTGCAGAGTTCACAGCCCCTCAAAATCTGAATTAAACCCAGTGTAATTCCTGAATGTAGGCTTACCAGTTGCAAGCAGCTAAGAAGACACAGCATGTAAATAACACAACTTTGGAGTCTTGAGCTTGACCATTATGTGCCACTTTGGAGGCCTGTTGGAGTAACTTGGAGCAATTTGGAGGAACAACTTGGCTTACAGACAGCAGTCAATAAATAATGAATTTAAAAAAGTAAAGCACTTAAAAAACAACAATAAATACAAAAACGTACACAAGTATGCAGGTTAGTGCCAGAAACCAGGGTTTGGCCCCTTCACATCCAAAAGGCCAAATTACATTTTTGTTTAAAAAAAACAAAACAATAGCTGTTGGAATAAAAGCCCTTATATACCTGTTAGCACCAACTCTGGGGAGAGAAAAACCACCATCCTGATGGAAACAAATTAAACTCACTGTGTAGATAGTGCTGGGAGTCCAGTAAAATGCCCTGGGCTTTCTGTGCGGCTCTAACTTGATACAAGATCATTTATTTAAATTAAATAAACACCAATGAATTTAGGGCACACTTTGAACAAAAACCTACTGAGAAAAACTGTGAGATTACTGAACTAACAGATGATAGTAAATATTGAAACTGACTCAATAAAGGACGTATAGAACACTTTCAACAGAGAACATTGAAGTTTCTAAGCTTCCTTACGCAGCTTATTTGCATTATTATTATTATTGAAAATCAATAGCAGGAAACACATGAGTCTCATGGCTTTGTCCGTACAATGTAAAGTGCCACTTTATTGATTGGCAGGGGGTCAGACTGGTTTTCTAATGAATTCAGGGATGATCTTATTACCAAATTTATTTTCTCCTGTTTTATCCTCTTTCAACACAGAGGAGGCTTGACAGTGTTTGAGATCTGAAGGGCCTGCTGAATAATGAGTGGAGTTCCCCTCCTTAACTCGGCCTCCAACTCTCCCTCTCTCTTTGTCTCTCTTACATTTTCACTTCCTTCCTCTTCAGCCTCTCTTCCTCAGATTTTCTGAGTATAGTTGGAGACATATTTTCTATCCCGATTTAATCTATCTCTTTCACGCTGTACATCTCAGTGTAACTCTCTCTCAGTCAAACACATACATAGCCTCAGGCAGAACACAGGCAATTGTCTGTTATTCCAGACAATAAATAGAACATAAACATAATTTTGTTGGATTTCCTCCAAGCTTGTGCACAGATACCAATCTATTTCTCTGAAGTGCTCCCATTTGCTCTTTACAGTGGCATCGTTGGTATAGAGTATATTGGTTCCAGGGCTATTCATATCTGGTTTGTCTTTTCCAGGTAGAGAGCAGGAAGAGAGGTAAAACAGAAATAAGGACATTTATGACTTCATCTTTCTGTTAATGCTATAAATTAAGGGTGTCAGTCTGTCTATAAAATGTCTGAAAATATGGAAAAATGCCCATCACAGTTTCCCAGATTCCATGGTGACGTCTTAAAATGTCTTGTTTTGTCTGACCAGCAGTCCAAATCCCAAAGAGATGTAGTTTTCTATCATATAAGACCAAATAAAAGCAGCAAATCTGGAAGTTAAATAGCCAGAGTTCACTGACTAATTGATCAATCGACTAACTGTTTCAGCTATGAGAGGTGAAAAAAGTATTATTGACAGTGTTCGAGAGAAAAAAGGGTGATTTCAAACTTCTTATTCATCTCTATACTATATTTATATCTCATCCTATTCTTCTCTTATTTAGGTTCACCTTTAAAAGTAATGAAATTACTTTAAAAAAAATGTCTTACATATTGAGCAAATAAAAATACGCAATTTCCTTTTTTGAAGTAAATGCATGTTTTTGGTTTTTTTTAGAGTTTGCAGCAATAATGTGGAAACAATAGTCAAGGTGCTCACAAGATCTCAAGATCACTGTCGTAATAATCCAAATAGGGAAGGGAGCCAACCAAAACCGTCAATAGAAATACAGACCAAAAATATAAGTAATGATATCTGTTAGCGGCTACGTAGATAAATGTGTTTCACAGAAAGCAGCTTCTAGAGGCTTTACCAGCAGGTTGGTTCAACTGAGAGTTTCTACTGAGAGTTTCCCATTGTCAGTGACAGTGACAGCTGTAACAGTGTCTGTTTGCCAAGATCACTGAGACCAAAGTCAAATCAGTCTTTCACTTTAGTTTGACATTTGGGGAGTTTTACTGAAATAAGATGTCTGCCATTTTAAAAATGTGACACCTACTCTCACAAAATGATGTGAGGCATGGAAATAAAATTCAACATAGAATCTCAATAACCTTGTTAGTGCGGCCTTGATGAAAGAATGGAGACTTTTTGGCTGTAGTTGGGGTTAGAATTTGATCTATTGAAGGAAAACTTAAAAGGTGCTTTTAGAATAAGTTAACAAGGGAAACTATTTTCACACTAAGGTCTTAATCAAAAAATAATGTGCATACTTTTTACAATGTAGCCAATTCCTTTAAAGACACAGAATGGGCTGGTAAACAAACAACATGTTCCTTCCTGGCTCTCAATCTCCAGCTTAACTGATTATTTTGTACCAAACTAAAAACAAATTTCTCTTCTTTTATTGGCCCAGATGCAGACTGTTTTTTTAAGAAAACCAAATCCAGAAAGTCATAGCGTAACTACTCCAATCACACAAACACACACACACACACCTTCACACAAACAAACCTTCTTCAGTGCCTTTAGTCAGAATGAAAAAAACTACAACTAATTGGTATTCTTTGGAAACTATTTCTCAACCGGAATACAAATTACTACTTTTTGATTTTTTTTTAAGAAAAAGGGGGGACAGAGTCATAAGGATGAATACCAATGTTTAACACTAGTTTTAAGCATGCTACAAGAACACACACAGATGTTTTTCACCAGTGCATTTAGTTGACAGTTTTAAGAATAATTCAAGTGACATTTTACAATCAAATCAGCACAAAGGCAGAAAGATGAGAGTCTGTTTTGGACATTTGGATTCACGTTTCTTCTAGAGACTGGTGTGTTTATGCCGTGTTCTGAAGTATCAACTTCAAAGCCAAGAAACCAACAGACAGCACAATTATCTTTGAAGATTGGTGAATATTGTGACAGAGAGCAGCAGGTTCTCACCATATTATGTGACAGTAGCCAACTAATGTTTCTCAGACAAACTCTAAAAGCTGAAACATTGCTTCATGCATTGTAAAATACACATAAACGCACTCCTGAGCGATCAATCACAGTGGAGATGGTGTAGATAAATCATGTTACCTTCATCTGTGTAGCCTAATAAACATGTGGAACCATGCTAACATGAGTAAGTGAAGTACTTCAGCTTTGACAATTTTGATGTTGCTTGTGCAACAAGGGCTGCAACTGTACATCAGGAAGGTCATCTTTTTTCAAGGTAAATCCACATTTGTTACCAAAAGAAGTATTAATTTAAGTATTAAATGAGATGTAATGTTGTTGTTTTTTTGTAATCACAATGAGGAAATGTTTATATTGAATGCATCAGCAAACTCCCCAATGCAAAATGTTCATATTGAACATCTCTCCAAAATGTTCACTGTCAATATATTTCAATTATTCTCCCTACAAGATCTACAACTGACAACTTAAGTTTTTATGGTTATATGTTAAGGCAACTCAAAGGACTTTTTAAATATTTAACCAAAACTGTGATCTCTCTTTCAACTTTAAGTGTTTTAGTAGTCTAAACCTTACAACACGTGAGACACAGGATGCAAATTACATTCTCTGGTGTTTTAAATTAGTAGTTATAGGGAGATATTTGTTGCCTGGATACACCTATAGATTGAACACACAGGCAGAAAAGCATGCAACCTACACACTCTTAGCACAGCATCTAAAGCCGTCCTCTCTGTCTCTCAACACACCAGGAAATGTTTTTCTTCTCTGAGGCGGCCTAAGTGGAGTGGTCCACTGAAGCCAACCCTCAGTAATTAACTGTCACAACGCTTCAAAACTAACAAATGGACTTTGTGTCAAGGAGGGCCCATTAATTTACTGGCCTCCACTTGTCGATCCAGAGCCCATTATCTCCATTACGCCAAGCTTTCATGTCTGGGCATCCTCTCCTGCTAACCCTCGATTTCTCTGTCTCACTTTGCACAGATTCAATGGAACTTGCAGAAAGACCTTGTGGATAATGTGTCTTTTCAACACGTATGGCACACATGCAGACACACACCATACATCAGCCACATAAAGGTACATGCTCTATATGAACCCACACATACTGTATGCTTCTGGACGCAAGGACACACTCACTTCATCTCTCATAACTGCATAAGTAAATCACAGAGGCATGACTCGTATTATAATAAGCAGAGATGCTGGGTACGGAAATATGCACGCTCCAATATGCTGCACATGAACACAGGATCAAATTCTCACACACACACATTCGTCTACACACTCTACAGAGTTCTGTTTCCCTTCCAGTCAAACATTTTTAAAAACTCATACTGCACTCCCACATTGGCATGACAACCTGAGGGGAGAAATCTTCCATATGTGACACTAATAAGTGCTGCTCGGGAGGACTGGAGAGCCATTTCTCCATGAGGCATAAATAACTAAATAACACGCAGACTATGGGATCCGTGTGATTTGTGATAGAGCTCACATTTATTGCTCTTCAAAGGTAACGAATTACTGGGGTTCTGCAGAGAGAAAAGAGACCGCGAGACCGTCCTTTAGTGGCATTGAGATCTGGCTGGTCTTTCCTACTGAGACCAATGCATTTTTGATGCTCTTCAATGCATTATCAGTGGCTCGGTGTGCTCTCAGACTCTGGAAACGTTTTCAGCTCATCTGAAGTAATTTCAGCTTCCAATTGCAGTTTTAAAAAGGCAATATTGTATCCAGAATCCATTTTAAAGGGTTGGTTCAACCAAGTTTAACAAAAATCATACAGTATTTTCTCACTTACCCACCGGTGGAAGAAGTATTCAGATCATTTACCTAAAAGTTAAAGTAGCAATACCTCACTATTAGTAAAAGTCCTGCGTTAAAAATGTTACTTTAGTAAAAATATAGAAGTATAAGCAACAAAATATAATGAAAGAATCAAAAGTAAAAATACCTCTTATGCAGAATGGCCCTTGTGTTATATCATTGGATATTTATTATTGATGCATTAACATGTGGTACTATAATGCTGTTGCTTGTCAATGTCAAGCAAATGTTATATCTATAACAATACATAATTTTATAAACTGATCATATGGTTTGTATGTGAAATCTGAATTTGAAAACTAGTAGTTCCAGCTGAAAACGTACAAGATTTCCCCCTAAAATGTAGTGGAGTAATACCTCAAAATGATACTTAAATATAGTACTTGAGTAAATATATCTAGCCGTGCAGATCTTATTTTTTTTAATTAAAAGTAACTGAAAATGATAAGGTGCTTTTATCTTGTTTGCAAGGACAGTAGTAGAGACACATTAAAACCTGAGAAGAAAGTGTCATCATTCTGTTTAGATTTTAAACAGAAAGTCAGAATCCTTAACTACAATGATGATCAAAACTAAGAAGACCTCCTTCTTGTCAAACACTTCTAACATTTGTGTGGTTGGTCACTACAAAATGCCAATCCAAAATGATCCGAGGCCGAGGCCCTCGGCATTACGATCCAACAGCACTGAATCACCTGTGCTACATGCATTCCATTAAGAAAACATCTGGCTCATTGACGCTTGCGTGCTCTTCCGGGCATAATCCCATCTCACAAGACAATCTGGAAGGGCTCTTCCAAGCTGCTGTGTATTTAGTTTGTTGGTGGAAACAAATATTTTCAGTGGCTGAGCAAGTACAGACAAAAAAATGTATTTTCTGACATCCCTCTTGTGGTATCTATCCATGCAGATAATTTTGTTTTTATTTGCTCAGGTTGTGAGATATCTGTCTGTAAGATTTCCACTTCCACCCCAATAAAATGGATGTGAAAGACATGTTGTTTATGGTGCTCACAGGAATAACAAATTCCACACACAAAAAATTCAACAGCCACGTATTCTTTCCAGAAATAATTTCTAAGATACTCTGAATAACCTCCAGAACCCACAATGAACAGTTTTCATTGGACTCTTTGTAATGAAGAAATAGTTTGTTCACAGTAAGGTTTGTGGATTTGTGGAGAGTATCTACAGTACAACAATATCTGAAGTGCTTGTAACTTTCAACCTATAGTTTCTCTTTAAAGGCAGCTTACCTCAGGCTTTTCTATCTGGAGATGTGTGTGTTCATGTGTGCATAAATGTGTTAAAGAATGTTCTCTCTAGCTGTAATAACAGTTATACGATTGGTTGTGGGTGGGTGGATGAGGGCATTTCAGGCATTATACTGACTAGGCATTAGCACTGTTGCACAATGTTGTGTGTGTCCCTGCATACATTATGCATCTGTGTGTGTGTCTCTCAGTCAAAGTGTGTCTGGGTCTGAAATGTGATGCAGATCACTCTGACTGCCCTTTTAGAGTACTGCCCCTCAGGCCAGGAAGCTACAGTGAAATCTGCTTACTGTGTCTAGATTTAGTGTTTGCCTGCTTGCACACACACACACACGCACACACTTTTAGCTTTTATTGGCATATTTGTTCATGGCTAAAAAGTGCAAAAATATTGGAATAGATACTATTTTTAAAGCAAAACATTTCACAGTAATTATATTGAGCACAAAGGAAAAACATGCAGCTGTGCGCCAGAGGATAAATAGTAACAGATACTGTCTGTGTTGGTGTATTAATACGATTTTATCAGTGTGCTGCTTCTTAACAAGCGCACTAGAGACATTCAAAATAAACAAAAAAAAATGCAGTTTAAACTAATGTTTCAAGAATATAGAGCTTTTTCGATCACTTTCAGTTGTGATTTCAGGTTGGCCTGAGATATCAGCCGCAGTGTTGCAATGACATGTCAGTGTCAAATACAGAAATGACACCATTCAGCGCTGTCTGTCCATTGTTCTCTATCTCTCTGACGTTCTTTATCTGTCAGTCTCTCAGTGCAGGAAGTTAAAATAGAGTTAGGGAATGTGGAAAACTCCTGACACTCTCCTCCTGTTCTATTTTACAGAAGGATTATAACAGTAAAAGTAATATTTCCTTCTCCATAGCTGTCAGGTTTGGATCTGTGTTGGAAGATTTGCTACTGGGGATGTGACAAGGATACCAGGTAATCCTCTCTGAATATGAATTCTTCTACACACAGGATCTCTCTCTGATTCTTGAGAGGTCTTGCACTTTGAGGAGTGATCACATCCCTTTTCTCACACTATGTTCTGCCTCACTTTCTTCCTCTTCTTTCACTTCTCTGTCTTTTTATGTCTCTCCTGTTTCTCTATCTATGGTGTTCATGTGAGGATAGAAGGAGGTAGGAACTAGGTGTGGATGTTAGATGGGGAGAGAGCGGAAAAGAGGAAGCAGAAGAAACGGTTGGAAGACAGAGACAGATGGAGGAGAGAAAGAACTGTGTGAAGAAGAAAAGAGATCATGCTAATCTGTCACCTTTAGCCCCCCGTGGCAGTTCTTACCTTCTATTCTTTTCATTTGGATGAAGATGTGTGCTCATGACGTACACGCTGAGTGTGTTAATGTGCACAGACACACTGTATGTGAATGTGTGCCTCTAAATGTGTGTGCCTGTGCGTGTATATGCTAACACCTATGTGGAGCTATTTCTAACCAGCCATCAGGGGACATATGAGGTCTGATATGAATGACATCACAGCTCAGGGAGGTAGGTCCCATCATGTCGGGATTATACTGCAGCTGCCCCTCCCACTGCCTGACCATAATGGCTCTGTAATAGACCTGTAAATACTAGACAAAAGTGCCTGGGGACAGAGGTATGACAATGAGAACAGACTTGTGTGGCTCTGTGCGTGTGGGTTGGTTTATGTGTGCTTTAACTAAGGTGAGTATTTTTTTTAATTATATGTTTTTCTGGGAATTTAAATCACAATTATTTTTAGATTACATTCAACTACAGTTACTAAGACAAGGAAATGCTGTTTAACATCTAACCAGAAGTGCAAAAAGCAGTAAAGTGAAGAGTAATGTACATACTGTATGTATAGAGGTTATATATTTAACAGTGAGGAGTAGATATGAATACACTAATATATACAGTATGAGCATGTGCAGGTATAAGTATAAAACTAATGCTAATAATAGACATTATATACAGAATAAATAGCTGGAGGTATGATATGAATACAGCGTATACATTATAGGTCAGGTGTATACAGTATAGACAGTAGTATAAATATGTATTGGTATTTGAGAGGATAAATAGTGCAGGTTAGTGTATGTGCAGTAGTGTGTCATGGTGAGGCAGAGGCAGTCCTAGTGCAAGAGGCATATATTGAAATGCATATAATTTCTGACAGAGAGAGGAAAACTGTCCCCAGAAATCAAGGACATCTTGCCACACTAATGGATCTATGCATGTGTTTGTGTGAGAAATGATGCCTAACAAACATCCCTACCTCCTCCCTCATGCTCAGTGTTCTTTATCTTCTTCATTAGCCTTTTTATATGGCAACAAAACTAGTTGCTCCCATGCCTGAGGAGTAAGCAGCTACTGCAGCTATATGGTAAGAGACTGGGGGTAACATTAATGAGTGAGGTGGTTTAGGCTCAAACATTACTGCCACTCATTTCCTGTTTTTACCTCTGTCGCCTCTTTCTCTCTCCTTTTTTGTTTTTTTGTTTTTTTTTCCCGCAAGCCGATTTTCTTTTAGGGTTCCCCGCTGAGAAATATTTTTTTTGGTGCTTTCTGTTCCTGCCCTCACCTTTCTCTCTGCCTTTTGTTCTCAATTTACAATGTGTCTCTCTGCCTCTCTTCTTCTCCCTCTCTCTGTCCACCCCCCCCCCCCCCCCCAACCTAAAACTGCTCATCTTTCTCTTTTCTCCTCTTCTTCCTCCTCCTCCTCCACCGTCTGTGTCACACAATCAGAGACTCTCCCTCTGTCTGCCAGGCTGAGAGCCAGAATACCAATAGACCAATAGACCAGAGCCCTCTGTCTCCCCATTATCCAGACCCTGTCTTCCTGTCTGCAACACATGCACGTGCACACACACACACAAACACACACACACACACTGCATGCACACTAACAGACACATATACCTTCCCATGAATTCATCCAAGAAGACCAGAGGACACACACATACACATGTCTGCATCCACAGGGTTGCACAAGCAGACACAATCCTATAGTAACTGCTGCAGTGACGCACACATTCACCCATACAACCTCTCTCCACAAACATACATTTACTCACACATGCTGTTGCAGGGACACACTGAAGTCAGAATCCACATACAGTGCGCATACACTTAGGCTATAAAACACCCTTAAATACAGAACGCACATGTTCATGCACGCATAGACCTCTTGTACAGCAGCACACACACTCACACCTGCTAGCCCTTCTAATCAATTTGCACTTTAAAGAGAGTTTCACCTTTCCCTCTGGTGTTTCCAAGCCCCCTGCTCCTCTTTCACTAGTCTTTCTCTCTCTCCATCCCTCTCTTTTTCTTACTACAACAATTTCTGTAAAAGTCTTTCCCTCTCTCTCCCGCTGCAACCACTCCTCTCTTTCTTTATCGCTCCTTCTTCCTCTTAATGTGGCAATGCTCCTCTCCTCTCTTTTCTCACTATTAAAGCTGCATTTCTACTTTAGCATTAAGGGCTTGCAGCATACAGAAGCAAGCAACAGAGCCTATGCATGTAGCTGATATGCACCCCTACACATTGAGGCTGCAGCGGCTATGGAATACCATGTGGAGACCATCAGAATGGTGATTGGTCAGCTTCTTGTGTTTTCTCCTACAAGTTTCTAAATTGAAGAAAGGCTCAGTAATTTTCCCTTTTTCAGTAACTATGCTATTAATGATTGCAGGGCAATAATTTTTTATTCAGTAGTGAGACAAGGCAAACCTTCCCATGGTTGCTCTATATCACAAAGTGAATGAAAGAATGTAGACAATTACCTTGGGGTATACAATTAAAGTATAATACAGTCTGATAATGTATGACACATATTTAAATCAGTTCCTACACTGGAGGCACCTAATGCAGGTGCACTGTACGCTGTGACGCAAAGTGTACCACCTTGAGGTCTCCTAATATAAGTGAGAAAGATGATAGAAAGGCAGAATGAAGAAGAGGATGAGAGTGGGAGTA
The DNA here is from genome assembly GCA_005408345.1 of Macquaria australasica. Classification (NCBI taxonomy): domain Eukaryota; kingdom Metazoa; phylum Chordata; class Actinopteri; order Centrarchiformes; family Percichthyidae; genus Macquaria; species Macquaria australasica. Next base: position 286,727 of record SEMN01000287.1, read on the forward strand.
AGAAAATGGTGATAAGCATGAGGTGGCAAGAGAAATGACGAATTCAAATTCAAACATAAAACTCCCCCAAATATCCCAAATATATCAATATGTATGTGTTTGTGTATGCGTAGAGAGATGAAAGCATGACAAAAACCACCTTGAGTGCTCAACGCTAGTCACTATAGAAAGTATTTCACCAGCATGAATTTCAGAGCTTTATCATCAAAACACTAAACAGGCTCTCGCAGCGTGCTCACTAACTCCATTTTCTGCTTGCTGTGAAGAATTGATGTATTATGTATAGTATATATAATGTATGTTGTTATTTTTATGATACTGCTTTGTTTGTGGTTGTTTCCCTGAGATGTGGAAGGCGTGATCTCTATCCACCATTGTTTATCATGTGTAACCAAGTGAGTAAGATGTAGGTACACACCTTACATGCTTGCAGGTGGTTGGCTTGTGTGTGGGAGTGCATAGTGATAATATGGTTATGAGACCGTGTGTGTGTCTGTGTAAGGATGGAAGTTGTTTGGCAAGTGTGTATGCGTTGGGTGTTAGACAGGACAGCTGACCATTGTGCACGATTTGGGAAAATAAACTGTTGTTGAGACAGACAACCTAGAATGCCAAATCAAGAAAAACCTCAACTCCCTACTGACTCATATCATCTCTCCTGTACTCCTTTCTGATTTGGTTTCCAAAATTGCCTCTATCATTCCACTTAGTGTGATTATTTCTTTCTGCAGCACTTTTCCTTCAGGGCCATTGTAGGGCCAAAGGGATGTTGAAAGGGCACCATGGTCCTGAACTTTGCTTAGTTTCAATTATGGTGAGTTAACCATTGAATATTCTAAAGTTTCATTCATTTCAAGTTGCTGGACATAGTTAATGTCAGCTAAATGTCAAAACATTCTCTACAATTCCATCTGCACCAAACTAAAAACATCACAAACCTTCTTTTGAAAATGTTGATACATCTGAAAGTACTTCGAATATGTAAAGAACTAACAATGTTCAGTGGATAACTATTTAACTCTGCGGTAAAATAAATGTATGTCCTGGATATATATCCTGTGTATACAGTATGTGTGTTTAAGAGCAGTAGTGTTAGATTCTGATCCTAAAGCCCAGTTGCTTTTCAGTCCAACTATCTTGTCAGCGACCACTGTCAACATGGAAAGGTGAGTAAGGTTTATCATTTTTCTAGTTCCAGCCATGGTTTTGGATTTGCGACATGACACAGACAGGACCCAGTGAATAGATAATTAAGAACTGCAAATGAAGCTATAGTGGAGGTTCGACCAGGACGACCTCTTCAACCAGGCACTATTCACACATGCCTTCAATTTCTCAGAACTCTGAAATCTTACTACCACCTCTTTTTTCTTTCTCAATCTCTCCTTCCTTTCGCCTCCCTTTTACCTTTTCAGTACCCCCCCTACTTTATCTTGTTCCTTCCCTCTTCCTTCCCTTCTTTGAATCTCTTTCTACCTTTCATTTTTTCTTACGCTCCAAAATATACAGCATGTCTTCATTTGGTCCAAGGGGAAAAAAAGCTAAAGTACGTAGTTGCATTTTAGTTCAAATCAGTGTGTTCACACTGACTTATTACAAACAAACCAGAGGAGTAAACACAATGTCATATGGACTGACAGGCCCTGCGTCATCACCGCTCTGGTGGTCAGAAACAGATTATGAGTGTTATATAATGTGGACAGCAGAGGAAGGGTAAACAAACTCATCCAATTTTTTTGAATGGTACCAAACAGGTTAGGTGTGAAAGTACCCTTTCCCGCCTGTACTGTATACACTTTAATTTATTTTCTCAATCCCTCCTCCCCTTTTACCTGCCATATATGTCCCCCCATTTTACTTCCCTATTTAATCTCGTTTCATTCCTCCCTTCTCTCCCTCAGTCTCTTCCAACTTTCACTTTTCTCCGCTTTTCTTCCCAAATGATCAAACTTAGTCTCTCTTAGAAATAAGCCTCTTTTATATCTGTTAGTTCTCTCTCTCAAATGTTAAGTTCAGTGGCTCATCCTGTGGTTCTTCTCTTCTGCTTGCTCTGTTTTAACTTTAAAAAAAAAAATAAATAAATAAATAAAAATCTAATCCACCCCAGCACTGTCTCTCTTTCCTCTATCCCTCCCAGTGGCTGCGGGGCTCTGTTAGCATTCTGTTGAGGTGCATCCATTAAATGTCACCTAGCTGGAGACGGAGAGGAAGAGAGTAATAACTGGGTGGGTTCATTTTCTGACGTCACTGAATGTCTGTGAATGTCTACAGATTCAATACTCCTCTCTGATGTATGATGGACAGATGAACATGCACACACGCGCATGCAAAGCAAGAAAGCTTAAAACCCCCACCCTTGACCCATCTTATTCCAAATGTTATGTTTTGAATTGATTGCCTGCTTCATTGCTATTCTGCGCCCGCCTGTTTGTAGTTATGCTCATGATTTAATGGATTGTTTATAAAGTTAAAGTTAACACCAGAGTTTATGTGTTCTGACAGATGGTGTGGAGCTAATGGAGAGAAACTGACCTTTCAGCTAATGGAGTTACAAACTGCCCTCTGATCTGTCTGCTACTGCTGTGTGTGAGGGTGTGTATGTGTGACGGAGACAGTGTGTGTTTGTCTGGCGCAGAGACAGAGCGAGTTGAGCTTGTATGTGTGCTACTATTGTCTTGTGTCTGTCATTGTTTGACCATGCAGAGAAAGCTGACTTCATGTGAAGAAAGAGGCTGCTGAAAACACATGAATCCAGTGGTGGATGTCTGTGTGTGCATTTGTAGGTGAAGGAAGTTGCTGACATTTTTGTCGATAGAAGATCTTCACAGAGTGGTAGCGCTTGTGGGTTTGAGGGTGTGAATGAGTCATGCTTGTGACTTAGTAAGCCAAAAGAAAAGAAAATCAACAAACATAGGAGGAAAGGTTGGTCCTGCCCCGTTTACACCAGCAAAAAAAGCATTCTGCAAATGCATTTAGTGGTGAGAAAACCCAGAATCACAAATACACATCTGTCTCCAGGAAGTCATTCATTCAAAAATCAATCACCACAGACCTCTGTTATCTTAAATTGAACTGGGAATGCATACGAGCAGTGATAATGGAATTTGTTTCTACAGTGATTCGCTAGGTTGTGTTTGGACTCATTGACTACATTGTCATAGCAATGCATGATAATAACCCAGAGGCATCCTAGCATTGAACACTGTGAGACAATAGCAGTAGCCATTATAGAGGTGTCCCATCATGCATTTGTCTTTGCCATAGAATTTTACTGTTTTTATTGCTCTCATCGCAGACTTTTCAACTTCTCTGTGTTATTCACCATTCTGCTCTTCTTTCCATCCCTCCCTCTATTTTGTCCTTTTTCCTCCCATCACCCCATCTGCATTGCAGCAACCACCAGTAACATTTAGGGATTGTAAAGACCAGCGATAGCCCGTATCCAAACACACCTCCCATCTCCTTTTGTTGATATAGGTGCATTGTGCTGTGTGCAAAAAAGGTTGGACAAAGTCGAATATAAATTGGATGATGTGATGATTAAACATCTCAGTCATTCACATTGCCAGTCTCTTATATTCAGTGGTGGAAAGTAACTGAATACATTTACTCAAGTACTCAAGTAAAATATTTTGATGCACTACTTAACTTTAGAATTTCTAGATTATGCTACTTTCTACCCAACTAAATTTATCTGACAGCTAGTTATTATTTATTTTTCTAGTACTATTTGTATACTTACTCTTATTTCTTTTACTTAAAAATAAACCTAAAAGATTAAACCAGTGGTTTCCAACTCTTTTGGCTTGTGATTGTGTTGTGTTGTTCCACCAAAGAGACATTTCCCTGAAACTTCTTATATGGTTTTATTTAAATAACTCAAGGCCCAAAGGGATAAAAATTACCCAATATTTCACACAAAAAAAAAAAAAAAAATGAAAAGTGCAAATGAATACTCCATTAATCATCTAATGAATCATCTTGAGACCCTTTGGAGGGAAGCCAAACCCTGGGTTGGGAACCACCAGACTGAACTACCTAAATGTATTGAGTATTAACAATCTAATAATCTGCTCACAGAGACCATTTCACCGCGTAATGAAAACTTCTTATACCTGAAGTACATTTTGCTGATAATACTTTTGTACTTCTACTTAGAAGGATTTGAATACATGACTTTTACTTGTAAGGGAGTTTTTTTTTTTTACAGTGTTGTACTGGTGCTTTTAATGAAGTAAAAGATCTGAATACTTCTTTAAGGTTAGTGACACTGTTGTAAGCTACAAAAAAAACAAACTACTACTACTACTCAAGTGATTAATGTATGTTTACCTGCAACAATGCCAAATGAATTAGGGGGTTAACAGAGTTCTTTCATTATGTCTATCTGCCTTCTGATTAGTTTGCTCAACCTGCATTGGTGGATTGTCTACTCATCCTAAGACAAAAATGTGGGTTGAAGCCGGTCCATTTCATGGTGTGAAAGCCTCAGGGAGAACCAGCATTCCATCAGCATGTGGCAGAAGTGTCAGACAGAAAGGTGCCAGAAAATATCTTTTCTTTTACACTCCAGTCTAAAAAAGAAAACTTTCACAGAATTAATTCATCATATTAATTATTTTTCCTCTAAATTACAAACAAGTACATCAGTTCACCATGGCTGCCATCCATAGCGTCAACAAGAAGATCGTTTATATGAAAAATGCTCCTACATCAGCAGTTTTATAGCCCACAAGCTCCTGTAATTTTCAGATAAGTGGGACTTGAAAATCTCATCTGTGGCATTATTTGACATTCTTGTATCCTGCATGACATGTTTGATATAACAGTTAATGACTGAAGCCTGGTTATTAAAGAAAACCCTTCACCTTGCTGTCAGACAACAGCCTGACAGGTGAAAACAAATGGGAATGGGTTTTTCCAAATCACCTCCAAAAAGTGCTGTAATCAGAGCCACAATAACAAAGTAAACAAAATGACAAGCTTTGTGTCTTAATTGATCTCACACTGAATGTCAAGAACACTTCATGTGTTTGTGTTGTGCTTGCTATCAGAAAGAAAGGGGATATAATTTCCTTTCTCTGCACAATGGTTGACTTCTGCCCCTCTCTGTGGTATTGAGAAGGATGGAAGAAAAAATGAGCATAAGAGAAACAATAAAAGAAGTTTTAAGATAGGTGGAGAGAGACAAGACGCAAATAATAGTGTTTCAGAAAAGATTAAGGTCTGTCACTATTGAAGGGAAATGCTCACACACCATTGGCTTGACTAAATAAGCTCATCACAGTCATAAGCAACCTGCATTAGAATAGCTTTATAAATTCAACCCACCACTTTGATTTTGATACAACTTTGATTCCATAACTCAACCTATCTTAATGCATGGCTGTGGAATTTGCTAAATGTGCAAACTGTGTAAACATGGGACCAAAAAAACACCTGAAATTCTTCATCTTGAATTCATCAAAAGTGTGCCCAGAGTCCACAGAGTCTGTCTCATATTTGCCAATACTGCTATTAAATAGGATAGGTTTAGTTACAGGATCAAAGATGTATCCAAATTTGAAGTGGTGTGTTGAAATGTATAGTTTTAGAGCAAAATGCCCTGCTTGCCTTTTCAAAAAAGGAGCCACTAGAACCATTTTTCCTGAAATTATCCAGACTCTCATAAAGAAGCCTGAGAATGAGCTGCTCTAACAGCTGGCTGACAAACACCAGCTAAATCTGTTTATACCACCCACAGCCACAAAACTCAAAAGAAATGAACTTCACTAGTAATGTAACAGTGGGCGAAACAAGAGTAAAACCTACTACTAATCACATAATTCTCAATAGAAATCTTGTGCTATACATAAAGTAAGCTAAATTCATTGATAAGTTAAGAAAAGGAAAACCTTAAGCATGTATAGACTCAGTCTGAACACAGTCTAAAGGAAAACAGAGCTTGAACATCATGTAAATTGCAGCATTGGTTATATCGCCCCATCATAATACAAACATGATGCATGCAATACATTCCCTAATTCTGTGAATTAATCTGAAAAGAGATTCTGCTGGGTGAAAATACAGAAACAAGAAACAGAAACAGCTGTCTAATGACAATAAACCTGATGTACAGTGCGTGTATGTTCATAGTATGTATGAGTATAATCTATATGTAAATGTAATGTATTTATGCATTTATGTATGCTTTCTATTCCACTTAATACGGTCATTAATTATTTATCATCAGATTAATCAGTGTTGGGTTTATATATGTTCTCGTCTTTCTTTATGTACTTTTGCAACCCATTCGTGTACAATGTGCATTTGAATTTGACAGAAGAGAGTGCGCACAAGAGAAACTGAGAGCGTGAAAACGAGAGCGAGAGAGACACTTTACAAGCCACCGCCTTTCTCATGCTGGAATGCAAGCATGCTCGCACTGCGTTACCATAGCAACAGCACCTCATTAGGTGGCAGGAGAGTGAACGAATGAACGGGCAGGCATGCGGACAGGAAGGAGAGAAGGGGAGAAGAGAGGGAGGGAGTACGGAGGTGGTGGGGATGGAGAGATGAAAGATGAAATCTCGTGAAGAGGGGAGGTGGGGAAAGGTAACGTGAATGTGTAGCGGTGCCACTGAAGGAAAGGAGGGAAGGGAGCAAGGAGGGGGAGATGAAGGTGGGAAGTAGGAGGCAGGGTGAGAGAGGAAGGGAGAGGCAGAGGGAGATGTAACGGCAAGAAGAGGAGGGAGCATGCAGGAGAAACCTGTGTGAGAAGGTTGCATGCCGTGTTGCCTGGTGGCTCGTTGTTTTCAACTTTCCTCATTAACTTTAAACACAGCTCTGCTCCAGCAATAACATCCAGAGGTTAAATGATTCAACCAACGTCTTCTCTCTGAGCCTCACCCGTTGTTTTTCCGACCCTCCTGTCTCCTCCTCAGCTCCACTTTACAAGAATTACTTCTGTTTTTCCTTCTATATATTTCCCTACATGAACATTCTTCTTCTGCAACTTTATTAAGTACACCCTGCCTTTAGCTCTCCATTTACTTTATGAATAATAACAGACATGTCAAAGAGAGACACACATATATTTAATCCAACATGTAATTATCTTGTTCAAAAATAAGTCTATATTTTTATAATTCTCAACAAATCCCATGAAAACACCAAAACCCAACAATGAACTAGTTCTTTATTATATTTCATTTTATATTAGAGACAGGCCTTTATTTCTCCTGTTCCCCAGTTAATGCAAACTCAAAACTTGTTAACTTTTGTCTTGATAAATTCAGCATAATATCCATTTCCACAGCACTAATTCCATCAGTAAAGCAAGAGTTACATCAGACGTTCCACTTTACCTTTTTTCTCATGTTACCAAGAATGGAACTCAACACTTCCTCCAGGATTTTCACATTAAAAGTCTTGCAGCCTTCCTTTTATCAGGAAGTGTTGAGTGTTGTTAGCGGTAGTTTCACATCGATCAAGAGTACAGCAAAGAAGAACTTTTACTTATGAAAACATTTTTTCTGTTAGAATATAAAAACTGAGAGGTGAGTATTTAACATGCCTCTGTTGTTGTACTGATGGAATTAGCACTGTGGAAATGCTGAATTTACCATGTGAGTGTTTTTGTTTAATTTTTTTTACCTTGCCTTTCTTAGTGACTTGCCTCTATTTGTTTGTGCAGGCTAATATTTGAGACTCTGCAATTATTTGAACACCATTATATGCAGATTTCCAGTTGCTTATTCCTCTGTGCCATAGTCCTCCACTGTTGCCAAAAAAACAATTAAAAACACATAAATGGGCCACACTGTTGCAGTGGGTCACATGTTCCTTCATTATGATGGATGTGGGCACTGTAATTTATTCAGAGTCAATCCCAATTACACCGTTCTGCTGACATAAAGACTCACCATAGAGCACCAAATGTGCATTAATCCGCAGGTGGAAATAGTCCCCAACAAATGCACTATTTACTGTACTGAATAACATCTGATACAAACAACAGTTTAGTACAACTGAGCCTTTTTCAAAAGTAACTTTATATCTATCACATGTGCCAGACAGTTTAGGGAAGTCAGAAATTATTGAGAGATGGACTATCACACTGTTGGTTTTGGATTTCTCATGAGATTTGTTGACAATAAAAAAAATATAGGAAACCCCCAGCCTCACTCTATGAACAATTTGGTTCATATCAATAAATATTTATATGTCAGGGAATGCACAGGACATCTGTCAGTGGCATTTGTGTCCCCCCTCGTCTCTCCTGTCTTTTTTGCTCTTTTTTTCCCCACTTTCTCTCCTCCTGTCCATGGGAACAAATGGCACACAGTGTTATTAATATACACTGCCTGGGAGGCAAATAATTTGACGACTGGCACGAAGAAGAGAGGGCAGGACAGGAGAGGAGAGGAGAGTGGAAGGCAGGAGCAAAATGATGGAGTAACAAGGGAATGAGACACAAAGGCGTGAATGTGAGATGAGAAAGTGGAGATAAAGAGGGGCAAAGAATAAGAAAGAATATGTGAGAGAGGAGATAGTAGAGAAGGAAAAAAAGGAGGGTGACAAGAGATAGAAAAGAGGAGAGAAATGGAGAGAGTGAAAATAGATAATTGGAGTGAGGAGAGGACAGGATGAGCGGGGGTGATGGAAAGCGAAAAGAGTGAAAGCCAAGAGGAGTTTGGTGGAACGGAGGGGATATGACAGCGGAGTCTTTCATGACGCCTGTAGAGCAGAAATGGGTTTTCAGATCACTCTCTTGCACTCTGTGCCAATTTACATGCCTCTGTGCCACCTACAGGCTGCACAGAGGGGAGGAGGAGAGGGGAGGAGAGCAGGGGAGAGGAGAGAGCAACAGGGGAGGAGAAGTGAGAGGTGGGGAGTGAAGTAGAGGTGGGAGAAGAGATGATGAGAGGAAGCGAGGGAGGTTTGAAAGGAGAGGGGAGGACACAAGCGGGAATAGAAGTGATCTCCTACACACTATGTTTATATACTACTAAATTGCTCTGCCGAATATGTTTGGGAGGAAACATAATTGCTGCCTGGATTTATTGGCAATCCATAGGGACGACGTCAGGGTGGATGATTAGGCATACCAAGCCCTGGACCTCAACACAGAAGAGCAGTGTTTATGTCTTGCATCCCCCTGATGTTAGACTTAGGCTGCTAAAACACTTGGTGATGGTTAGGGAAACATTGTGAAACACTGGTTAACCCTATATGCCCACTGTTTAAGTGAGGTGTAGACATGAACTGGTTGGTAAATCTTGCTGTCAGTCTTGTTCTCTACAAGCACAATGAGCTATCCTGCTCGGTTGTAATTCCTCCTTGGCAATCTGAGCAACATGTGATCATCAGTATCATCTATAAAGAGTTCACTATTACTATTCCAACTAGTATTTTTCTTGTTGTTTATGATGCTGTTATGATTAATTAATATTCAAGGTGCTGACCCTTGACCCCAATGAAGTCAGATTGGTTAGTGCGTGGTTTGACTTGAGTAAAAGTCACTTTGAGTGAAGATTTGCTGTTGCACTTAATTTTCGCCAGTGTTATTCATTACTTATGATACTGCTGTAAACTCTGTTCTATTGTATCCGACACCTTCAGAATCCTAATAAGTTCGTTTTGTAACAGGATTTATGTTCTTGGTGAACATAAATTCTACATAAATCCATCCAAAATATTGAGCGCAACTATTTAAATTAAATATTTCTTCATTTTCAAATAGCCCTGGAAATATCCTGAAAATGAAAACAGAATGTCTATTTACACCCGACTTGAGCGTCGTCCGTGGGTAGTTATTGACAGCCACGGATGTTCAGCATTGGCCATGAGTGTAGCGCGTCGGGCACAGTTGTCTTTCTCCTAAACCAAAGGCTTTCTAATATGCGGTTAACGTTGTGAAACGGTCGCAGCTTGGTTAGGTTTAGGCACTTCTCAGGGCTAACCTCTCCCATGTGCAGCGTCAACAACGCATGTTAAGCATTGGCCATGTGGGCCACATATAGTCTATTGTCGGCATGGAATTAGATAAAAAAAAGTCTGCATTGACCAATTTCCCCTAACCTTTACTAAAGTGCTTTGAGTTGCCTAAACATAACTATAAAGATGTTAATTAGGATTTAGCTTCCAGGAGCAATGAAATGCATTGGCAGTGAACAAATTGCAGATGATTTATAAACGTTTCCTTTTAATGTTGAAAAAAAAATACAGGCAGTGTTACATTCCCTTTAAAACTGTTGCTAATCCAAACAATTTGTATATGAACATAGATTTTAGGAGACAGGGTTAGGAGAGAAGAGGAGGAAAAAAAGAGAAGTTACGAGAAATTTGGACAGGAACAGAAATTACAAGGAAACAGCCAAAAAAGGACATCATTTAGGAGCATTAGGAAGTGAACATAATATACGGTTAATTTGAACCCCGGGTCTCTGCCTGCAGGTCTAATCAAAACCAGGTTGACGACCACACACTGTGATGAACCTCCCTGCCAAATCATATCTCTGGTTCAGCATACTCAATGTAGTCATCACAAATGAGATGTCACCGAGGCAAAAAAAAAAAAAAACCAGCGTATCTCTTATTATTTTGGGTCTTTTCTTATGTAATTGTCAACATCTACGCGTAACAATGTGATTTTACACTTTGTCCCTTGAAGTGTGGTGTGTAGCAGAGAAATTATGTTAAGGGTTTGATAATTAGATGAACTGCTCTCTCTATCTCTCCCTCAGTCTGCTTTGCATTTGTTCCCTCTCTCTCTGTTTCAATCACATAACATGACTATCTCTGTGTGCTCACTGCCTGTGTCTCCTCTGCCGTTACCCTCTGGCTCCCTCTCATTTTGACAAACTAGGACATGAAAATAATCCTCCGCAGTGCCAGGAGAATGCTAAATACAGGGCCTCCTTTCTTTGGCAGTGCCTCTTTAATCAACTTCCTCTTATCTCTGCCTTGCATCCCTTGTTTCTCTCTTTTCAGAATGTCACGGAGGAGAAATCTGTACACCGCCAACGTCTTCTCCTCTCAACACTCCTCCTCACTCGCTTGTTCATTCGCCTGCCGTTGCGTTTCCCGCGCTCTCCCTCAATCTCTGCCATTCTTCTTGCCACCTTGCTTATTCTCTGCCATGCTGTATCTTTTTTTCTGTCTCAATTCCTCATTCTTTCCTTGCTTTGTCTCTTTCGCCCCTCGCCTATCTCCCTCTTGCCTCGCTGTCTTTCTTCTTCTCTGCGTCTCATCCCTCTTTGCCCTCCAGTTTCTGCATTCCTCTCCCTTTTTATACTTCTTCCTCTTCTCCGTCTCCTCTCTCTACCTCTTCAATTGTCTTGTTGCCCTCATTAAGAGTATTAAGAGTGTGCACTCACACACCAGGCAGCATGGTTGAAGTTGAACAAGCATGAGCCTGCTCAGTACTGGCGGATCTTCACATATATCAGGAGATGACACATAATTATCAAGTGTTGTAGCTGAGTCAGTGCATGAATTACTGTAAATACTGCTGTATTATCAGTGATTCTTTTTATTTGAGTAAGGACCTGGTCTTACCAACATTTATATCAGCAAAATTTCTAACAGAAAACAATTCATTTCAATGGAATCGCCACCATCAGGGGACTTGCCATTTGCCATTCGTGCAATTACAAACCATCTCGAGAGTGGCGACTTTTCAGGAAACAGAGAACAGAAGAGTCCAAAATAGAGGAAGCTCTCATATTAGCTGTGTCCAACCATCCAATTAAGTTTGCTTTGGACCGCGGGACTGTTTTCTCTGCTATTATCCCTGTATACTCACCCTTTGTCTGACGCTCAGTGGTTTCTCTTTGTTACGTTGCTTTTCTTTTATGCTCTGCTTTCTAGCTTCCTCTCCTTTCTGTTCTCCCTCTTTCCTTCATTTCCACATTTCCTTCATTTTCTCTTTCCCTCTTTGTAAACATCAGTGTTGACCCTTCTCTCTCCCCAACTCTCTCTCTCTCTCATTGATTTGACCTGTGTGTTTTGTACTTGCCAAACAGGGACTACACAGCCGACCAACCACAAGATTGCGTGAGCGTCAAAGTGACATGTATGAATTCAAAAGTTAAACTACACAAATTTATCGAATGTGTCTGCGGATCATGGCACCTTGGGGGGGCTCGTTTTCAACCTCTGTTTATCTGTCCATCATTTGTTAATGACAGACGAGGTCAAGTTGAAGGCTTGACTAATGATGCCCATAAACAACAATTTCTTTGTGAGCTCTTTGTTACCATTAGAGAAGATAATTAATGCTTTCAAATGCAGTGAAGTGCAGTATGACTAGCTGTCAATCACTGGGATAAATTTTGTTTGGATTTTTCCTCGCGCATTGACAGTGCAGACAGACAGGTCACCAAAATGTCCATGATTTACCTGTCAGTATGTGTGACTTCATGTTTACAAATTATTGGGTTGCTGTAAGTCAGCGGGAACCCAAAATGAGATCCTAAAAAGGAAAAAGTTTTGTTTCCTTTGTCCAGACCAAGGGAACTGAACTGCAGTTGTGAAAGCAACTTTAGAATGTACATTTCATATTTATCTTGACAGTGTTAGATATTAGATGGACATTGTTCAGTGCACCAAGAGCGAGTTTTGGTTTTGGCGGACACGGACATCCTAAACAGTAGCACTGGGCATTCATTACCCACTAGCTAACTTTTTTGGATTCCTACAAGATTAATAAAGTGTAAATATTCATCATGTATGTTGTCTGTGCTGTACTAGATGTTTTGTTGTGTTAAGTTAGAAGTAAAGCTAACTTCTTCCGGGGCACTGAGCTGTCCCCCCAAAAATGTATTAGCCAATGGGGATGCAACCCTGTAAAGACCCCGCCCACGAAAGAGGTTTGTGTCAGAACTGCAAACTAAAAGTCAGGCAGCGCAAACGAGAGAGCTGGCAGCGTAACCGCAAAGCCGACAGTGAGGGCAAAAGTCTAATCAGTGAGAAAGAAGCAGAGGGAACTGTAAACAAAAGGACATATCAAAATGTTTGATATTTAAGATATTTTGTTTGATTATATTGACACAAATCGGATTCCATATTGTTGTTGCCTGTTGCCATCACATTTCTCCCACCTTTATCTCTCTGTGTAAGAAAAGGCTGTAGCCAATTCCTGAAAGGGGTCAAACTCGTGTCAAACACCAGTCCTCCCACTCTCACTCTCACTCAACTCCCCACCCCCACCCCCTTTCTCCTTATGGGGTCAAACATTACACCGGCGCTATCAAAGAGGGTCAGACCAGTCAGTAACGCATCAGGTTGAGTCCTCTCTTTCTTGCTTCCACTTCCACCCCCCCACCCCCCTTTCCTTTCGCTACTCTGCCAGTCTGTGTCCGTCTTCTCTGTGTTATCCTTATCATAATGGAGGGATTAAATAATGTATTAAGCTGAGCTATATTGCGGATGTCCAAGGGATGTCACGGAATGGCTTAAACATTGCCCCTATGAATGAATGTTTTAAAAGGGTAAAGGATTTCTAAAATCCCAGAGACGCACTGCCAGTTTGGGAGCACAGATACATCCAAAGGGCAGGAGACAATTAAACCAGAGGATTTGATCCCTGTAGATGAGGTACCGAGGCAGATGGGGAAACGAGAGGCTGAGAAAGACTGGGTGATAGACGAAGGTAGGGAAACTGAGAGAAGAGACATGGTAACAGACGACTGGGAAGGCAGAAGAGGAGACAGACTGACAGGCAGACTCAACAGGTTTCTTCTGCACTTGGCACACTGTAAAATGCATCTCATATCCAGAGGTGATTTAGTTAGATTATATTCACACATGGGATTAAAATATGTCTCTGCTATCAACACTGCAGTCTCAGTTCTCCCACCAAACACAGGTGTCACTTCACGTTACTTCCTCTTATATAATTTACATCTTCTCAAATTGATAGGAAACATCTTGTATTGTTTGAGTATGCTGGCCATACATTTTTTACAAGTAAAAATTTACATATCTCTATGCCACCTGTTAGTTTTGCCTGTGCTACCTGGTTATCGTCGCACAAATTTCCAATTCATCTCTATACACAGGCTTGAGGAGGCCTGCATTTTTTATTTATCCTGCATTTAAACACATTACCCATGTAACTTGGAGGTGGTTTAGTTAATGGGGCCATGTTACAGAAACTCTTAAGAGCTCTCAAATTTTTCAAAATGCTTAAGGCCCTAACTAAATTTGCATTGTGACTAAACAAGACTATAAGTCTACAGCCATGCCAGCAGCTCTGTGAGGCTGTACTTAGGCACAGTGGTGCTTCGAGCTAAATGCTAACGACAGCATGCAAACATAGTCTCAGTGACAATGCTAACATGCTGATGTCAGCAGGTATAATGTTTACCACGCTCACCATCTTAGTTTAGCAGGAAACACAAAGTACAGCTGAGGCTGATGGGAATGTTATTAGTATTTAGTTATAAATCAGTCCACTTTTGATCTGATAAGAGCACTAGTTGAAAAGTCAAAGGTTTACCAAAGTTATTAGAAATCGACCTGAAGGGAACATCTGTACCAAACTTCATGGCAGTCCATCTAATAGTTATTTAGACATTTCACTCAAAACCACAAATGTGACCCTCATGGTGTTAATAGAGGAAAAGTCAGAGAATCACCAAGTCAGTAGGATTCATCCTCTGAGGACCATAAATATCTGTACCGAACTTCATGGTAATCCATCAAATAGTTGAGATATTTCAGTCTGGACCAATGTGGTCGACTGACCGACCGACATTGCAATCCCTAGAGCCATGCCGCAAGCAAGGCTTGATAAATGATAGATATTTCAGAGTTTGAGTACAATCAGGTACAAGTCAGTGCAGCTGTGGATCAATACCGTAAGACGCACAGATAAAGAGACAGACAAAAGGTAGAAGCAGGAGACATAAAATTGCAGAAATTGTGGGTGGAATCCTTGTCATTTTTGAATAATAGGGTGCAAAAGGTCATCTCCTCTTTTTGTCCTCATGTCTCCTGATGATCATTTAGGAAACAAAAAGCTGGCAGACTGAGAAAATAATCCCTGTGCAGCCAGACAGACACAAAGAAAGGAACTACCATCACAGATTGTCTTTGTACTACAGAACAGCTTGTTTTGTATTGTGTCTTGCTTAATTAGTGATTATGATAGGAGTTAAGAGACCTGACCTGTACCTCCGCTAGTTGATGCCTCAGTGTTTGGAAATTACACAAAAGAGATATACAGGTTTGATCTCATTGTTCATTTAACACGTAACGGATGTGTTTTATGTGATTGTCTACTGTCTTGTCAGTGTCTTTGAGCATAAATAACACTAAAAGGTACTGTATACAGTAATTCATGGAACCGTTTTTTTTTTATCTTTTAAAAAATGGAGAAATAAATGTTTTGGGGCTTTAACACCTAAATGGGATTTCTAATATGCAAATGATGTCAGTTTCAGAAAATCAAAAGATGTACCTAAAGTTCCAGAAAATCAAAGCATCATATTCATTAACAGGAAAAGCGTCAATTGACCTGAATCTTGGCCCATTTTCTAGCTATACGATTCTTTACACAAGTCTAGATATTACTGGAAAATCCCAGGTAACATGCTTGAATTGAAGTTCAAGGTAAATTTTGTCTCTATAGGCAAATTCACCAAACCATGTTATGTTAAGTCACATCTCTGCTGTTTTCCGTTGAAATGCTCTGCACCTCTCCTGTACTGACATGAATACATTCCTTTAACTTGAGTTTCAAATGTGGCGTTAAATTGCCCTTTTTAGTTCTGGAGTGGTATGAATGTCTCATGGGAATTGATGTTAATATTTGATATGTTAATATTTGTTTTGCTGTCAGCGAATGAATAATGCAGAGAACTGAACTGAGGATTGGCACACACTGGTGTTTTCGTTGCTGGATTCATAATGATTGTTCTCTGAAGGCTTTTATTTCTCCCCGTGTGGCCTTTTTGGTTTTTTGGGGCTCAGTGTAGCCATTAATACTGCTGTTAGCTGCACCACTAATTCATACACATGCAAGCATATAAAAGCACATATGCGTGAACACTTTTATGCAATCCTACTGAGCGCACACGCTAAACACAGACACATTAGTTTTATGGAAATGATGTTTGTATATCCCCTGCATCATTCTCTCTTACTAGGCATTTAAACAGACAGCTGCAAACACACAATGGATATGAAGCTTGAAGGTTCAACCACCAAACAAAAGCATCTCACCAAAACTCAACGAATTTTGCATAACACACAGAAACACAAAAGAATGGTAGGTTTGATGTGTTTACATACGAATGTTAGAGCTACATATTCTACCGTGCAGATCAAAGCGCGCAGCAAACAATCTGAGCTTGATTGTAATTCTGTGTTAATTTCCATAATCACTACTATAATAACATGCTGCTAATTCTGTATACTTTGGCCTTCATTCTGCAATTAAGTAACAATAGTGATTACCATAATCACGTTTGAAAATACACTGGCCTCAATATTTCACGTTTATGCATTCGGTGCACTATTCACTGCTTTCCAAGCTGCTTGTAATGTGAATGATAGTTTATATCTGATATATCTGCTGCCTCAATGACAGGTCAGCCAGGTACGCTTGACCTGTGGTCGTCTGATCTGGGTACAGCTAAATACTAATAGTGTTTCCCATCTATTTTTATGCTTACTGAACTTAGCATTGGACATAAAAAAAACTAAGAACAAAAACTTGCCATTGAATGTAATCTAGGGTTTTGCAGTGCCGTCCCATTTCAATTACATTAATTAAAGCATATGATTAAATTTATGTATTCACTGACTTTTTAAGGCAGAGGATGAAGCTGCCAATTATCACCACCCATTACCAAACTCATTACTCTAACAAGTGCAATTAACTGTCGTTATGTATACTGGTAAAAAATTTAAAAGGGAAAAAAATACAACATATATAAAGTTATAAATACATGTTAAAAAGTCAAATGTATTGCATATCATGAGTGCAAATATATAATGTGCAGGGCAGTACAAAGAATTCACTGAAGACTGTGCTAGACATATGCATGCACACATACACTTACACCAGCATATTTAAATTAAAATAAATGCTATTAAGCCTCATTAGAACAGACCAAAAAATAAATGTTGACAGAGGTGGTTTAGCAAAACCTCACCGCAAGGTGTTTTAGGTAGATCAAAAGACACAAATCCACTTACAAAATAATAAAAACAAGGATAATTACATTACATACGTAAGTTTGTGCATTATTTTATTTATCCGCTAATGAATAAGCAAGGCAAATACAGTGCTATCCAACTAAATTGCAGCTTTATACCCAGAACATAAAGCAGCCTCACCCTGCGTATTATGTGTTGTGACTGACCAGTGTAGCCACATTAAAGTTTGATAGATCTTTGTCTAATGAGGATGGACTATTTCTGACCTGTGAGCATGTTCCGGGCCTCCTGTTTAGACTCAGTTGAGTACCGTAAATAAACACTTGTTAGCACACTTATTTTTAATTAACTGGCTCAAAACAGTAATTAGCATATGATTTTTATTAATATGGAAGTGGGCCACCAGCATCACTCATTAAATAAATGGAATGCTGACTTGTTTGCTGTTCTTGGTCTGATTTGATTTGATATGATGCACCAAGAAGAAAAAAAGGGAGCGAGAGAGGTTAAATATGCAAATTAACAACTACCGCTGCCGAATAAATAAAAACAAGTATTTTCCTGGCGTAAAAGGCAAACTGATGTGTTTGGTGTTTACAGTCTCCAGAAACTTGAAACTTGAAAGTATGACTATGCACTGACATAAACTCTTGAAACTAAACCTTTATCATTAGTCTGTTGCTGACATTTTTCTACATTGACAATATGTAAATCAAATGTTATGCCGAATAACAGATGATGTGTTAATAAAAAGTTAATATTTTGGTTTACAAAACAATGTACAGGAGTAAAGGACCCATGGAGATGGTTGTCAGCACACTAAACAGTCTTTGAACCTGTGAGTTCAACAGTAAAAAGTGTGCTTTTGCTGCTCTGCTAGGTACCTCAGCTCTTTTTCTCTTTTTTTAGAATTTAGTTAAATTAGGTCTTGAACGAAAAAAGAAAGAAAAAGCTAATAGATTCCTGTAATTCAAGAATACCCCCCATATCTTTCTTATACCTGAGGCAATTATAGGAGACACTGCTAAATCAGCTGAATTCTAGAGGCCTGGAAGAATGTTATCAGGCCGACTTATGCTCCCAATCCTATAGCTGTATACTATTAAAAGCAGAAATTATATTGTCTCAGACCAATGATAAAGGGAAGCCTGTAAAGGCAGGAGAGTTGGATAAAATAGTCTGAAGATGGGACAGGAATTTGAAAATGGGATTTAAAAACAGGAAAGTATAAGTAATAAAGTTAGTTGGTGGTCTTCTTATTTAAATATTATTTATAATATTGTTTTCTGTGAGAATAATAGACCAGATGGTGTAGAGAAGGAGAAGACAACTACTGTCCCTTGAACCGTAAAACTAAACTAATCTTTCCTTAGTTTTGTTAAAAGATTTAAGTGAATGAATGAACATTAAGTGAACCAATGTTTTGCTTATAGTCCACGATCTGTCAGGCAGTCAGGGGGGCTTGTGTATGGGCTTTAACTGTGGTTTACTTCCCATTACATGACAGGAGGCAGGCAGTTTGGCTGTGTGTGTGAGTGTGTGTGTGTTTGTGTAACTGTTTTTGATTGACAGCTCTGGGCTAGTGGGGTTAGTCCACTGCTGAGAGGAGACCACTGGAGAGGAGCAGAAATCAGCATGAAAGCAACAAATTACACACAACACACACACACTCTCAGCTACACATATACATACAGGGGTAAAGTGTAAGCAAACACAAGCACACAGAGTTCCAGCCCTATAAAATGTGTGCATTCAACATCAAATACCCATGATAATGTGCATACCACACACAGTCACATTTTAACACTCAGAAAGCTCAATAAAAGGCACCATCGAGGTTTCTCTCTGATGCTCAAATACTCAAGACTCAAAAACCCTGCTCTTACTTTTTTTTTCCTCTTTGTCTTACTGCTAATTTTACAAACAAATGCTGTCTCACACTTTTTTTTCTCTCTTTCAACCGTGAGGTCAAGTGTATAATCATGATGTTCCTATGAAATACTCACATTCAAGTAGCTTCATTTAAAAGCACTCGACAAGCCCATTTTCATTAGCTGATTATATGCTCATGTAGTTAAAGCGCTCATCAAGCCCATACATACAATACATTAATTTAAACTCTTCACAAGCTCAGTGCAAGTCCTTTTTCTGACCCTTGTAATTTTTACCATGTGCTACTTGTCAGTCAGACTGATTGTGATGAAAGAATCTTTTTTTTTTTGTGTGAAAGTGATGCAATTACTATAAATCATCTTAGATTAATGTGAATTAATTAAATGACCTGTTTCAATACATTATTTAATGCATGAATGGGTTTCTCATTGTTGTAAAAATGTTTAACCAGAGAATTAACTCATATCTTCATTCTTGGATAAATCTTTCCTAAGTCTATCGTAGTTTTACGGTTGTCATATGATGTACTGATTTCAAATCCCTCCTAGGCAAATGTGTGGTTTCGGTCCGTATAAATGAAGTTAACTTGACATGGCGTGAAATATAGATGGACATATACTTTTAACATTCAACATGCCATAGTTGGTCACTTCCTCACAGAGATTTGATGAAAAAAGGAGAAAGAATTCTGAGGTTTTACTTCAGCATTGCTAAGATACCTTTTCATTTCTGTAGAAAACTCTTCATGTGTGAACTCAGTTTTGGAGGTGCATCTTCTCTGGAAGATATTCATTAAGAACAAAGCCTGTAATTTGCATCTATGATATCTTTTATTATTTATGGTAATGAATACCCACACAGGTTCACACCCTGTATCTGTCCTTCATTTGATTGTATAAAGACACAAAAACAATACAACATGAGTGACAGTGGCACTGTTCTTATTCTTAGTTGTTCTAAATAATCAGGGATATTTAGTCTGATCGTGTGGTTGTTTGTGGATGTGTGTCATCATGTAGAAGCCTATGCTGTGCATGTGAGAATGTGAGCAATGTGTGTGGAAACATAATGCAATACGAGCAAATTTGTGTATTTGTGTCAGTGCGTGTGTGTTTGTGTGTGTGTAATGTGCATGTGAGCGTCTGTACTCCCTAGATAAGAAAATGGTGTTATTGCTGAATAAAAGCCCTTTAGAATCGGCCCTGTGGGAAAAGTGGACACAGTTATCAAGGAGCCAGAGATCCTGACAAGACATCAAGACTGTAGAAATAATATAACATGAGGATGAATAAAAGAAAACCTTAATAACATTATCTGTGTTGCTTTCATTAATTCTCTCTCTTGCTCTCTTTCTCTTCCACATACTCCCACATGCTTATGACTTTGGCTGTCATACAATACCTATCTTTGACGCTCTAAATCTCTTTTTCTGTCGCATTTACATGAAACCAGAACTTGGAAATATGCTTAATGGGAGGCACTGGATTTTTTTCTAACAACAAATTGTAGGTTTTTAGTTTGATTATTATTTATTTTGACTTCCAATTTTACAATTCTTAATTGAATCCTACTTCCAGGCGTGTGTTACATAAGCAATAATACCTGATGCAGTGTTCTGACATAAAGCTGAGAGGTCTTTTCTCTGTCGAAAATAGACTTCTTGCCCCTGATTTGACTATTATTTCTCTACATCAAGACACCTCAGTTTATTATTGCACTTATAATATGGCCACTTACAAAGAAAAAATAAAAAGAGAAGCTGTGCTGAAGTCGACATCCATATTTAAATGTTGTCAGTCAGTTTGTTTAGGTCTGTTTCACCAGCAAGAGTTAGCTTACCTATTAGCAAGTAGCAATAGCTTTAGCAACCGCACTCTTGCTATGGATACCTGCAGGTTAATACACCTTGCGCACTGACTGAACAATGGCTAAACCAATGACGAGAACTACAGTATGTTTGAGGTGTCCTGTTACACAATTTTAACGTACACCTGCCAGCCAATCAGAAACTATTATTTTTATTATTATTTATTATTTTCTGTGGCAGCACAAACTGTGATGCAATGTCTAATGTAGTATTGTCTAAAATATGTGTACGATAAGGCTTTAGGATATATGGTATGTGTATGATATGGTAATATAATGCCTCATATCTTGGGAACATTTTATCTTTATCTCCACTGCCTGGGGTCCCTTACTGTGGCTCTACAGTATCTAACGTTGCAGCTCCCAGCCATGCATTTAACCAGCCTGCTTTCTTAATTCCCTCTGGAAACAGCTTCTCAAGGACATGCCAAACCGGCACAAGATATGAGGCAAATGATGAAAATGCACAGTTTGCCAAAAGTCTTTTGCAAATTCATTAATGGCTTCCGCTAAAAAAAGAAGGTGACTGTGAGGCTGAAAATTCATCAGATGCCTCATGACACCGACTTTAACTGTAAGTTTAAATACTACTATGTTTTGATTTGACTGACTAGACATATGAGAGAAGAAGTTGATATCTAATGTGAACAGATGTTTCTGTTGCTTCTGTCACCACCGTCACAGCCCCAGTGAGGTTTTGTACCACTGCTGCACCTGCTGCCACTCCAATAAGTAGACAGTTTATTTACACTTTGAACAGTCTTTGAGATGTGTCAGTGAACTTCTTGCCTTCCTTGAATCTTTCAAATCAAAAATCTACTTTTTTTTTGTATCAAATAGTGCAGCAGAGGACATAAAAAAATCCACAATCATGGCTGTCAATAGAAGTCACAGTAATTGATTTTGTTCATGACATACAAAATATTCCATTTCAGTCATTTTAGTGTGATACTGAGAAATAATAACTTAATAATGTGTGGATGGTGGCCTCAAAGGTAGATTCAGAGTTGAAAGAGAAATCCTTGTAAATAAAACTTTGTAGCCTAAAGTCAACACAATAACTGTTAAGAGTTGTGCTGGCTGCTTGGCTCAACAGTTCCTCTCTCACCATGGAAAAACAATGTCTCAGCCAGCACATAGCAATTCTATCACTTATCGTTATAAATGATGGAACAAGCCATTAAACATTCATGATGCACTGCTGTGATTCCTGACAAGACCTTGGCTCCTGAAGGTGAGATCTGTGCAGGTCAGGCAGGTCAGCAGCGTGCGCAATTAACCGAGGTAACCCAGGTTGAAGTTGAAGCTCAGCATGTACAGCACAACAGCAGCTGGAAGCAAGGTGTCTGACTGAGCAGTCTGATTCACTTAGCAGAATTAGCTACTAGTTTTCAGCTCAGCAGTGTCTTGGTTGCAGGAGACAAGTTTCCAGTGATGGATCAAACGTAGCTTGTGAGGACCATTGGTTCCTTTGAGTTTCTTAGCTTTCCACAAACACATTTTTTCCCCCAATATTTTAGAGGAAGCAAGCTTTACATTACATTCAGTAAATCTGCATTCTTTAATCATGCATTAACTTCCCTCAAGGGTAATCCTAAATAAAAGACTCAAAATCTGTATCCGTAAATCAGTGCTAATGCTCTAATGTAAAATTGGCAGTATATGTTAGCGACTAGACAGCTAGTTGATAAAGATGACTACTTGTGTAAGTATTCAATGTTACACTGTAAAAAAGCTGCAGTAATGTTGATTCTGGTTAAAGACTAAACAGTTACAACATCTACACATCACACAAAACCGCAGCGGTGGAAAGTAATGAAGTACATTTACTTAAGTACTGTACTTAAGTACAATTTTGAGGTACTTGTACCTTACTTGAGTATTTCCATTTTATGCTACTTTATACCTGTACTCCATTACTACATTTCAGAGGGCAATGTTATACATTTTACTCCAGGTCCAGATTTTAGATACAAAGGATATGTTCGACAAATAAAATATAATTCATTTTATTATCAATCACTAATAACATCCCAGTAATATAATATATATAACAATAAAATACTGGGCCATTCTAAATAGTTAGTACATAGTATATTTATAAAATGTCATACTTTTACTTAATTAAAATTTTGAATACAGGACTTTTACCTGTAACATTATTATTATAGTATTTTCTTACACTGGGGTATTACTGCTTTAAATTAAGTAAAGGATCCAAGTACTTCTTCCACCACTGCAAGACAACAGAAATGAGTCAAGTATGCATGTATTCACTATAGCATTACATATTTAAGCTCATATTTACAAAAATCAAACAAAAAGCATATGCACCTATTCTGCATCAGCAAAACATGTTTGTGGGGAAATGCAATACCATCCAGATTGCATTTCTCTTCAAGTGACAGGATATTAATATTAAACATATCTGCAAAATGTTTACTGCCAGATACATTCAGTTGGTTATTCCTAACATTCACTAATGGAAATAAAACATAAGTGAGTGTGGTTAAGGTTAGACAACTAAAACCGGTGTTCTTGGTTAAATAATACAAATGTAATCGCTGAGTACTGGTATGAGATGAGACACAACCCTTAGGCAGCTGGTGTTGAATCCTCCACAGTCTTTTTTTTTTATTGCTGTGCTATACTGTATCAGTGTCACTCTACTCCCACCCCTGGCACAGAACGCTTGCTATGAATCAATAATGCAGAGTACTTGCATATAAATGTCTTCAGACAGAGATAGGGTTTTGAAAAAGAGAGGTGATGAGAAGTGTTTTAAGAACTGAATTAGTTAAAGGCTTGTGGGTTTACGTCCCGGAGGGCTGTTTATTGATCACCACAAATTTGCTGAGCCTTCTGCTTTGCCTGTGATTTTTGTGTTTATATTTCCTAGCAAATTTTCAATCTATACCATCTCACCTTGGTCCCCTGGCTGCCATTTCAAACTGTAACGTCGAGTCGTTTTCATGATTCATTCCGTTTCTATTATTACGCAGACATACACACGCACGCACGCAGTTATGGCATAATTTATTATAAGACAAAAGGCCTCTCCCTGGTGGTACTGCTGGTACAATGGGCTTTCAAACAACCATTTAAAAGGCTTTATCTCTTATCATGAGGCAGCAAATTAATAATCCAAAGGTTTTTACGGCTATACAGGACTGCATGTGTGTAGCTGTGTGGGTTTATCTTTTTCATTTTGTCAGAATCAGTATGTAGTGTGTGTGTCTGTGTGTGTGTGTGTGTGCAGATGAGTGTGTTGGCAAGTGTGCACAGACATTGTGTGTAATAATGATGAAGTGCTTTTGGCAGCATTGTGCCTCATAAAACAATGGCCATCAAAGGTCCTCCTGTGTCATCTATTGCCACTTTCCGTTACAGCCACTCATTTCTGCTAATTCAGTCGCATTATTAAAAATGAAATATTACTATTGTGTTTATTACTCTATTAGCTTTCTTGTCTGTTTCCAAATTATCACTTCTCATTGTTTTTCACATCCGTATTGTCTCATGAACTGACAAAATGAAATGTATTAGTATAGTGATTTTGCATGTGTGCACCACATGCCTTCACACACCTGCACATACAAACACATTGACATATTCATTTCTTATAGCCAGCCCATTACTGAATGAATGCAGTGAATACTATACCATCTGAATGCTGCTGAATGCTGAGCGGTATTCTGGCGTGCCTCTGTTTTTTCCCCCTCTGTTTGTCTTGATTTGTGTCTCTGTTTTCTCACCTTCTCTCTCGCTAACCTCATGCCTGTTGCTCGCTCTCTTTCTTTTGAATCCAATAGCAGTGTTGGTGGAAAAGCTTATTTGGTTGGCTGACCGACCGGGTGAGGGAATGCCTGGCCCGCCAAATATTTGGGTGACTTTTCTGACTGGCTGACTGGGATTTTTGGCTGGGTGGTTGACTGGGAGCCTGGCTGACCACCAAATGACGTAGGCTGACAGACTGTACAGCTGGGCGACTGCCTGTGTGACTGACTAGCTGGCTCGTTCTCTAGTTTACTGAATAAATGAATATTTGGCCAGCTAACTGGATGGCTACCAGAGTGTTTAGTTTGCTGATTTGAATTCTTGTCTGTCTGGTAGAGAAAAGTCCTGCACATGAGTAGCCACCATCCTCCACATCGGCCCTGGTTTCATCCTTATCACGTCACCATTTTTTGGCACACCTATTTCTCCTCCTGCAGGCTGCTGATGGGCTGCTCTTGGGGCTGGCTGAGGGTCAATCTCATCCTCTTCTTTAAGCTCGCTGTCAGACTCTGAACTGACAGTGACGTGATCCTCATATTCAGATAATTCCTCGTCTTCTAAAGTGGAAGACTTGGGCACAGATTCTCTTTGCCATGCTGGACAGTGTGCACTAAGTGAAAATGTTCCCTGCATGTTCTTTACAGAAAATGAGGCAAGGCCAATGAGTTTCAGGTTGAATACATATTTCATTACAATTTTCTCTTTAGTGAACATTGAAAATGGGTCCCACAGACCCGAACACCACACTTGTTACTTCCATATGTAACTTCTGTGTCATTAGAGTAGTTTGAATATGTAATGATGTTTTGGCATGTTTTGTAGTTATGTTGCATAGTGTAATATTCTCATTTTGTAAGTGTTTGCACTTGTTGTAGAACCCCCAAACACCCAACAATAGAAACTAGTTTTCATCATCTCCAGCAATTTGGCTCTCAAGCCACTCACTGATGTGACTGGATGTCACAAGCGTTTGGCATTGTTTTACAAGCTATGCACTGATCTATCAAGTGGAACTATGTAGCGATCTATCAGCTGATCACCCTGACACTAATGGGAATGTATTCCTAATTATCCAAGAATAGCTATAAGCTGTGTAGATATCAACCCATGCAGGATTCTTATGGCAGCCCCAGTATTTGCAAGAAAATGTATGGTTCAATCTGGTTTTAGTTTTTTTTAACAAGTCAGTCAGTGTAATTTTGTTAAGACAGCCTAACTGGAAAATCTTTGTTTGTTCTGCAAATTGGCTTTCTCTGCCCGCTGTATGCATTTGATTCAGCAGGCATGAGATCAATAGCAGGCTTTTGTTGTGAGCATTTGTCTCTCTGCCTTTCTGTTAGTAAAGAAATGCTGAGTCAAAAGGCAAATAATGCTATTTAGTTGATTGGGCCACTTACGAGTATGTGTGTCTGTGTGTGTCTGTGTGTGTGTGGCTGATTCCAATTGGTTTGCGCTTAAAATTTGATGAGTTGTTTATCTCTGCTTTGTGATGACTGGATCAGCTTTAAATACATGGGATGTCTTTCTTTCTTTTTTCTTTCTCTCTTTGTCTCATGTCCCTTTCAGTATACATTTTTCACATAAACAAAATGAATAGGCTGTCATTCATACATTGCAACACCTCAAGTTTAATTATACGGAATTCACACAGCACTGTCAATACCTGTTTTATGTTACCTGAAATTCAAAGCATCATATGTAACAGTGCCTGTTGTTTCTGTTATTGCTGTCATTGTATGACACATGTGACCAAAATGCTGTCAAATTAACGAGAAAGACTGCAAACTAAAATGATTCAACTCTGGTGAGCTGTGGTAATTATGCTAATATCTTAGCATCCAAGTACTCAAACTCTCAATTTCACCTACTCTAAAATCATGGCCATTAAGATCTGGATTACCTTAATAATGTTAAATATCTGCCATTTCCCAAATGAGTCACTATCTAGAGAGAGGCTTTATTTGTGCTCGTTAGAAGGATGTTTTGCAGAAGGTGTTGCAGTGAGAATATTTATCAGTGTCCTGCAGCCTTGACACGATTTTCATTTCTTAACGTTTTCTTGGTGCCAAAATGTGTTTATGCCCCAAGGCCTTCTCAGCATCAGGTCCTGTGGCCTCTTAGTCTTTGAAGTATCTCCTTTCCTGAAAATCATGGGTGTTAATATGTTGGCTGTCTGTTTTTTTTTTTAAGGAGAAAATATGGTACAATATTTGTGAAGTTAACTTGTGTATTCAGCTGTTGCTCAGTAGTGTGTATGCCAGTGGTGTAAGGACGATTGTACTTAAGTACAGAAATTTAATCTACTTGTAGTTTACTTGAGTATTTTTATTTCATGCTACTTCATACTCCACTGCTATTCAAAGGGAAATATTGTACTTTTTACTCCACTACATGGATTTCACATGTGTAATTAGTTACTTTACTGATTAAAATGTCAATTAATTCAATTTTACATACAAAACAACTTGTTAAATATGATACATTGTTATAGATCAAACTACCCAACAGTATATAAAATTGTTCAAATTAGCTCCACTTTAACTAGTAAAATGCTATTTACACATGAATGCATCAGTAATAATAATCAAATAATATAATACATATTAGCATAACACTAACAGGACATTTTTTCAATGCAGAATTTTTACTTGTAATAGAGTATTTTTATATTGCAGTGTTGCTACTTTTACTTGAGTAAAGGATCTGAACACTTCCTCCACCACTGCACTGCATTCATTCAAAATAGTTGACTGAGAGGGAAACTGTGCTGAACTGCGATGTAATCATCAAGTCAATTTAATGCTCATAAATACACCTTTTTGAACACTACACAATAAGTCCTCCAAATTAAAGGACAAAATACATTGTTTGTCTATGCCCTCTAGAACGACACAAAGAAGCATTTTGGGTTTATTTGTCACGCCACTATCAGCAGGATGACATAATTTGTCTTTTGCCTTCCAAAACCGTTACAAATCAGTGTTGAAAAAGAAAATCAGTTTTATGCACTAAAACGACTTGGTTAGGTTTAGGGTAACATGGTGGTTTGGGTTAAAATAAGTACTTTGTTGAGGTTAGGGGACCTTCGTTGTCATGGTTACAATAATACTGTAAATGTGGTTAAGGTTATGGAACATAAGTTTTAAAGTCTGATGTTTTGCTGACTCATCCATTCACCCCGACCTCCTCCCTACACGGATGTTTTCGCTCAGTAACTATGTCACCCCACACCTGTATCAGCTTTTTACTCTGAGATTGGTATACACTACTCATGACACTACAGAGAGGTCAGAGGTTTGACCACTCCTGACCTTTGACCCCTCTGGTGAAATACAAGAATGGGGGGGATTAATATAGGAGCAAATTCACAATCACATTTCTACAAAATACCATTTTATCCCCTCTCAAACATAACAGGGCTGGCAACAAAGGGAAGAGAAAGTGATGGATGGGGGAAATTATTATTGGATGCATATGCAATACCAAACAAAAAGAGGAGAGATGAGAGAGCTAGAATACTTAAAGCACAGGCCTTGCGCCCCTTTAACCTTGCCTCTAGGTACACATTGGCCCTAGAGGCATCTGTCTTTTCCAATTTACAAAACCTGTCTGCTTTATTGAAATTCTGTTTTATTCTTTCCTTTTTTTCCTTCACAATTTCTCCCTTTTTTACATGCACCATCACTCTCCTGACTATTCTTGTTGTTTCTTTTCCTTTTGTAATCGCTCTTAAATGCTCATTACTCTTACTCCATCTTGCTGTTCCTCCTTCCTTGTTTTCTTTCCACATTCCCATTCCTTCACCGCGCAGTTTACGTTAATTTCCCATCGGAAAAACACAATGCAGACACACCCCGACAGTGGCCGAATCGGTAGTGTGAGCCAGTGAGATATCAAGCAAAATGCACCTCTCATTACAGCGTAACAAAGCCAGGTAAGGGGAAGTGTATTACCGAGCTCGCTGACAATAGAAGATACATGTTTGGTGCGTCACTAAGCTCTCGCAGCAACAGGCAGACAAGCATATCAAAATCTTATTAAGAGCGAGACATGAATTTCTCAAACTAATCCGTCCTCACCCCTGTTGTTCACCAAATTTTAAACTACTCAGCTGTTGATTCTAACACTCCCACCCACCTCCTGTTTCCACTGGCAGATTGCTCTGCTAAAAGATTTGATTTTTATGGTTTCTTTCTGTACATTTACTCTCTTTCTGTGTCTCCATTTCTCTTTCTCTAGTTTGCTTTTCTGTCCCTTCTGCACTGCTGTCTCTTATTGTTGACTATTTTTGTTCTATCTGTCTTGTTGTGTCAATTTAGCTGTTTCCTGTTTTTCTGTATGTATGTTACACATGTATACTTTTTCTCCCTGTACACCCTACATTTCTATTGGCTTGCGACCTCTTTCTATCCTCATTTCTTTCCTTCTTTGTAATAAAACTGCCTTAAATGCCAATGAATCTAATATATCACATCCTTCGCCTTCCACTTTTCTCTGAGCAACTTAGTTGACATGGTGCAGTGACAGATTTCCTGGCAGTGCATCAATTAGACTTGTCAGACAGCTGAGCTTGGCTCTTTTCTCCAAAAATTGTCAACCTCTCAGTGATCTTTCTGTGATCATTCACACACACACACACACACACACACACACACAGTCTTGTCCCCTTGGTTTTTTCCAGTCAAGACTGTTTGAGTGCTGTGTAATGTATCCAGGCACATTGGCACGTAGCCCTGGCAATCAAGCCAACCAGGATTCACCAATAGGACATTTGACACATTGGCACAAACACAGTGATACACCAAAATTCACACACCAGCCGCTACGCACCAGCAGACACAGAAACACACATGTACAAGCACTCCTAAATATATGTATGTAATTTAAAATTAAAATATAGCTCAGGTCTGGTATATGACCTAGAGTGACACTGGGGGTGCCGCAGATTATTGTGATTATTTTGTTTTAACGCCCCCAGGAGCATATACATCCGGCCCTTGAATGCATCTAGCTTAGAAGCCATAAACCAGAGACATGGAGAAAATAGCCACATGTAAACAGTCAAAATATTTCCCACATATATTTAATTTGTAACGTCTTGTAGACTAAAACTAGGAAAAGACCTTAAGATGACTGAAACCTACTGTCAAGATACCACAGAGAGTAACTGTTTATACCAACATACTGTACACAGATGGTTTTAGTCTTGACAGCCAAATAGAGGCTACCGAATGAAGGACAACACACCAGACAAAAGGTAGACTACTACTCTATTGTTACTATTAGACTCTACTAGGGTTAGTTGGATATAGGCAACCTTGCAGTTCCTGCAAGAAAGCAAATTCTTGGGTGTTCTGGTGCCGAAACAGAAACAGACATCCATTAGGAATAGTTAACTTGATAATTTATAATGCAATTTGTGTGGAAAAGGAAAAGAAAAAAAGAAAATGATCAATTTGGATAAGATGGTGGATAAAGAGAGCTAAACTTTGCAGAGTGAACTGAGCTTCAGGTGGCTCTGCATTAAAACCTGAAGAACTGGATAAAATAATTCTCACTGCACGCTATAATATGTTACCATTTGCTCACAGTACTTTGAAATATATTATTTCTGGAATCTTTTGTTTATCAGTAACTTTTTTCATGTTCTATTTCATATTCTCTGTTTATCTTTTGCAATCACAATGAACCTCACCCTCACAAACATACACACATTGAGAAACACACGTGAGAAAGTCTCCTGAGGGACTTTCAACGCTTTAGGCTCCTCTTTACCCTCGGTTACAGAGCTCATTAGAGGCACACTCATGCTCCCCCCCCACACACACACACACACAAACACTTCACTGTTCACATCCAATACAAATGTACTTGAGGTAAATGCAGACCTATGCACATGCACAGAGACCCATACACAGCCATATGCAGAGGTATGCTCAGACACACTCTCCTTCTCTCACCATCTTTCTCTCCCTTCTGACAGCCCAGCTTGTGTTAAGCAGTCTACAGAGAGCTGGTGTGAAAACAGCCAGGCCAAGAGTTAAATGACTGTGGGATTTCTCCTAACGTCAGTGAGAAACTCCCACTGGTCAGCAAAACTCTCTCACACATGTCAAACTGTCTTGTTAGCCAGCCACCTGTGTGTGTGTGTGTGTGTGTGTGTGTGTGTGTGTGTGTGTACGTGTGTGAAAGTGAAAATGTGTGTGTGTAGATTAGTTGGATATAACTGTCTGGCCATCTAGTCCGTAACATGTATGTGTGCGCATGACTGCATGATGGTTGTTGTGAATGGGTTGGTTGGATGATTTGTGGTACAGGCAAAGAGAGGAGCACTCAGGCATATCTTAACTCAGGTGCAAACACAGATAAAAAAAAGACTACAGCCAACAGGGGTAAACCTCAAACTGAATTAATCAAGTACAGATAGACACAGGATTTTCAAGTGCTTAACTCAAGTAGATGAATAGCAGTCAGTTATGTATGACCCATGGTCTTAATCCTCTCGTGAACCTGAACTATGCATGAAGTAGCTCACCTTGTGCTTGGGAGAACAATCAGCAAGGGAGCAAGGGCAGAGAACAGGTTATTTATAAATAGAAGAGCTTATGAAACATTTTTTGTAATACCAGATCGATTAAAGACCAATAGCTGAGTACAATGTTTTTCTTCCAGTGAAGCACAGGTATAGAACTGTTATTTATTGTGTGATAGATTTCTGAACAGTGATTCAGTCATGACTATATTTGCAGTATTCAAAGGCCATAGCAGTGTCACAAATAATCCCAAGTACATTTGTGGTTCACTTTTAGTTCATTTGAGAGTCGTACATCACTGATAGTTATGAAAAGCTGCATCTTTGTTTAGTATTTTTTAATGAATTGAACATAAGTGTCCCAGGGGAAATAGAATAACAGAAATAATAATAACAGTGTGGGACTCATAAGAGACTACAAAAAGATTTGTTGAATCTGCTATGACTATTAGTCCCTAATATGGGTCAAGCTCCAAAAAGCTTGTTTCTACAATTTTCTGTGATGCAACTTCCCACCTGGTAAACACCCACATAACTTCCTGCCCCAAGCCCTGAAATTGCATAGCTGGTTTGGGGTTTAAAAATGACCCAAGCTGAAGCCTAGATAATCCTGCTGCAACTCTGTCTCCTAGAAAAGACGTTTCTATACCACTAATTTGCAACGGCAGATACATTTTGAAGGAAACGTAATGGTGGCCGGTTTACGTTTTCTATTAACACAATGGAGGAAATGTTGTTGATTAATTATCTGGTAAGTCTCAAAAATGTTGATATTGAACGTATCAGTAAAATGTTCACTGACAACATATTTCATTTGGTTTCCGCCAAAATATCCGCTTGTAGGCTATGTAAATGTAATTTCTAGGAGACAGGGTTGCCCTGCTGACATCAGTAGGGCGGATATTACAGACTTGAAGCTCCTCCAGAGCCACAGAAGACATTATAAAATTGTTTTCTCAGAATGAGTAATATTCCCTGTGACCAGTAAACTGATCCTGATGTACAAAATTGGTGGAATTTCCTTTTCAGATAACTTAAAGTAGAAATCTGAAAACGCACAAAAATAAAACAATAAATGAGGCTGCAATGCTGCTCTGTTCTCACAAGAATATAGTCAAAGACCGGGAACTACCAGGTGTGGATGTGTGTATTTTTCTAAATGCTGAAATAGAGCATGTGTACTCAGGGAAATCTTTACAAACTTTCCCCTGATTCCAATATGAGAGGAGAGGGTAAAATAGTCTACAGTAAATCTAATATTCCATGGTGTAGCACTGTATAATAAGGGAATATCTCCTCTCCTGCAGTGTATAAATAATAAATAAGCACAGTGTGGCCTGCCACATGCTGAAAGAAATAATCTATATGAAGGAGAGGATGTGGGCTCTTGCTGGGATAACATTTAACTCAAAATCTATACAGTACATATTTAAATATACATACAGTATGGATACAGAACATATTAAATTGACATACAGTATGCATGAACCTATGGCTGCTGATTATCATTTCTCACCCTTTGTGCAAATCAGGAACAAGCTTCTAGAGATGCTTGATTAGACAGATGGACTCAAATCCATCACTCAGCAGATGGCATAAAATTGTTTATAGTTGCAGCCACTGAAATAGCCCACAGATACAAAAAGGCCATCTGGGTACATGGGGAGTTTCCAACATCAACCCATCTTTTCTTTTGTCTTTTACTATCACAGAATCCAATATAGCGATCCCCCACTGGTGTTTTCAGTAATTACCACTGCAGAAACTATAGCTTGATGACTTAAGGAAAAGAGGTGAATATGATTGGGTTAAAGGATAATTCAGGTTTATTACAACTTTGGTGTTAATTTGTGGTTTTGGCCATGATTTCTATTGGTCATGATAACAGTGTAATAACCAAAGTAATTGCTGAGATCTGGGGACACACCAACATCGTTACAATAAAGTCCAATGGGGCAGGAGACATAAATGAGTCTGTAAACTGTGATGGATGTTTATAATAGAAAGTTTAGGTGAAGGTCAATGTCAAGGTCCACTTACTTGTTTATTCTGAAGCTTGTGTATCATACAGTATTCATGCTCAGTTTTCATGGAACTGCAGATGGTCAAACTTTCCATTATTCTGAGAACTTTAACGGTTTCTCTTCCATGTTGGCTTGAAAAGTAAAAACCCTCAAAGAAAGGAAACTAAAGATTTAAGTGGAGTAAGTGGACCTTCAGTATAGATTGTTTTGTCAACTGTTGTTTCTAATGTGAAGAATGAACTGTTAAGCTCACATTTTGAGTAAACATGTATGAAAAGTCCTAAAAGTGCTCAGGATAATGGAAAGTTTAAACATCATCATCTGCTGATTAAGACCATGTCATATGGTCAAAAGCTCCAGAACTAACCAGTAAGTATATATTGTGGTGGGACTTATTTTCAATGACATTGCTACATTCCCAGATTTCAATAATCAAGTGAATCATTACCAATAGAAGTGATGGCAAAAACTACAAAACTAAAACACAAATAGTTGTAATAAATCTGAATTATATTAAGTGGGAAGGTGCCATTTTAAATGTTAATTAAGCCCAAGACTCAACCAGAAAGACCCAAAGCAATTGTAGCTATAACATCTACAGTACACAGCTAAATATATTCTCACCAGTACTACCATGTACCTACACCTAGCTTGCACCTTTTTGTGCAGTGACCACAGAATTTTCTATTGGTCGCACAGGTTGATCCTTCCAGCCTTGTCAGCAGTTCAGAGACGGGAGTGTATCCAGGAGTCATATTCTTAAGTAATAGCTGATCCTGCAGTTCAGAGGCCAAGTTGTACTATTAGACATACAGTAGTATAGTAAGGCTTATAAGAAAACCTGATTCTGCTGGCTTGAAACAGCACACTCAACAGTTCACAAACTAAATTGCTCCAACAAATATGAGTGTCATTATTTTGAGTGAATGCATGAGACAGTGATTTAAATTGCAAATGCTTTTGAAATACAGGCCGCGCTAACCTGTTTTGTTTTGGTCAGCTGTGTGTTTGCATATAGAGAATATTCAGTCTGAAGCTGAGTCTCGAAGTTTCCTTTGATGTCTCTCCCATGTAAGAGGATGACTGACTGTTCAGAGAAGCCCGACTCATCATCGGACAGTTTGCTCTGTGTTGGAGGGGAGAGACGGAGAAAGAGCAATATAGCATCAGGTCCACCATATGGCTATCTGATCTTTCAGCTTGGACCAATCTGCCGAACCTGTGGGAGCTCGGCTGTGTTCACCGCACGCTGCATTTCAAACACAGCAGATATCAGTGAGTCAGTGGGCAAAGGCATACCATAGATATTCTAGGGCAGGACTTTTCACAGATGCCATCACTATCTTGTATTCACTCTATAGTGTCAAATTATGCAGAAGTATCACAAAGAAAACTTAAAGGAGCAGTCTGACGTTTTGAGAAACACGCTTACTCGTTTTGTGCTAGTCAGAAGATCAAAATATAAAGCTCCATTCAGGAGCATGTTAATTTAGCATGAAGACTGAAAGCAAGGGGGAAACAGCTAACCTATCTCCATAGCTCACTAATTAGCACATTGTATCTCGTGTGTAAAAAAAAAAAAAAAAAAGAAGTGTAATAACAACAAGTTGAGGTAATGTGAAGGACTATTTCTTGGCAGGATGCACTGACTTCCTGCTTGGCAACCTCGCAGTGACGTGTTTTTCACTTTGGTTATGTACGGTTTAAATAATACAATGATTTAATTTGTGAGTTTTAGATTAGAAGTTCTGGTAGGCGTATTTGTGTTTGGACAGAGCCAGGCTAGCTGTTAGCCCCTGCTTCCTGCTTTTATGCTAAGCTAAGCTAA
This sequence comes from Macquaria australasica, assembly GCA_005408345.1. Lineage (NCBI taxonomy): Eukaryota > Metazoa > Chordata > Actinopteri > Centrarchiformes > Percichthyidae > Macquaria > Macquaria australasica. Next base: position 321,798 of record SEMN01000287.1, read on the forward strand.
CAGACAGATGTGGGCAGATTTGAGAGTTCAACTCTCAGCATGAAAGCGTATAAGGATATTGTGCAACTGTTCATTCAAGAAAAACACACAATTTCCATTGCCAAAGAATCAGTAAAGCATATTCCCTCTTGCAGTTATTTCTGTGCAGATTATGGCAGCCACAATCTGGACACAGTCAAACTTGATCTTACATAACTCCCTTGCGTTTCAGCTCTGCTCTAGCCAACATTGGCATGCCAACCACCGATGATCCTTAATTGAATCCTTGCAGCAAATGGTCCCCAATCAACACTGGTTATAAAGTGTCCAGGTGTTCATTACTAACAAATTCAAACGATAACCTGTTTCATGACAGAAAAGAGAAGATGAGCTTGTTGAGACACGAGTGGTGTTCTGTCTTGATTTGAGTTGCAATTAATTTCAGCTCTTCAGTCATGCTTCTGAGTGTTGTTATAGGTCAAAGCAGATAAAGGCTTTATGCAGAGATGATGATCATGTGGAGAAGAAAGACGATCCAAATTGGTTATATGCACTTTATACACAGCTACACACAGTTTAATCCATGAACACAGGTCTCCTCTCTGCAGCGTCACAAAGCTGAAAACAGGGCTGTTTGTCTGAGCTCATGCAAGGCTGACTTTTTAGAGATACGTGGTTCTCACAGGACAGCCACTCTACCAATATATAATGATCTTAAAGAACAACCAACAGTATATAAAGTAGTTAAAATTAGCTCAACCTTAAACAACTACAGCAATAAAATGCAACATACACATTAATGTACCAGTAATATTAATAACAAAAACATCATATATAATAGTAAAACACTGACAAGGACCATTTTCCTGCAGAATGAGTACTATTTTTGATACTCTAACTAAATTTTGTTTTAAGTTTTTATTATTTTTGAATACTTCTTCCACCACTGACACACACCAAGATGCACATGCTCAACAAACACGAAAACAGTTTATTGAAACAGTGGAAGGCTTCTCATTATCCTAGGTGAGGGCAACTCCCCCATGCTCACATCCTTTGCTTTGTGTCAGAATTTCATTACTAAGTCATTGAACCATTTCTGAGGGCGAGCAGGGAGACTGTCACTGTGATTCCTCATTAGCTGTTATCAGGAACATGAGCTGAGACAAAACACAGGCTCATTGTGATCACAGATACTGAGGCAGAGTGAGAGAGAGAAAAGGATGGAGATGGCGTTGAATAACCCCCCCCCCCACCCCCCGAGATCCCATCATATCTACACGACTAAATATCTAATCGACACTCACACAAGCCTGGATTTTAAGCACATGCACACTCAGACATGGGTACACACAGACTCATACAGTATGCGCGCACAACTTGATAATAAGTTGTTATGATGAAGCAATTACAGAGAGTGTCTACAGACAGAGCACTGCCTACCTGTATAAAGAGCAAACTCTTTCCTCTGGGATGCAACACACGTTCTGAACACAAAATCACTTTGATTGTTGCTGTCATGTTTGTTGAATTAAATGTTTTCAGTGAATACCTTTAAAATATAATGCAATAGAATTGTAACAAATACTACCTCTGTGGGGCTTATAGTGTTCACTTTTGTCGAGACTGTGACAGGGAGACATTGATTACCACACACAGGAACACATATGGATAAATTGATCCCTATTTTCGTGGTGGCGCAACGACCAGCACAAGCAGCGCTCCGACCGTTTGCTATTTTCCTGACCTTGAAATTCACTTTGCCTGTCTGTGTGGTATTTTAGTGCTCGGCATAGAGTGCAAGGTGCACAGGTGGGAGGAGAGGCACAGACAGGTGGGAGGTTCCTTCAAATGTGGAAGGGCAAAATATATTCAGTAGGGAACATTCTGAACAGAAGTCATTTAAGAAGCATGTTTATATGACCATTTTACTGTAGTACCATTGAAGAGACACTCCTACAGCGGCCCTGTAGTACTCATGTATAATATGGGATAGATGCAGAATAGCATACTTCTGCAGTGGCTACTACTGTACATTTATGAGTCCATGGCCCATTGATTCCATGGGGACAGGTAGACATGACAGGGTGAATATATCATGCTTAACCAGGCATGAGGGAAATTAACAGGGAGGAAAATCCCCCTTAGGCTAACTGCCATCCACTTCTTTAGCCACTGCATCAAGGTGGGTAGCCAAAAGGTAAGGGTATGTGTGTGTGAACTGTGACTACCCTTACCATAATGTATGCGTATGTGTTTACCAGTTTAAGTTAAGACCTCTTTCATGTCATTTTATGGATCATAATGACCATTACAGTTTTTCTTACTTATCCAGAGAAAGACAAACCCATCGCTGCAATTTTTTCAAATTGTCCGATTTGCTGTTTTGTTGAACAGTAACAGACAATTCCACAAATGTGGGTTTCAATCTAATACCAAATTCATAATTTTTCATAGTGAAAACAATCTAATCAAGAAGAAGATTTTTAGCTGATGTAAACCGTACAATTCAGGAGTCAACTGACATTACAAGTGCACAGACTCTATATGTAGCCTACCTGGATACTTTCTGCCCTTCTGGAAATCACCCATCAGTGAAATTCTGTTAGTTCACTGGGACTTCTCCCTCCCTCTTTGTCTTTTGTTGCTGCTGAGCAGGCTCTTTCTCCTGATTAACTCTGATATGTTTGCACAAATTACCAGTGTAGCGGACAGCCGTCCTGCATAATATTACAGTTGCTGACCTTTTTATTAACAGGCAAATTATGATGCGTTTCCACTGAGCCACTGTGGGGGCCAAGGGCAGGGGGACTGTGGTCAGGGGATGGCTAATCACTTCCAGTAATGCTGTTATGGTTGTCTGTTAGCTGTAAATGGAAGAAAATGAATCTGTATTTCGTGCAAAACATGGAGAAAGGGGAATGCTTTGTTTGTGTTTAGCTAGTATTAATGGTGCTGCGAAGAAAATTGTATCACAGTATTGATACTTTTGTCTGACCATCACTAATGTTGAATGGTTATTATCAAATAGCAGCTCCTCTCGAAAGAAAGGAAATTTAATGTTGAATCATTTGCGTGACTTAGCCAAGCATTAGCAAGGTTACTGGATTATTTCTTTTAATTTTTCAGTTTACCTATGACTCACTTTTCTTTTGCTTCCCCTTCCTTTCTTTGTATAGCTCTATCTGTCCTTGCCAATTCTGACACACACACACACACACACACACAGTCATTATTCTTCCATGTTTCTCTAGTTAGATTGGCTTAATTCAGAGTTAAGGGAGTGGGAGAACACACAACATCTTTACTCAGCCATTAACTCTTTCTTTTTCACATACACATATGCATACAGTCACTTTCTGGTATTTGCACACAAACAATAAGTCTGTCTCATGTATGATCCATATGATACTTACAGGTCCTTTCCACTCACGATTTGAGAGTCAGAGTGATAAATGACTGTTTAAATGAGGTTGGACGTTCAGGATTAACACAGTCTGTTCTGTTTCACACCGCTGCCAAAAGAAAAACTCCAGCATCTTCACTGAGTGCCATCCCCAACCCTAATCCAATCTTTATCACTGAAACAGGTGGGCCTTAGTTACCATTGGGGCGACTTGAAGCAGAGATGAATATTAATGAATTGATGTCTGTAATTAATGTTGGCATGTCAGAATAAATGTGCATCAACACACCACATCTAATGGCTTCATGAAGTAGGATGAACACACCTATTGCTGAAGCTTCTGTTCTTTTCCTTTAACTCACACATTTCAATTTACATTCAGACTTCCAATGGATACCATGTCAAAAAAAACAAATTCCCACGTCACCTAATATTGCATTTTGCTTTTCACCCTTTCCACTTTAACCAAGAAAGTTGCCCACATTCTTTATAGAATATATTAACTAACAATGCATTATACATTCAGCATTGCCTGAAGGTTAGTTGTAGAAAGAAGAACCTTTCTGGTGTGCCTCCCTTTTGTTTCTAAGAGAAAAAAGTTATTTCTCTATGATCTAAGGTCAAGCTAATTCCTATTGAATTGATTACTTACAGGCAGCAGAAAAACTGTAATGCAATGTAAATTTGTCTTAAAGTGGGTGCCCTTCAGAGAAGAGAGGTGTTGTTTTTGCTATTACAACTACAGTGTCTATTGCATTTGCAGGTGTGCATACATTTTTGCATACAGTGGGAGTATACATGTCACTCTGTCAGCACTGGGCAGCTCCTTCAGCGACTGGCTGCTCCACCCTCGGTGTCTGAGGGAGAGGTATCGTAGGTCCTTTCTGCCTGCTGCTGTCAGACTCTATAATCAGTACAACTCCCGGTAATCTACATTGACTGTCAATAAGCAGACTGTTCACTACTTTACTTCATCTGCTGCTGTGCATTATCTTAATATATTTTTTTTTTATTTTTTTTATTTTTATTCATGATGTTATTACTTCATCTGTTGCTGTGTAATACTTTCATGTACATGTATATTATATATGTGCAATATTTTTATTTTTATCTTATCTATTGTTCATACTTACGAATGCACTCAGTCACACTATTATTATTATTACTGTCTTTACTGTGTACAGGACTATTTTCTATTTATTTTCTATTTATTTTTATTATATTTTATTATATTTTATTATTGTATTTCTATATATGACACTTTTTCTGGCTGTTGTAATGCTGAAAATTTCCCAGCTATGGGACAATTAAAGGCTTATCTTATCTTATCTTATCTTATCTTAAAGATTAAACCGGTACTCAACAAAGAATATGAAAGAAAAGGTGACAAAAACCTAGATTTAGAAGCCATTCTCTTTCTCATAATCTCCTTTTAGGAATAATTCAACATTTTGGGAAATATGCTTATTCGCTTGATTGCAGAGAGTTACATGAGAGGATTGATACCTCACATGTCTGTCTGTCTGTTAAGTATGGAGGTAGAGCTTGAAGACAATCAGCTTAGCTTAGCATAAAGACTGAAACGGGGGAAACAGCAGCTTGTTACAGCTGGCTTATTGGTACAAGCCAATGTGCAACCTATTTGTTTTGCTGGTGATATCGATCCATACAGCTTTTTTTTTTACAACCGTTTCAAAACATTTTGACAGCAAAGTTCACCACTGCCATCCCCTTAACCGTGGAAGTGTTAAAGCCAAGCATTCAGTTATATGGAGGCACCCGCCCCCACGTTTAATGTATTACAGTTACAGGCCTTGGCAGTAAGTCATTGTTGTTCAGAGTAAACAAAAGCCTTATTAATCAAGTTAATCAAGTTGTCTGACAGAGTTCAGTAGGTCTACAAATGTATTGAGTGATCAAGCTTTCATCCCACAAACAATAGCTTTGCATATTGTACAACAAAGGTGATATTTGAAAATGCCATTGATGGAGTATTATTCCCAGAGATTTGGGCAAAATACTTTACACAATGACTAACAGTGCAAAACAGAAATTTTAATGGACCACAACTGCACCAATTAATATCGCAGAGGCTCCCCTTGACAAGGATTTCTTAAGATGTCAGCAACCACTTAATCTCCCTTCTGATCATGAAATATCTTTTTTTGTCACTTCAAAGGAATAACTCTAATCTGTAACATGGGAATTTAATATTCTGAATGTCAACAACAAAAGGATTCAATGAAAGACTTTAATCCATGCCTTTCTCAGTTTGTAATTGCACAGCAAACATCAGCAAACATCAATCAATTTCATCTCAGTGTTTTGCACATTAGAACCGTGAAATGTTCCCCGAGGCTACATCGTGCCACGTATGTTTCTCCCTGTGGTGATTTCTTCTGATGTGAGATGACTTGAGAAGGTCACCATCAACATGTGCAAAGGATCCATCAGTTGTCCATTGTTGGTGTCCTCTTCGCTTTTGTTTCAACTTGTACCAGATAGTTTAAGGACACAGTATCAACAAACAAAATATCTTCTTGTTCTTCAGCTTTCCTGTCCATTTGAACTAATGAGCTATTTTAATGAATTAACTTTTTATTTACACTTTTATTTACAATACATTTAAATATGGTAGCATAAGATTATGTGATTTCCACTGGAGTCAGAAACTGCAGGGACAGCATTTACTGCTACTCTGCTAAGCTAGGCCAAAGTGAAACCGGAACTTCTGGGTTCTGTTTCAGTAGTAATCAAACCTCACTGATATTTGTACGCTAATAACTAAAAATACAGCATTGGAACAGCGCCTTTCTCAACAGTATGTTGTGTGGCTTGCTTCATGTGTTTAGATAGGGACCATAGTAGTAGTAAACGATCTAATGTTTTTTCAGTATTTATTTGTTTTAACCTGCCTTTAACAAACAACATTTCCCATAAGCCATAGATATTTGCAGGCTAACCGTCATGGCGCGACAGAAGAGGTCGAGTCGAGGGGCTGCGGCTAGCTCAAACACGTCCGTAATAACAGCAGGACAGAGAGGAGCGGACGTTGTAGAAACTTGCAGCTAATTACAACTAAAAAGTTTGAAAAAAAAAACTTAAGAAGAGAGTGTTGGTGAGTTTTATGGATATGGACAAAACCAAGTTACGATGGCATAAGTACCCACGCTGCCACGCTTGACGTTTTTCATGGGAGCTGTAGTTTTTTCTGTGCTCACAGTGCTTCTTATAGAAACTGCTGTAGTGGATTCAGATTTGTCTTACAGCATGGGCAGTAAACCCCACCTTTCAGTAGTTAATCTGGTTTTACCTTTTCCTCCATTATGATTACATTAAGCTAGCGTCGTATTTATGTGATATAACAAACTCAATTACCAAGATGGTGGTGCATCTAAATTGATTTTTTCAATTATAGGAAACAGGGAAAAGTTGGTGAATTAACTTCAGCTAAGGTTATCTCACCAGCTAGCTAACTAGCCTGAGTGCAGTCACTGCAGTTGTTTTTTAAAGTTACCTCTGTTATACAAATTTACTTGCTGCACGTAAAACAGATGGTTGTTTTGACCGAATATATAATTGCCCTTTTTTTTTTTTTTTTGGCTTTGTAGGGCAGTGTAGTAACCTATACATATATATATATATATATATATATATATATATATATATATATATATATATATATATATTGTGCCACTTGCACCATGAAGATATTTCATTTTCCATACAACAACAATAACAATGTATTGGTAGCTATCTAAGCTATGGAAGATATTAATAAATCAAATTTCCTTTCTATTGAGCCTTTCTATCAATTAATCTGAGTAGGTTATGCTTGCCTACACACAAAACAGTCAGCAGACATCTTGTTGTAACTAAAAGATGTAAATTGATTGGCACTCCTTATCTAAAATGGACTGACCTTGCAGGGCTATGTTTGTCAAGCACCAAGCTTCATCAAAGCCTTGTTAACTCAATCTATAGGGTGAATTAATTCAAGGTGAGGGCTTCCTCTTTGTCCTACCTGCTGCTGTTTTCCACCGCCTAATGGCCCAGAGGGCAATCAGAGCTTCAGGACTTGATGAAGTGGAGCCTGTTGTGAAGAACAATGGCTTACTTCATCTTGGTTCTATCTGGCTGACATCTTGGGTCCTGGGAGAGTTTTAAGCTCTCTGCCAGTTGTTCGTTCTTCCAGTCACCCTGTGCAACTGTTATGGAAACACGAAGAGAAAGAGAAAGAGAAAGAACTGATTCACTGGAGGCCATGGGTGCTGACTGGGACCAAGTGATAGAATTTAATTTGACAATTGACTTGTTAAATTAACGTCATTCACTCACTTGCACTATAATACCACACTTCCATTTGCTATAACCAACACTTGAACTGGGATAATAAGGTTACAGTACTCTACAGCAGCCTGTACACCATGCAATAGTGGCTTTTATTAGAAAGGCCTCAGTAGGTAAATTACCAACTATGAAACTATGGTGTATGAATGCTTTATACTAGCTGATAATTCACACACACACATACACAAACAATACAAATTAAATACATGTCTTTCAACACTTTTCTCAACCAGAGCGAAAACTACACATCCATATGAGGTCTTTCACACCACAGGATCTGACAAAGAGCCCAGATTTCAGCGTAAACTAAAGTAGTCACTAATAATATATCATGGGAAGCTATTTCAACTGTCAATTTTTCAATTTTTTTTCATGTGATTTTTCATTTTATTATATTTTGCGTAAATGTCATTTATTTTTAGGCAGTAGTACATCCCAGGGTGTTCTTCCCCGATGGTCTAAACACTGGTTCAGAGCATCCTGCCAGGAAAAAAACGGTGGACTTACTTAATTATTTTGTTTCTGGCATAGTCTAAAAAAATCAGTCTTCAAACCCCATAACTATAGCACACCATGAATATATGTCACAGAGATTTATACAACAGCTTCAAAAGATGAGTAAATTGAGTTCAGATGGGTTTACCATCCAATTCATGCCTGAATGGGGGGGACTTTGTCAATGAAAACTACCTTAAAGCAAGTTTACAGGCTCACATGCCCACCTGACCGGTCCTATCTGCTGTCTCTACATCAGTACGGTACTGCTGATGGCAGAGCGTTTACCTTCAGCGGATTTTGGAGGCCACAGCAAATGTTTAAGCTCTTATCCAGCAGCTGCCAGCTAAAATGAACCACATATTATATCCCAGACAGCCGAAGAGCGTTTTCACTTACTTTCTGGCCTTTTTGGGGGGAGGAAAAGCAGTAGTGTAGCCTGATGCTTGAAAGAAAATGACAGCATGTGTATCTATATTCATTATTAAGAGCAGTAAACAGGTAAAAGTGTATGCAGTTGGCTACAACAATGTCATACCGAAATGCTACAAAATCATGCTAATTTAAGTATTTCAGTGAAATAGAGTTCAGTGGTTAGTAGGTAACAGATGGTGGATTTGGAGTGACAAGACATCAACAGTGAAATAGAGCTAGGAATTTCCCCTGGGAATGACTCTTGTATCATCCTGTAACTCTACCTGTCACATAATCGCTCCACTTCACTCCTCTCTTTTTCTCTCTCAGATTGTCTGCATTTCATTTTCTCCCAGGGTTTTACAGTATATAGAGTTTAGAGACATTCAACACTGATGAGGTGAATCCAGGTAAAAGCTATTATCCCTTATTGATGTACTGAATCTATACTAGTTACAAAGGAGAAGTTGTAGGTAGGGAAATGCAGATCATGAGAGGATTGTTCAGTGTGAATGTGTTTTCTGTCATTCTTCTCAACGTTTTCTCTTTTTTTCTTGACTGATGTCCTCTTTTTCTGCATTGACTTTCATTCTCTCATTTCCACCACCTCTGGCAGATAAGCACTGTCTGCTTCTCTTTCTCTCTCTCTTGGGAATCATTGTATTGCCTCCCTTGGGGATAAACACACTATTAAATTCACATCCCTTTGGGTGCACAAACAAACTGACCGGTCACACATCATGTTAAGTAATCAGTGGTATTTTCCCATTTAGTTTGCTGTGGAAGTGAACATTTTAATTAGGGACAGATACACGTCCTCTTTGATTAAAACAAATACAATAATCAAAGAGCAATACAATGTTGCATATTTGAATGAGTGTAGTTACAAGCAAATCACATAATAGAGAAAGAATGTAGACTATTTTACTTTTGCAGAGGGAGGCGTACTGGTTATCATATTTGAAGACACTGATTCCAATAGGGCTTACTTCTGAATTTAACTTGTTTCAACAGTATGCAATGTATAAATTAAATACTAGGACATGTATCCTTTGTGGTTGATTCAGTCAGTGTGGATTTTAAGTATATGGGGGCCTGTAGCCTATCAGTATTTTCATTGTTTTGTATGAAGCAGTGTAAATGTGGTTTATAAAAAATAAACTAAACTTTGGGATGTGTATACTTTTGTGCATGTCAATGTAGCCCAGCCCTTTACTATTTATTGGAAAACAACACTAAAAGTCCACAGCCATGCTAACTGCTTTGTGAGGCTGAATTTAGGCATATCAGTGCTTTGAGCAACTTCCAACAGTGCTAACATGCTGATGTTTAGCCAGTTCACCATCTTATGCTGTGTCTCAGTTTGCGTACTTCCATACTTACACTTGCTATTTTGAGTGCATAAGTGCGTTCACACTGACAGTTATTGCAAAATGCAGTGCGCTATGAGTACCTGGATGATGTACTCATAATGGTCAGATAGTTGAGCGTGGAACGCTGCACACTTCTCACCCTCAATGGTCGCTGTCTTGGCTATGTAGCGGAAGGGGAGGGACCACCAACTTATGAAAATAGCGGCCATGGTTGCGATGGTTACGGCTAAGAGTAAAAGCACGTTCATTTTGTATTCATTTTTAATACAATTGAATTGAAGTCAAGTGAGCAAACGAGCTTGCAGATATTTTGGCATGCATCAATCGCGGTAAAATGTTAGCGATAATGCTCCGCCCGATTGCAACTCACCATTAAAAAGAAGAAGAAGAAGAAGTGGTTAAATGTTGCGACCATCATTTCTTATAAGTGGCCGTGTTCGATTTGAGACAACACTACCCTGTCAAAATTAACGCACTACTAATTTAGATAAATTAGTAAGTCATAGTTTTGTTGTTAGAAATTCCCTGATGATTCTTACTCAAATTAAACATAACTACAGAGTCCCTAGTATTTCGATATATACACCATTTTGTCACAACCATGCCTTTACTCCAGCACTGCTGGACAACACATTTGCTACATGGTATGTAAAAGGGCTTAAGTGTATAAAGGACTTTTATTTGGACAACAAGTTTGCGTCTTTTGGTCAATTAAGCTTAAAGTATAATTTTTTTCGTTATATGCAACTTAGGCACTTTGTGAGGGAAAACCCCCTATTTTGAGTCAGTGTGTGACAGACACATACTTTTGGAATTACTTTCTCTTTCGCCAGAGAGAAAGAAGCTTATCACCAAATTTGTGAATTTCTTCTCCACAGACTCTGTATCTGTCAATGGTATTAAGAAGGCTTGGGAAAGGGAAATCAGTGCTGTGTTGCCTGATAACATTTGGAGGACTGCACTTTCCCATATTCATAGCTGTTCAATAAATACCAGACACAGGTTAATTCAGTTCAAAGTGATTCACCGCTTTCATTATTCTAAAGTCAGGTTACATAAATTTTACCCCACTGTGTCTTCAATCTGTGAAATATGTAAATCAAATGAAGGTACATTGTTACTTTCATAAATCAATCGGACTCTTAAGCATTTCCTGTTTTATTTTGACAAGTCCTGTGTGTGGTTTTCATTGTTCTATTTACTTCCTGTCTTTGTTCCTTTTCCCGCCAATTTTCCCCAGTCACCTGTGCCCCATTACCAATCAGCTCCCTGTGTATATATACCAGTCCTCTTCCCTTTGTCCATTGCCAGATTGTCTTGTTCCCTAGTGTCAAGCTCTCCAGCGTATCTATGCCGTTTTTTGATCTCTCGTGTGTTTTGACCCTTTGCAAGTTACCTTTGGTTTTCGCCTTTTCCTTTGCCCTTTGGATTTGGTTGCCTGCCTCTTGTGTTTTGAACCTTGTGACTGTTTTTTGGACTCACCCTTGCCTACTCCCTGCACCTCTGCCTTGTTAATTGCCCTACCGGTGTATGACTTTGGATCTGCCAGTAAAGGACTCTTTGAATTTTATCCTCATCTCCTGTGTGGTTCCTGCGCTTGGGTCTTACTCCGTGTTTGGGCCGTCACAGCTGCATTTATTTTGGAACTGTCCACTAATTCATACATAATGGCTTGGCTCTCTTTGGATGTTCAGATGACTCTTTAATCCTCCCTCCATACATTCAATCAGCCCTATTGATGAGCATGGTACTTGCAAAAAAACACCAACTCCACCGTGCTTCAGAAATTGGCTGTATGAACTTGTTTCGGTTATTCATATGGAGAAACTGCGATCTAATAATTTAAAATGTCAACGTAAATGGGAAGAAACTTGGGGTCCTTTTCTGCAACATCTGGACTCTGTATGACAGTATTTGTATTTGTACTCAGAGTGATTGGGTTTTCTTTTTCTTTTTTCGGTTCTTGTATATTTCTGTTCCTGACGGGTTGCATTTAATAATCACTTGTGGATGATATGTACTGCAAGGGGCTTTGGTGTCCTTGAAACATGATAAAGATTAACTTCTTTTAGTTACTTGTATCCCTCCCCACGGGTGTTTGTGTGTCTATGTGAACATATGTGTGTGTAGGTTTAAGTTGAGTTTTGGGCAGTGATGATAGCGTTAGATGAAAAGTTAAGGGATCAAAGTCAGGGGACCTCCAAAGACATTGGAAAATGGCAATGGCAAAACATCTGCCATTAATTACCAAAGCAGGAATAGCTGTAAAATACTAAAAAGATTGCATGACTAGTCTTAGAAGGATTAAGATATGGTACTGTTGGAAGAAGGACCAGGACAACCACTCAAAACACATGAGGTGAAGTAACATTCAGTGCTACAGAACACTTCACTGCTATCAATATCACTGAATATGAAGGTTTTACCAAATTGTCATCACCATCAGCTATGACAAGACATGAATAGTCTTTTTTGCATTCTACCTCCCTTGTGTGCATGAATGACTTAACTATTAACAAGTACTCTTATAATCCTCAAAAGAAATCTGCATTCAGTGTATGAAGTCTGCTCTTGGTATAGACAAAAACTTTCCATGGCAGACACCATGGCAACCATTTCTTCCTGGCTTGTACAAATGCCTCAAAAAGGTCTCTGCATTTGATCATCATCTTATCTCCATACACTCATTTTTGCACCCACACGGTTTCAGCTTTTAACAAATTCTAGTTTTGCTCTGTTATTGACGTGATTGCTGGGAATACAAACAGCAGCCCACATGTGTTCAACACCATTTGAGCAGAGACACTTTAATCCTCAATGAGCTTAATAGACTGAAAACCTCTTTAGCAGCTGCTATTTAAATGAGAGCACAGCTCAGGTGTATTAGCTGTAATTCACTGACATAGGGTCCTGTCAATGGTAATGAATGGCAGGGGGATGATGGGCTAATATGTGAGATATACCTCCCGGACCACTCAGCCCTACAAAGTGACCAACTGGAGCCCATTCTAAAAAAATATTGTCAGTTGCTATTAGTAACTCTGTATGGGCCCAGTACTAAAACCCCCGAGTCAGTAAGAAAAGGGGAAATGAGTAGAAGCAGCAAAAACAGGTGGGGAAAAAGTTTGTAAAAGAGCTGGGTGGATCTTTTTCTTTTTGCACCACAGCTGTTAAAAAAAGTTGCTCCAGAAGAAAAAAAAAACTAAGATTTCAAAGACAAATGTTGAAAAAAATGAAGTCATACAGTGATCTTCCACTGCGAGCACATAGATAAAGTTTATTTTGCTGACCGTTTCTCACAAAGTAATTTAAAGTAAGGTAAGATAAGACAAGGTGAACTTTTGCAATTCTTTGCATCTCTCATAAGTTACACAACTGACTCATATTTCAAAGCTGCAACACAGAGTCAATGTCATTCATGTTAGCGAGGACCTGTCAATTCAAATGTGCAAACACTGTAATTCTGGTGATGGAAAAGTTAACCATTCACCCCACAATCACACAGGTCAGCTTTATTTATCTACAACTCACTTCACATGTCAAAAATCCCATTATTAATAAGTAATGACTTTACAGTAATGAGGGTTCAATTTGTCTGTTGATGTGCTCCCAGCTGTTTGGACTAATTACTGTTTGATTTAACTGTTTTTGCATGAAAATTACTTAATACATTCACTTCATTACATTTTTTAATTAATTTACATTCACAGGACCTGAGAGCACCATCACATGGATGTTTTATATGCCTGTGTGAATTTCCATTGTTCACCATCAGCGATACTTTAATGATGATTGGAATGAATAATGTATTCAAGATTTGCTCAGTATCTCCAAGGACAATGATTACTGCAAATTATAGGAAGGAAGCACATAAAAGCATATGCCTAAATATGTGTATCCAAACCCAAGAGTATATACTGTATGTGTTGATAACACACACACAAACAACACAGACTCCTACAAACGCCTGTGCATATGAAAAAACACACATTTAGACAATTGTTTGACAAAGTGCCCTGAGATATACAAATAAAACTGAATTGAATTGTTCACATGCACATATACTGGGCACAAACACCTGCTTGCACTCACACACACGCACACGCGCGAACAGAGGCACCAGCACACACACACACAGCAGGACATTCTCATTAGCCTGTGCTAATGAGCATAAATTCAATATTGCCTATTAATGAATAAACAGACTAAAAGTAATCAGGCTTCATTCTCTCCCTGTGAGGGACTTTGCTTTTTTTTTTCAACTTAGTCACAATCAGGTGGAGATGTGTGAGGAAAAAGGTCACAGCACAAGCAGAAGAATTCAGAAACCAGGTTGAAGTTAGTTTGGTCATCACTATACACACCTTTCACCCAATACAGCTGCCACCTCTACTAACCAGTTTCCTGAGCAATCAGTGTAAACTGACCCCTTAAAGGACCCAATCTTTGCCTGGTCAATTTAACCTGTTTTTAATTAAAAGTGGATTCTTAACTAAAGCATTGCATAGTCAGCATTTGCTGTGATGTGGTGCTGATATTGAGAACTGGTGTGGAATGTAAAGTCACTATTGGTGACTTTAATTTTGAAAATCAATGTGTGGGTTGGTTTATGTTGAAATGATATAAACACACTGTGAAGCAATTCTTTGTCATGCAGAGGCAAGGTCTTCATGAACTCTATGCAGATCATTTTATGTCAACCAAAAGACTGAAGATGTGAAGATGTTGAAGTGAATAGGAGAGGCTATTTTACCCATTTACATTTTGTCTCATGTACCCTGTGATTAAAAAAGCAAGAGAGCACATTTGATAACTGAAAATATTTTAATTTTAGTTCAGGGGGATGGTGGTTGACATTCTTTGTAATGTGAACATGACTGTAGCAAAGTGAAGCTGCATCTATATTCATGTCAGGATTCAAAGCTGATGAGAGCCGAGCCTTGAAGATTAGATTCTGGAAATCGGAGAAACAAACAAATCTACATGCTTGCTAATAGAGTCAGCATGAGTCCTCCTCTGTCCTTACAGAAATGCACTGAAAACACATACACACACCCAGATTCTTCTCTTTGCATACAAAATAGCATCAAACTGGTTGGCAGAGCAACGCAGTGTAATTTAGTGGGAGTACAAAATGGGTTTTGATTACGGGCCTGTGGAAGAATTGTTGACCCTCTTATCCAACATAGAGAAGATGCAGTAACCCACTCCGTTCCTCTGGCCCTTTACAGAGTAATGAAAGCCTGACTGAACCAGCGGACCTTCACTCCCTGCACTGCTACCTTCTCACAACATGAAGCACGCCTGGCACGAAGGCTTCAAAATGATGTCTGAAGTCCCAAAGGCCCTGTCCAGGATTCTGACAACCGGCAGAAGAGTACTTAACACTTGACCATCATTTTGCTCATTACAACTTAGAGAAGACTGATTATTATGGACATAGGTCACACTATGCAGAATAGAAAGCACTGCAATTATCCCCTTAATCACACCAGACATTATACTTTGCACATGTGAAAGTGGCTATTTTAAGTCTAATTACATGTGTGCTGTGGTAATGGAATAACATAAAGTTACCTTGTGGAGGTTATTTTTTTATTTTTTTTATTTTATTTTTTTTAAAGCACAAATGGTGCAAAGTTTGGATGTGCAGGTTTCCACTTCGAATGTGTCTCATGCTCTACTAACAAGTGCACATGCACACGGGGAACGCAATACACATTGCTGCCAACAGTAAAATGCTATTCCATTAATCGACAGTTGGTGCTGGTAATACACCAAGAAATGTAGCAATGCGCCAACTAAAGGTCTTATGGAAGAACACTGCTAGCCCATGTGAACAATGCAGGTTTCAAAATATTAGAAAATAATAGCTTTCCATAATGTGTAATGAGGAAGGAAATGCATTCAACATATTAGACCTCAAGGATGCACATAGTGCAGTTTGGTGAGAAACGTACCTTCAAACTACCTTTACTATACAGATGCATTACTTGTGTTTTACAATTCTTTGTTGTGTTCTTTGTAGTATTTTGCCTTATCCGTCCATCCATTACTAACTATACCCCCATCTTTGCATGATCCTTTGCAGGGTCAAGGGGAGCTGGAGCCTCTCCCAACTCACATTGGGCAAAAATTGGAATACACCCTGGACCCAGTCCATTATTCACACCTACGAGCAATTTAGAGTCACTGATTCGCCTAACCTGCATGTCTTTGGACCCAAGCAACTCTACACAGAAAAGCCCCAGATGATTGTTTCTGGATACTAACCCAGGATCTCCTTGCATGTGTCACCTTACTTACCTCATCATAAATGTATCCTCATTTCACCTTTCTCTAAGTCCTTTAAACCTGTATTAATTTATTTTTTGTCACTTGGAGGCAGCGCAACAAGTTATAAACACAACATTGACATATCATCAGCTTATAAACATGATATGGTGAATGTGTTAAACAGTTTTCCACATCCACCAGACACGGTGGTTCATTTAGAGTCGTGTTTCTGGCCACTTGACAAATGTAAATCCAAAGTTGTCTGCTTTTAGCTCAGTTTTTAGTCTCTACCAACTCCTACAGGAAATATCTGGCTCTGTACCTAAATGCTATGTTCAACATCTAATCACTAACTTTGTCTGTCTGCTGTTTGGTGCTGGGCAGGTAGTGCACGCTGGGTTTATCAGAGCTTGTCTGCTAAAAACAGCTGCTGTTGCTGTTGGAAATGATTCTGATGAGAGAAGTGAGACTGAAGAAAAATAATAGTGAATAGGGGCCATAAAGGCAAAACATGAGCTGAAAGACATCAAAAATCTCTGTAGAGCTGAGGAGAACTGCAGTTGGGTTGTACATAGTCATTTCATCCACAGTTAAGATGAAAATATTGATTAGAGCAGCTTTACATGAAGCAAATGAATCCTTTAAAGAGTTTACCTTTGTTGATTACTAGAGGGAATAGAAGAAACAAGCTTGTGCCCCTTCTGGAGCCAATCACTTTTCCCCACCTGATGACTGAGGAAGTAAATAAATGAACAACAACTGACTAAATAAATGGATAATTCCTAATGACAAGAGAACCAGTTAACCACAAAATGCAAAAGCCTTTCCTTCAAAGTAATTGTTTCCCCTGGTACTCTCACTTTCATTCTTTGGTTCTCCTGTGACTTCCCTCTCTGTCTCTCTGTGTGTGTGTCTCTCTCTCTCTCTCAAGCACAGATACTCAGGCGGTCAGGATGACAGATGAGAGGAATGCCGGAGTTGTCAGAAGCTATTCTCTACACGCATTTGTCAGCTAACCGGTCTTAAAAAGGCAGAGAGACAGAGAAAGATAGAACTGGGGAGACTGAGTAAAATGACAAAGATAGAGAAAGTACAAAAATGAAGGAGAGGGAGGGGAGTGAAGGGAGTGAAAAGACAGCAAGATAATGGAAAAGGTAGAACACGGAGGTGAGAAAATAGGAAGCGCAGGCTGAACAATGACAGAGGGATGTATGAAAACAATAGTGCCTTGGGATTATTAAAACAGCCTGAAAAAAAAAGATGAAAAACAGCTTTTGTGTCAGCTAAAAAGAAAAAGGAAAAAGAGAAACAAATAAAGGAATTGATTGAAAAGTTAAAATCTTTGGAGAGTAAACATATGAAGACACTGATGTCTTAAATCCGATCCTGGACACAAAATAAACTCTAAATAACCTATATGGAAACCAAGTAGAGAAGAAAGCTAAACTAATTAAACAAAATTGCACAACACAAAGTTATATGCTCAACCCCAGACAGTTGAGTCAGTAGTCGTATCAAATGTTTTAACATCTTCAGATTTACCATGTGTAGGAACCGAATAGAATAAAATAATAACCAAGGAGATCAGAAGAACAGAGAACAGAAGACAAAATAAGCAAGGCTATATCAAGAATGAAAGCAAATAAAATGACAGGTGCCGATCGATGGCTACCCATCGGAAGGGTATAAAACCTTTAGAGAGATAATGTTCTGGGGGGTGGGGAGACTCGGTTGTCCTGGAGACAAGCAGTGATTTCAGTAATTCCTAAAATGGGTAAAGACAAGACAGAATGTAGTTCTTATAGACCTATATCTGTTTTAAACATGGATTATGGATTACATGCATCAATACTAGCAAAACGATTGGAAAATATAATCCCGGATCTGATGGAGACAGACCAAACAAAAACAGGCAAACCCAGGACAATGTCAGGCTGGCTCTCCACCTCACTGACCATATGAGAAACATAGAACATAGAATATAGAATCCGTAGTTATTAGTCTTGATGCCGAGAAGGCCTTTGATTCAGTTTGATGGGAATATTTGGTTCTTAAGTGCTTTGGCTTTGATAACCAGGTAGTTGAATGTCTAAGAAATGTGAAAAATACTGGAAAAACTGGAAATCTGAAGTGATTTCTTTACTATATATTTATTTTGTTTGGAGAACAATTTCCTTCTGTACTAAGGCCAACAGAATGAACTTGAGTTTATGAATGAGTGGAAGACACATCCCTCCTTAAAAATACCCTGGCTTTGCATGAATCACAGTCATGGATCATGAGGACCGCTATGATTTCAAAGGACAATCATGGACATAAAGGAACCACAGACCTCAATACTGCATTGTAACTCAGCTTCTTTTCATTTCCTGTTTTACACAATGTCAAGCATTTCACCTTACCTATGATGACCCTGTCCGTTGTCCCTTGCTCTGCCTGTTCAAAACAAAAAACAGCTTTAAGAACAAACAGAGTGACAGAGACACACTGTCAGCTCAGTGACTAACGGCAAGCTCGGGGAGAGGTGATATCCCTTCAAAGTGAAGCGCTCAGTAGTCTCCACTAGTGGTTTGTCAGTGTGTTGATTATAAAGTGCTTTGTTAGATCACCTGTCACGTTACTCAGTGAAGTTCATGTTCCTGCTGCTGCTTTGTGTTTGTTTTAGCTACGAAACCCAGATTGAAGCCATTTCTCATCTGTGACTGGGCTCTGGACACCAAAATGAGTTTTTAATGAAACAAAAGGAGACACATATCTACAGAAGGACAGCTTGAGACATTAAATAATGCTATAGAAAATGTGATACTGTATGTTATGGATGCTTGCTTTCCTATAAAAGCTGTCAGTATGCCAACAGGGTTGTCTGCCTGAGCAGTAAAAACATTAACTGAAAAATTACACACTAGCAACACTGTGGAAAATGAAAGCAGAGAGAGAGAGAGATGAAATTCCTAGAAAGTATTATAAAGTGGCCGTCCACTAGCAGTTGATTAGCACAGCTCTCTTTTATCACCTGTCGCATTACTTTAGTCTCTGTTCTTGCTGCTCCTTGAGATATGCTTCAGCCAAGAAATACAGATTGAAACCATTTTTCATCAAGACGGGGAATTGGGCATGTAATAAAAGAGCTGCCGTGTCTCTATGCTAATATTGGCTGGTTAACATAGAGCATATTAAACATGTAGCTATACTGTACGCTGCAGTCGTCAGTTTTCTGCTCTTTATGAACAGTGAAGCTGACTCAATCTGACATAATATGAAACAGTTATGTCAGTTGAGGTCTTTGGGAAAGTAAAGTTTAGCAATCTAATCTGAGCTGAACACAGAGGCAATCAACTGGCATGCAGCACATACTAAAAGTGAAATGCACTGAAGTAAAGCTTGACATGTTGGAAAATAGAGTTATTCGCTTTCTTGCCGAGAGTGACATGAGGAGATCAATACCACTCTTGTGTGTGTACGGTAGGCTAAATATGAAGCTACTGCCAGTAGCTTAGCTTAACATAAAGACTGGAAACAGAGGGAAACAGCTAGCCTGGACCTGTCCAAAAGGTAACACTTTGGTTTTTGTGTTAAACAAAAGAGATGTAACTTGTTAATTAGTGAGCTTTAGAGGTGCTGGGGGGTGGATTTTGTTACCTTTCCCCCAGTCTTTGTGCAAAACTAAGATAACCCGGCCGCTGGCTCTAGCTTCATATTTAGCATACAAATATAAGAGTGGTATCGATCTTGTCATCTAACTCTCGGCAAGAAAGCGAATAAGCAAATATTTTGCCAAAATGTCAAACTATTCCTTTATTCTGTTATACTATATTGCTACAGCTGAGTGGGAAGTACAAACGATTTGGAAAGTACAGACTTATTTTTTAATTGTTCACCAAGTATTAAAAAAGAACTGTATAGGCTGACATGTTCAATAGGACCTACAACATTAAACCATTGGACAGCAAAACCAAAACTGATGATTTTGCTGTTCTTAATGGAAAAATCCACCAATTTTACACATCAGGATCACAGAAAGATTGTGTTACAAATCAGGGTGCCATTTACCAGACAGGAGAGGGCCTAAACATGCAAGCCCGTGCCATGGAGACTGACCCATACTAGAAATGAAAAAGTGACAATATCTCCACCTCTGCTGTACTGATTTTGACCTTTCTTTTTAACCATTTCCATTTGAGTCCCCCAACTTTATAAAATTTCAAATGGCTGGAATACTTTTTCTAAACCTTACTTCTAGTGTGGCTAATGTAGAGGAAAGGGCATATGGGTCATTAAAATCAAAAGGGGTTTTCACCTTTGAATCATGAATGTGCTCAGCAAATGTCATGGTGATTAGATTATTTTACTCTGAAACAAAGTGTTGGATGGACTGATCAATTGATTGATTGACTGACCAGCAGACATTCATAGGCTCCAACACTAGTAAGGCAAAATAGATTGTAACTGAACATGATTTGTACATTATAGAATTGTAAAATTCAAACCTTAGTGGTTCGTGTCAGTCCTTCAAGTAAAACATAAAAAATCGAAACTGGTTTCCACCTGTCAGCACAGTGAAATCCTCATACAGTATGAAGCTGGGACATTAATATCTTTATTGTATTCCCACTCCCTTGCACATTTTCAACAAGTAAGCAGGTTGCATTAAAGTGTGGTGAAGAGAACAGCTTCTGTATTGCAGTGGCAGCATGGTTTTCTAAGCTCTCTATTGCTATAACGCATACCTCCGTGGCCTCGTGCTGCCAGGCAAGCTCCGTTGAGACCACAACAGAATACTGTAATGAATTTAAAAAGCCGCCAAAAACTTCTCTCCCTCTCTCTCCTGGCCTTAGGACTCAATTTCCCTCGGCAGCGTATTGAGTTGGAATCAGATAACTGCCAGAAAGTGTGGAAAATCTAATGCATATCAAGTGAAGAGACATGCTGACACTCCCCAGTGACAGAAACACTGTGCTCTGTACTCGCAAAATACAAACCCAGCATAAAGCTGAAAGGAGAGGAGTGGAAAGGGGGGAGGTGAGAAGAAGACACAGAGTCATAGGTGGGAAGGAGATGAGGGAGTGTTTTTTTTTCTTTCTGGAGACAGTAACCAGAATGGGTTTTGGAGCCCATGCATGACATGTGTAGCAATTTATTTTTACAGGTAAGGCCCCATGGGATAGGGGCTTTGTGTGTGGAATGCTGTACATGTGATACAAGGAGCGAAAAGGTTAAATGAACACATGGTACTGGTAAACCTGTGCTCAGTGGCGTCACCTGGTGGTTCTGGACATAAAGTCAGCTTCAGGACCATCTGGGTTCCATCCCTCCTGGAAACGTATTTTCAGTTTAACTGACTGGAAGATTGTAATCCTTCTCTCCCCAACTGCCAGAGCAGACAGTAGGTCCCAGCTGTCCAGCTGCCATATTGGAGATTTATTAGAACACATTTTTTAATCTCTCTGGAATGATTTAAATCTGCTCTTAGGAATAATTTTATATTAACAATAGATCTAATGACTATATACATTATAACGTGCGAGGGGTCATGCGTACTGACAAGCCTAGAGAGGAAGTTCAGCCTCAGCTCTACAGAACATTTTAGTGTCTTTCAGCTCAGTGTTTTGGTTTTACAGCCTGCAACTTTACTGTTTTGCTTTGATTTGCTCTTACCAGTTTAATGTTTGTAGATGCAGCAGGCAGCTGTTTTCAGCGAAAAATGTCTGTGCACCATCTGCCTGGCACCAAACGGCCAACAGACAAAGTAACTATTTGCTAACACATTTGTCAACTTTATAAGAGGATAATATGTCATTTCAGCTTCTTTTACTGCCCCTATGTGGCCAAAAAAAATCAGTTAATGCACTCCAGACAGCACTGCGGATCAGGTTTGTAAAGGTTAATTAATTAAACTCCAGCAAGCTTCACCTTGCTGAATTTGAACCCAGTAAGTGAAGTTCAGCTTGCTGCGTGAGATATATTGTTCAGTACTCTTGGGGTCTAAGCAAAAATGACGATAAGTAGAGAGAGGTTTTGCTAAAGGAATCAGGGGAGTATTTTGAGTTTGGGAACTTCAAGGGTACTGCTCAATTGGGAGTCTGAAAGTGACGTATGTGGAAAAGAGAGAGAAATAAACAGGGGAAAATACATAAGAACAGAAGAGACAGGACTTCAGAGCAAAAGAGTTTTACTTTGTGTATATACTGTGTATGTGACAGAGAGAGAGACTGACACTCCCCAGTACTTGTTATCCTACTTGTCAGTTAGTTTTAATGGGTGTGCCTCCTGCCTCCTGCTTATCACGACCTGACATACGGTATTATTATACAGTACCCTGAGGAACACAGCTTCCACTGATTTCAAACTAATGGTATTCCAACGGGGCGGTTTGTTCCATTTTTCCGGAGTTTTATTCATGCAGTGACGGATTTACAGCTTTTTCACCAGTTTGCCTCGTTCAGCACATTATTATAGCTTAAGGAAGTAAACTATTATTTGTTCATGCTGTGGCCACTGCCATGCCTTACATGGAGGTTCAAAAGACACTGAACCAAAAATCAAGGAGGACATATTGTATAACTTGCCTGTCTACTGTTGTTTTGGTATGTGTGTCTCCCTCTGACACCAAATGGCTGCACTGTACTGGCTAAATGTACTGTGTATGTGTGTTTATGTACATTTATGTATCTATTTATCCTCTGTACCTGAAGAAGAGCCAATTAGGGCTTGAAGCTTTATACTTTTCCTAATGTAATAAAATAGACGTTTTAAAAAGGGATAGTTTAATTTACAGTTGCATGTCATTATAGTTTTTTTTTTTTTAGACTTAGCACCTGGATGAAAAAGAGTGTGTGAAGTGTGTTCAATTTACCAAAAATGTTAAGCAGCTGATGATTCACTGACTCGATGAAAAACAGTTTTTATGTAATGTGCACTGTTATATTTATCTTTTCATGTAATGAAAATTATGGAGGTTGATCCAACAACAACTCAACCCAAACACAGCACATCTAAAATAACTTGGTTACCTAACAACCCTGGTGTTATGACTAAAAGGGCACATAGCACTGCAGAGAACAGAGAACATGGCACTGAGACCCACAGCTGAAAACACTGGCAGAGTCATATTAGGCTTTTCCAATACAGAGATTAAGGTGTGATTTCCACTCTTGCTTGAATTTTAAACTTGTTAACTGTACTACTCTAAGAGCCTCTGCAATTGCCCCTCTGGGACAAATAAAGTGATTTAAATTGAATCAATGCAGACTTATCTTTGACTTTAAGTCTGGTGTCTTGTTACTGGCTGTACAGACTGTAAGATCGGGTCTTTGAGGACAAACATATAATATTTTGCAGCACTGTAAAAGCCTTAAGTTCAACATCTTATATGTTACAAAAAGGGAAAATCAATATTTACTCTGTCAGCAGGGATGACAAGAGACACGGATGTCAAGAGACACGGATTTCCTTCTCCTCATTTCTGTTGACTGCAACTTATAATGTGATTCTAGTGAATTGTGTTCCAAATCCCTCTTACAAAATGTCAACACAGTCTGTGAGGACATATTTGATGCTAAACCCCCAAAGTAGTTAAAGCTCAGTAATAAATAAATAAATAAATAAATAACGGCATTGTTGTTTGTACGAGCGAAAACAAGGATGTTTCCAGTAAACTAAACAATGCAGGAAAAAAGGGGTGTGGGGTGTTTGTGTGTGTAGGGGGGTGGGGAGGGGGGGGGGGGGGAATTGTATTTAAAACCTTTCGTATCTCTGACATTTTAGCTGACACTCTTGGAATTACTTCGCATCTTTGTTTTGACACGAGTGTGTTGATGCGGAAACACTACATTTTACTTTTTTACCTGCTCATCTTTCCCGTGCAGCCTCTGTGGTCTAAGAGCCTCGAGCCTGTTTTGCTGATGTGAAATTTCAATGTGTGTTGATGCATAAATCTTGTCTTTTAGACTGAAGAACATTTGTTTTGGGAAAACGCACTGAAATGGAAGGCAACCTGTGAAGATTATGAAAAAGTAATACTAGCTTTGTTCTCAAGGTCAACGGAGTGAAAAAACAACAACAACAAAAAGACAGGACTGAAAAAACAGTGTTTGTGTGTTCACACGGGTGGATGCCCTCTTGGCAATACCTGTGTGGATGCGTGTCGGCTGTATGTTGCACTATAGCATGTGGAATAATATCAGTATAAGCTTGTATAGTGCAGTGTTCAGAGCAGAGGGAATGAGAGGTCTGAGTCAGTGATGTTTGTGTGATCGTGTGTGAAATCCAGTCGGCTTTCTGCTGCCTCTATCTCCCCTCAGCATCGCAGAGTTATAACTGCAGTTTCCCACACTGACGGTTTGCTTGTGATTCTTAACTATGTGGAAAGAGTTGTCAGTCAGATTGAGAACCTCTCTCCCTCTCCAAATGGATTCAGTTCCAGTCATCCGCAAGGTGTAAAATGCACACGCTCAAGCAGGCATCTATTCCACCACACACACATAAACACGCACAATTTCTCCAACTCCCTATTGCTATATCTTTCCTGGCTTACTGCTCGCACACTTTTTTTTTTTGTCCTTTTTGCCCATTTCTGTGCCTAGCTGTGGAGCAGGGAGCGAGGAGTGGAGATATATTAATTGTCATGATCCCTAGGACTCTTGTGTTGGACTGTGTTTCCTGTTTTATTTTGAAGTTCCCTGGTCTTGTCTCTTGTGTATTTACTTCCTGTCTTTGTTCTTTTCCCGCCTGTGTTGATTGTTTCACCTGTGTCTTGTTACTCACCTGTTTCTGTTTCCCTGATTGGCCACTCCCCTATATATACTGGTCCCCTGTCTTTGTTCTCTTGTTGGTTCATTGTTGTTGCTGTTAGTTCTCTCCCGGTGCCTCAGTTTTCAGTCTCTTGTTCTCAGTTTCTCTGTTCCTGGTCTCCCTGTGTGTCGTTTCCTGAATTTCTTGTTGTAAGTTTATTTTGTATTTAATAAACCTTTCATCTGCTGGAGCCTCCGCGACTGTCTGCATTTGGGTCCTCTCCCTGCTGCCTAGTTGGCAACCCTTGACATTAATGACAGAGTGACACGTGATAATGACTTGCAACCAAATAAAAAGGCTTTTACCACCTGGCCTTGGCCTACAGGATGATAGGAGGAAGACGAGGGGGAGAGGCATTTCTTCATCCATGCTCCTCTCATTACCTGCAGTATTTTGGCACTGGCACCGCTCCATCTTTCTCTCTATGTCACGACCTGGCAGAGAGAAGGAAGGCAGTGTTTCTTCAATTTCCACCTGCCCTCTAGTTCTTGTACTATCTTTTCTATCAAATCTTTACCTCTATGATTCACTTCCTTGCTGTCTTCCTTCCTTCTTTCACACCTTCTTCCTCCTTCCACTGATCATCCACCATTGTGCTCTCGCCTTTCTGTCAAACTATTTTTATTTCAAATAACCCTGCAAATAGAAAAAAACTTTGATAAGGAATGGATGTAACAGCACTGTTAAATTGTAATGTAATGAAAAATGTAATATTCCACCAATGAGTTCACTGTTTTCATCCTCATATTTTGAATTAACTTTGTTTTAATTTGCACTTTATATTAAATATTAAGCCACTTTTTTACCCTATTCTATGATTTAAATCGGGGTTCTGATGAATATATTTAATTCTGAGCAGGTTCTGTGCATCTGTTTGCATTAACAGTATTGAGCCATTACAGCTGAATTGGCAATAATTTGACTTTACCTCAGGTAGTTTAGTTTGCAGTATCTCTACGTTTATGCAGATATCAAATATAATTATGGTGTTGGCTTTCTGACTATGATAAGCGACATGGAAGGAGTGTTTAAAGCCCAGTCAAATATGATCAGATGGTGAGCTTCAGCCGTCTTGGCGCCGTCAAACGTGTTTGGTGTTTAAATTGCAAATTTCACTGGGGCGAGCTTAAACCAAATTTAGATTTAAAGGTGTTTCAAAGCTTTACCTTATCCATCTCTCAGTGTGTAATACCCCAGCTGCTCTCATTAACTAGATCATAAGCATATGAGAAGGGAAGAAATCAAGGGAATTGAAATGATGGATATGCAAATGTGAGTGGAAAACTCAAGTGTGCTGGAAAGAAAAACAACAGACTGCTTTGGATTTCTGAGAGAGTTATGTCTACAGATGACCTCAAAATATGATACCAGTTAGCAGTAGTCGGCAGATTGGAGTCCACTTGTGATCAGAGGCTTTTAAGGTTTGAATCCAGGAGTTATTCCTGACCCCTCACTATCTAAAGTACCAACATCAGTTGTATGTGCTGTGTATGAAATACAGTATGCTTCTTTGGACAAAGTGAAAGCAGTCATATATTAGCTTCAAGACTGTGCACTTACATACAGATTTGTTCAGTGTTTGTGTTTCTCTACTTGGTTATTGATTGGAGGCAATACCCCCCACCCCACCCCCACCTTGATGCCAAATTAGTATTTCCAATGTCTTGACAGGGGAAAAAACCCCATTATGGTCGTTTGTGCTTAATCCCTCAACAGCGTTTTATTTTACCTTCCCACTTATTTGGACTCTGCAAACTGTTCTCAAAGTCACATCAGTCATTCTGCATTACAGTAACTTTGGGTCCAAAGAAACACACGCAGGCATGCTAATGCTAAATTATTACTAATTATCCCCCTTGTTGACAGATGCAGTCATTCTCGCAAACAAGTACGCACAGAAGCCCAGACAAACTAGCTGGTGAAAGATATACCCCCCCCCCCCACACACACACACACACACACACACACAACTAGGCATTAAAGTATTGTTTTGTAAGTTTGTTTGTTAGATGGCCCACCATCCCTAATCTACATGATCAAATAAGCTTCCCCTAAACACACTCACTGTTCATCAATTACTCATTTAGTGTTAATTAAGACCTGCTTTGTTTTTCCAAGTTGAATTTGATGATGGCAAATTCTCCCGAGGTTGCTTACCGCCTCTTCCTCCCTCGTGAAGTTTCTCACTGTGTCATCAGCAGCTAAACTAAAAGCAACCTCAGCAAGTCTGGGAGAAGACTTTATTTGTCAAAATGCTCGCAGTGGGGAGTTGCACCTGATGAAAATAGGCTGGATGGTTCAAAAAAAGGAGGAGAGACCAAAACCAAAAGTGACACAGCCCTTTCAACACACACATTTAGACTTAAATTAAGAAGAAGAAAAAAGGTTTCTTTCTTCTTAATCTCTCAATCCTTTTCAGGAGGTTTGGTACAAGAACACATTCACACAAAAAAGGCACACCACCATGCAAACACACAGCTCAATAACAGCATACATATTTTTAAGACCTGAATACAAGAACAGAGATTTGAATATTGTAAACAGATGCGGAATAGCTTCCCAGGATATGAAGAAAAAAATAGAGCCTCTACACAGTACTGTGCTCCACATTCTATAAATACTGTATGTTGAAGCCAGAGCCAAACAATGAAACACTATGTGCATGTATCTATCACTCGTATCATACACACAGATGGATGAACACAAAGACAGCCACACGGACTATTACACCCCTCTATACTGCAGTCTACCATACATTATGCTTATGGAAGAGATAAACATGTGTTTTACATCAGAGTAAAGCTGCAGTTTGCATCATTACTACACAGAATACCACAGTTTATTGTACCTCTGTGTAAATGTATATTGTAAACTGAAGTGCATCCCGGCACAGGTGAGTGTGTGAGACAGATAACAAAGCAGCAGTCAACTCTGTAATTGTGATATAATATTGTCCATGTATGCATCAAAATGCATGGCGGCAGTGGTACACTACATGTATATGCTGGACATAGACACCCATTTGTGAGAATGCATGCCCAATATAGACAGTGCTTGCACGCATTTATAGATTTACACAAACACACTGAAGCTCATGCTAATTCATGAAACATAGAGGGTACGAGTGTTTTCTTGTGTGTACTGTACATGTGCACACATTAATCTGACAGTTTGACCGTGTGTGTGTGCATGATGAAAACCAATAAACAACGCAGCCATGTTATGCGCTTCAGGTCTATCTGATAAACTGTATCTACTGTGGAGACAGGTTGCTCTTAATTCATAAGAATATGTTTTTATTTCTTTATATATTTTAGTTTTCAGAATTTCAAATGGTTACAATCACGAAGTGAAATGAAAGTGAAAAAGACAGAAAAGAAAAATAAATCAAATGAACACAATTTTTGTCAGGAAATGAATACGTTGCTGAGGGCTGGTTCAAAGCTAACTTTTAACATTGATAAACAGTTGGCAGATTCTCTGAAAAGTGTATACTTAAATTGTTCTTCATTGTGTTTCATTTGTTGGTAGTGCACCAACTTCACCGCAGATTCATATCAATTTCACACATTCAGTTGGTCCCAAACAAGTGACGCAGTTGATAAAAGAACACAAATTAGCATTGTGGAAATTTCAGAAAACAGCAGGAGTTCTGAATTGCTTCTGTAATACCTTTTTTATTGTTGGCGCTTGCCTGCATGAATTATATGTCTGTTCAGTGGTATTAGCATTTGTTTTTGTGATTGTTCACGTGATTTTTTTTTTGTGGAACATGTCTGTGAGATGTAGAAGTCGCAATCAAATGCCCTTCATGCAAACCAAGTTCCAAATATCAGAGCAAGACGCATTCTGACTTAAGTCTTCACAGTGTAAACACCAAACTCTCATTACATCTGTGTATACTGTGTGAGTGAGTTAGTGTGAAGCTGGGTATTCTGTCTGTGAGGAATGAGTTTGCGTGGGGGAGAAGGTGTATGTTGTGTGTGTGTGTGTGTGTGTGTGTGTGTGTGTGTGTGACAGACAGAGTCTCATTAACAGTGTTGTTTACAGACAGGAGTTGGAGAGAGTTGCGAGTTGGAAAAGAAAGAGGATGACTTCTAATCATTTCATTTTAATTATACTGACAGCATTTTTAGGCTCTCTCTTATACAAATCGCATCTTCTTTCTGGGTATTTCTGCATTTTGTCCTCCTCCTGTCTTCCTCTGTCGCTTTCAGTATTCTGCTTTCTTCTCTCTCCCTCTCCCTGCCATTTTCTCCCCGTCTCTCTCTTTACACTCCATTACTGCCAAATTCCCTTACTAGCATGTGTCCCCTTGGCCTGAGGACTAGTGCATTCCCAGCCTTGGCAGGACCTCTGACGGGCCGTCGTGCCAGGAAGGCCAATATGACTGGCAGCAGACAGGGTGGGCTGCTCCAAGTCTATCACTTGGGGAAGGGGGGGGGGGGGGGACCGATACGACTGCATGACTACAAACTCACTTGGGTGTGAAGCAAATGTCATCCCAACACTTTTCATTCCTCCCTCCACCTGTATTTGTTCCAAATGGCTTGCACTGTGGTTTTGTGCTTTTTGCAGTAGACCTATTTCTGTTTGTCTGAGCTATGTCAGTTGGAAGAGTTGGATAAAGATCCATAAAGACCTGAATTGTAATGTCGAACCCCTGGAAGACCTGCCTGTGACTGATTTGGAGAATTTGCAGTTAGATGATAATTATTATGTGACGCTGATTGACAAAAATTGAGGTTTTGAAACACAGAATGACAGCTGTTGGAAAGTAGATGTAATTTAGTCCACATGCCTCGGTTAAATAAATCCAAACTGGCATATTGACAAATTACATAATTTTTCCATGAAGTCCTGCAGCTGCATCATGACATTACACATGAGGGTGTTCAAAAAATGTTGCCATTTTTTAAGCTTTTTTTTTCAGTGGTCATGTTACTTGCTGCCAAAATTTGGAAACTTTGGCAGGGTTTCTGTGTCCAACCTGGAAATGATTTTTGCCTCATTTGATAGGAGCACAAGGTTTAGTGCTGCACAAATAAATTCATTCAGGAGTTACATGCCTTTTGGAAAGAACCACACACACTGCCAGGATACTCATGCCAATATATTCAACTTTTTAGAAATCCTGCCAAAACACGGATAGAAAGACAGAATGAAAAAAAAAAAAATCTCCATTCAAAACATGAAGTATTTGGCATGTTTATTGCAGTAAAGTGTTCCATGTATTGGTGATCTATAAATAACGACATTAACAGATTGTTTTTTAAAAATGTTGCAAAAATGTGATATTAAATTTTTTTAAATTGTCAACAAATTCAATGAAACTTTTTTCTTATGTCCCATAGACCTCCATTGTTGCCTAAAAACTATTAAAAACTCAATGAGCCATTACACAGGGTGACATGTTCCTTTATTATGATTAACAATCACATACACGTCCTGCCATAATAAATACTCACTAGAGCACCAAATGTGTATTAATCCCCCTCTGAAAATAGATCCTAACAAATGCACTATTTACTCCTGTTTGAGTAATGTTTGATTAAAACTACAGTGCCCAGCTGTTTTGGGAAAAAAAACTTTTAAAAAGAGAAACTACATTTGTGACCTGGTTTTAAAGATTTACATCTACAGGAGCAACAAATAAGAGTTGAGTGCCACTGATAGGAAAGTATTGAGAGATGAACTAACACAATGTTTTTGGTCTTTTCATGGGATTTGTTGGTGATAAGTAAAATATAGAATAACACCAGCCTTATCCTTTATATTCAGATGTGAAACAGTGTTAATTGATGTAAGCATTTACAATTGTTAATCACAATCGGAACTCCTTTAAAATATGAAGATGTAAATAAAAATACTCAATGTGAGCTTCAGTATGTGTGCTTTAGTTTTGTGTAGATACTCAGCTGTATGTCCTGTTGTATTAATGTTTAAAAAAAGCCCCCTGGGTTAAGATGTGAAAACTTAGCTAAACATTTTGTTCCACATGCAGGCTCATTTTCTACTCTAGTGCAAAAGTACAGGAGCAGTGTAAAAGCCTTAATGCATAATTCACCACCATCTGTCCACAGCACATGTTGTGTAATAAAAGCTGTCTTGTACCCTCTTCTCCTCCCTCTTGTCTCTATCTCTCCCGCTCTCTTTCTCTTGCTGCTGTGTACTCTTTTTCTAATTGTTGTTTTTTTTTTCCGTTATACAGTCTGTCACTCTTCTCCTGTTGTTCTCGTGTGGCCTGTGTGTGTCAGACTGCCTCACACACACACACAAACACTTTATTTTTTGTCATATTCTCCTTGTCTTGTCTCTCCTCTTTTATTCCCATGCATGCTCTCTGTGTCTGTCTCTGTCTTGCGCTCTTCCTCTCCCACGCAAAATACAAAATATCTTCTCTCCTTCTTTCTCGCACTCTTTCTCTATTCTCTCATCTTTGGGCCATTTCTCTCCAGCTCGCTCACTACAATACAGTGCTGCTGTCGATGACCCCCCATTTCACAACACATGCCAGTAGCAGCAGCACTCTACCTCGGGGTCAATTTGCATTTTTCACAACTCATCAGGGCTATTGTCCAATACTGTCTATTAGGGTTTTTCCATGGGTTCGGGTCAGTCCACTTTAGCCGTACCGCGCCAAGCCGTGCTAACACGCGTTCTGTGTTCAGCTCTCTGTACTTTACTGTTTGCTTATCACTTTCAGCCGTATTGGTGCTGTGTTAAGTTTTCTGCTGATGCAAACCAAATATTTCCTGCTGTTGATGTTCACGTTAAAAGCTTTCTACCAGCAAATCGGAAGGGGTGCTTTCAATATGAAGAAGTCTTATATATAATATAAATTATTCAATAAAAACAGGTTTAATCAACCAGATATGGACATATTCTGCAGTCTGTGGTGCACGACCACGCGCTGGGACATCACTTTTGGCGTCACGCCGGGGACACTACATTGAGCATATACAAATCTCAACCCCCCCACAATGTAAAAACTTTGTGTCTCTCTCTCTCTCTCTCTGTGTGTGTGTGTGCGTGTGTGTCTCAATCTCATCAGGTCTATTGTGGAGGCTGACAATGCAGTGGCCCTGTAAATCAATTTCTTTTGTAGTCCTTGTAGAGTCAGAGTCTGCAGTATGTGGGTGGATACAGTAAGTGTCTGTCTATCTGTGTGTGTGTGTGTGTGGGTAGGGTGTCAGCTTAGTGCAGAGCAAGAGCCCACTGTTCAGTCTTGTTCACAGCATTTAGTGCAGAGGCTCTTCATAGTAGCTCAGCCTCGTGGGAGAAGGAAGAGGGAAAGGAGGAGAGGGAAAGGAGGAGAGGGAAAAGAGGAAAAAAGTGGTGATGTGGGAGGAAAAGGGGGATAAAGTGGAAGGTAGAGAGGCAGAGGGGTAGAGCACAGTACAGAAGAAGCAGGTTGAAGAGGACATGTATAATGGTGACAATGTTCTATTGTTTTAACATATAAGCAAGTATTCAGTGTGTAACTTCAATGAGGGCATAAAAGATAGAACTGAGATAGAATTAGAGAGAGTTTGCAGTGACTACATGGGGAATTGCCAAATTGGAAGATGTGTTTATAGATGTGTTTTTATGTATGCAGTAGGTACAAACTTTTTTCTGCATTCACTGTCTTTTTAGCTTTTGACCTTTTGAACCCATGCTACCCTACAGACTCTCCTTCTTTTACTCCATATCCATTCAGGCCCTTAAGGCCATACTAGAATCATCTATTTTCCTCCATTCAATGTGCATTCATAGCCCTTGATTCTCCTCTGAGAGGTTGTGTAGCTCTAATGAATGCAGCAAGAAGGGCTGGAAGAAGGAAAAAGGCAGCACGGAGGGGAACAGCAAACCCTTTATTGTAATCAGAGGTGGAAATTTGTTCAGGAAAAGGCGGCGTTGAGGTTCTTTCCATTCTGTGTTGATTTTTAACCCAAGAGCTCTTTTTTGTTGTTGTTGATTTCTTTATACATTTTTTGAAATTATAATTTGAAGCAGACAGGGCTCTGCTGCCCAGCATGGTTTGGGTATTTTAAATGCACAAACTGAGATATTCCTGCTGGTCTGGATGAATTCATACCTGACTGGTTCTTGGGGGGAAAGAAAGAATATAAATATGAAATATAATTGTTTCTTTGGGTTGAGAAGGTTTATATCCATTTAAATACCTCTTTCAGTAGGGGGTGAGGAGAAAAAGGTGGAGTCGGCAGAGGGAAAGTGCAAAATAGGCTAATCAGTGACGTTCATTTGTGTGATATTCATAATGGAGAACCTGTTAGGTCAAGTATATTTGATTCAATTTGAGGCTTTCATTCATTGCTGGAGAAGAGAATGTTTTGTGGCAGTGAATACCATGATTGCAATAAATGCCTTATATCACTGAGAACAATTCAATAGCAACACAATATGGATTGGCCGATCATTAAACTTTGTATGTTGTTGACTTGTTATGAATTTTAACTTGTTTTAATGCTCAGTGTTGTGTATGATTATGACAATGGCTACATTGCACCACTTTGCAAAATTGATTTCCCTTTAGACTCTTAACTGTTGCTTGCAATACTCCGCAAACAAAATCCATCATCAGGGGTGAAAGTGTCATTTCATTCTACACTCTGTGTTGCAGTAATGAGCTCATTTTATCCTGTAATCATGCTGTTCTAAGAGACATTTTACTCTCGAAAAAACCTACTACATATGACTTTTTTTCTCGAAATATTATTACTTTTCTTTCTCAACTTTTGGGGACTTTTTTCTCTAAATATTAAAGCTTTTTTCTAGTAATACTATGACTTCTCAGACAGCTGTTCTAATACTCTGTTGTAGGTTTGCAGCTCTGACTGGGTACAAAGAAATTTTGGTCTATGCCCACTGACAATAACCCAAATCAAAGCCTACTGGGCCACAATAAAAAGTAAAGCTACATTTTTTTTTTTTTGCTCCCATGTGTTTACAAGAGTAAATGTAGAAACATTGCATGAACTACTGGATATGAGTGAGTATGCGTATTTTATAGTTTTCAATTTAACACGAAATTAGTTCAATGTGTACACTAAATGTTTTAAAAGCGTACATGGAAAATTAAAGCCTAACAGTATAATATAAATAAACTGATATTTCACTTTTAACTGACTTTAACTTCATGGTTGCCAGTGTGCTTCATTTGTGTGCGCTCATGTGTGAAACACAAATACCCTACATAAGCCTATGTGTGATATAGCACAAAGTAGTCAGAAACTGATTTGATGCGCATTGTTACTTGTTTATGCATAATGCCACGCAATAGTTGGACTGTGTACTGATGTCAGTTAAAACATGTAGCGCAAATGTCAAACTCCGCCTATGTAGGAAGTGCAAAACAATTTCAGGTAATCAAAATGAATTCTTATTGAATGAGTGTGTTTGTGGCTGTTGCTCTTGGGAGAAAATGTTTTTACAAGTACTCTGAGTCATGTGACAATTTTCCTGGAGTGTTTTTGCAGGTGAGCAGGTTTTTTTTCTTAAAATGACCTAAATGACTATTTCACATTTACGCACTTTATCCATTCTTCCTCCCGTTCGATTCTCTCCGTTAATCCCTTTTCCGTGTAATTTGTTTATTTTTTTTCCCCCAAGCCTTTCCACATCACAGGGAAATAGATTTTACTTTTCGATCTCTCCAGTCTTCCCTGGACGGCTCCAAACCTAATAATTTAGAGCGAGAGAGGCAAGGGAAAAGTCTGTCGAGAAGGATTCATCTCTCCAATCCCCAAGCCTCTCATTTTATCGCCAGCTCTTTAAAAGCATGTTTAATGCGCTGCTCCAAATGGAGAATTGTCCTTGTAGATCACCACTACAAAAGTCTGTCTCTACTTGAGGCCAATAGTGGTTTGTCTGTTTTAGTTAAGTTGGTGTTTTCTTATAGGTCCTTCTGTGTTTAGGTACGTGATTGTGTGTACATATGTGAGAGTGAGAGACAGAGAAAGATGGCTGAGTTGTTCGGAGGAATTGTGGATTGGAGGAACCTAAAGGAGGTCAAGGAAAAGCACAGACCACTTACATATTTAAGGCAGAAAGAATATTCTATCATGTCATGTCCTTGTACTTTTACTATCCCTTCTTTCAGGAAAACCAGAGAACTAAATTTCTCTTTTTGCAGAGATGAATTCTACGGAGCCCCTCTGGGGTCATATGGTAGAAAAATGTGCGCACAGTTTTGTAATCTGTTCCATCAGATTTGTAATCTGTGCGCACAGTTTTGTAATCTGTTCCCTCAGATTTGCAATCCGTGCGCACAGTTTTGTAATCTGTGCGCACAGTTTTGTAATCTGTTCCCTCAGATTTGCAAGTTTTTTTTTCTACCGTATGACCCCAGAGGGGCTCCGTACAGAGGGGCTCCGTAGAATTCAGTTAAAATAATGTGAGGTTACACAATGTCAGATTATATTGTTGTATGAAGTGATGTGGGTTCGCCAGTCAAGGCCAGTGCAGTGTGCTGTGTAAACATGTTGGTTTACTGCAGTAGTAGCAAGTATGAAGTATATTTTCCTTCTTAATGTAATTTTAAGATTAATATTGAAAGGAAGACATCACTTCCCTTCAGTGATGGGGAACTGGTTTGGTACTGGTTACCAATACAGACAGAAAAGGCAGAGGGCTGAATCAGCATGTTGACGTCATTGCTGTTCCCACATCTGTTACGGGGTGCTCTAGATACTACTTGTATAGTATAGGGGGTATTATAGAGGATGACCACCTGTTACTGCCGTATGAGGAGGTACATTTTGATCTTTGTTAATTCTCATAAAAAAAGTAAAAATTCTCATTTTGATTCCATACAAATTGAGGTGAGTTAACACTGACTGGTGTTTTGGAGCACAGCACAGTCTTTTTTTTTATTTGGATGTGACTGGTATTGGAAATGATTTAGAAATCTGTTGCAGTTTACTCATCACAGGGGAAAGTAATCTGCATGGAAATTTCATTTTTAGCCACGCTAGCAGCATGGCTCTATGGACGTTGGTTTGTAGGTGGGTCCATCTGTCAGTCGGTCCCCCACTTTGGTCCATACTGAAATATCTCAACAACTATTGGATGGATTGCCACAAAATTGTGTACAGACATCCATGGTCCCCAGATGATGAATCCTACAGACTTTGGTGAGCCACTGAGTTTTCATCTAGCAACACCACGAGGTTGACATTTTTGGTTCTGAACAAAATATCTTGACAGTTATTGGATGGACTGCCTTGGAATTTGCTACAAATAGTCAAGGTCCCTGGATGTTAAATTCTGCTGACTTTGGTGACTTTTCATCTCAAAATTTCAATTTGCTCAATTCTAAAGTTTCTGACATGCCAAACTAATGAAATCAACCTCAGCTGTAACTTTGTGTTTAATGCTAATTAGCAGGCTAACACGCGAAACTTATATAGTAAACATGGTAAACATTACCTGCTGATCATCAACATTTTAGCATTGTCACTGTGAGCATTCTGATGTTAGAATTTAGCTCAAAACACTGCTATGTCTCAGTACAGCCTCACAGAGCCGGTAGCATGGCTGTAGACAGGGTTCATACAAAGTCTTGAAAGTTTGGAAAATTTTAACCGTTATGTTTTCAAGGTTAGGAATATGCTTGAATTCAAATATACTCACTCATGTAAACCACAAATCTTTTAATATTTGAAATGAAACGATCCCATCGTCATATTTGTTTATTGCCTTCTGGCATTTATAGTAACAGTTTAGATGTGATGATAAAGGCTTGAGAGTCTGGAAATTTTTGGTTTAGATACCTTGAAAGTACTTGAAAAGTGCTTGAATTTTACTCTTAGAAAGCTGTACAAACCCTGTGTAGACTCTTAGTCTCGTTGTAGTATGTTTACAAGTACTAGCCTTTAAGCCTACAGCATGTATTCCTCTCCAAGGCTAGAATCGGTACAACACAAATGTTGAATATTCAAGGTTTGCTTGAACAGACCCCTGCACGGGTTTTTTCTAGATCAGGATGGTCTAGCACTTCGCCAACTGTATGGTCCCCCTGTCCCAAGGTTGTAACTGGTTTCATCACATACAAATGTAAAAATACACAACAATATCCACAGGGGTCATTGTGTTCACTAAACTGGCCAGGTAAAGTAATATCATAGCAGAAGGCAGTGACATATTTCCCTAACTTTTTCACTCTTCTAGGTTCGTTCTGACCATATTTTGGTTTATTAAGAGTGCCAAGGGGAAATTAATTGAAAATGGAAACTCGGTATGCAGAACATGCAGGAAGAGAGTTGCTGGAAAAGTGAGAACCACTTCAAATTTAATGAGTCATCTGCGTGACCACATTCTGCTGCTTTACAGTGAACGTAACATAGTTAACTTTTAGTTCTGAGCATGTGAGGAATTTGGTATGAGGGAAAGGTCAGACCGAGCATACTGACTGTCCATAACTGACTGGATCCATTACCTTCCTCCAGGACACGTAGCTGCTGATCAGTTATGTGCAATAATTTACCATCAAGACACTCTGCCCGAGAAGGTGGAGCTGTTTCACCGTGTAATGACTTCCAGGAATTTTTAACAAAGGAAATTTCTTTTGAGCAAAGTCTGCATGACAAATGTGCTTCTCAGTAACTCAACATCACAAATCCCTTCTCACCTGGCAATGTTTTCAAACTCTGAACCATAGCAGTGTCCCACTTTCATTTATTTTCCCTAATTCTTTCATTCTGTCCGCTCTTTCAACCCACAGTCTACTATACCTTGTCCCCGGTCCAAAGCTGCACAGCTGGTGTGAGCTGGGTTGAGGGAGAGTGTTAAAAAAAACTTCTAAAACATTAAAAAAGCATACTCCCTGTTTAGGGATAAAGAGCAGGCTGCATTCTGTTGGAGTGGCCAGGAAGCTGGGGTAAGTGTAGCCGTGGGCATGCTTGGTTTGGTGCTGCAGTATTCAATTCAATGATGGAGAGAATCGCTGCACACTTACACACATCCACATGAACAACACATTTACACACACATAAATTGGAACACCTGCAGTGGACTTTGTGAGAGCGATTGGGTAAGGGGGAGAAAAACGTCGAGGGAGAGACACGAGATGTTTTGAGTGAGTGAAGCAGAGAAAGAGGGCCAGAAGAGAAAAATGAAACAGAAATACAGAGGGATGAAGAAAGACAGGATGTGAAGTGTCAGAAAAAACAACGCGTGAACGACAGATTCTTGCACATCCTTTAAAGCGCTGCTTGTTATGCTGACAGCTGCGGGTATTTGATAACACTTTGTTCGTTGTGCCGCATGAACAACAAAGGGTGATATTACAATATCATTAAGTGATGGTGCTAAAATGTATCTCACAGTTTACATACCAATGCCTACACATATATACACACTCATGCTGTCTTGAGAGACACATCGAATGTATTTTAAATGAAAGGAATATTCCACCCAAAAATGCTTTTACACGCACTACTAATGGGGGGCAGTCTCTCCGCGGTGCACCGCCACCATGTGGTTTGCAAGCTAGAGTGTCCACAGTCCAGCAAACATTGCTGAGTGAGTGGGTGACCTACTACAAATGTCAATGGTAAAAATCCTGCCTAGTGCAACTTTGAAGACCACAGGTTTTTCTGTATTCTAGTCCGAGCTGTCTTCCGAACGCAGCATCTCTAATGTCTGCATCAATTTCCATTTAGCACAGCCTTGTCCATTTGACTTTTGGGAGAGTTGCAGGTATTCAGAATGAATATTACACCTATCCTTTAGACTGAGCCTTCAGTTTAAAATTAATGTCACGGTGTCAGCCCCGATTTCAGCTTGTACTTGCTGTGTTAAATTGGAGAGATATTGTTCCCTGAGTGACCCCTGCATTTGCATATACACACACACACACATATACAGATCTGCACATACAGTAGACATCTTAACTACTCATGCATGCAAATGCACGAACACTCATGCATACAGACGTGCATGTTTTTCGTAAGCAACATGTGAAATGAAGCAGATTCAGTCCCTGCAGTTGCATTTGTCTGTACATTCCTACACACACACACACACACACACACACACAGTATTTGGAGGATGACTGAAGAGGATTGTGTACTGAGAGGGTGGTCTGACTTCTGTTGTGGTGGTAATAGGGAACAAGTTGTCTTGGTGGGCAGCCAAAATCATTAAATTTGAAGCACAGGTAGGAGCCAGACAGCTACAGAAGGCAGATGTGTTTATACTGAGCTTATCTGAAATTGATCAAAATCTTTCCTTATTTCACCAACATTTGGCGGTGCTAAGTGAAAAATAAAAAAACGAAATGGACAAAATCCAATCAACTGAAAAAAGAAGGAATGGTTATTGTAATAATAGTTATTTTCCAGTGTGGCACCAACATTTTTTTTAATTATACACGAGTTTAAGGGATGTCACAGGCACATGAAGGTTGAATATTTTTTAAAAACTTTGCAGGTTTTTCAAGTTTCTAAGTTGTTTTTTTTGTGAATTTAGCCTAGGTATTTCATTTTAGGAGCACACTAATATTAGTGTTTGATTCATGGTTGAGAAGCAAAAACAATCTCAAAAACAGTTTGTCTCCTGTGACCATTTACAAAGAGTAAATTGTATTTGCAATGAAAATTTAGGTTACTGAAATGTGCCATATTTTACTAATTTTCATTTATTTGCTAACAAAATTAGTCAAAGTGGTCAGTAATTGTTGAGAGCAGTATTCTACTCTACAAATGAATTGTGTTTTGTATTTAGAAATAGAATCAGTAGTATTATCACAGCATCCCTACTTAACATTCATTGCAGATCCAGCAGAGAGGATTAGGGGAACTAAGGGGTAAATATATACAGTGAATCGGTAATAACATTATCCAACAATGGAAACAGGGGCACATCAAGTCCCAGGTGGTTTTCAAAGGGTGATGAACAAATATGCTTCATATCAGCAGCGGATCTAAAGGTTAAGCTACGCATAAACATTGTTTTTATTCATGAAGCTGTCTCCCTTATCTTTCTGGCACAGCTTTTTACTCCTAACTGACCAATTCTGTGAACCGAGGGCAACATTTATAAAATTACAGGTCAGCCCCCAAATAGGTTGTGCGTTTGTTTTGTAATGCATTCAAGTCTTTGGTCTGAAAACAAGTCTCTGTAGTCTGAAAGCATGCAGAGGTCCAACTTGTTTAAAACCAGTTTTTATAAGGCTGTTTCATAAGCATGAATACATTTTGTGTTAACTCATCATGCATGAGCCTTATGTTAGAAAATGTTACAGACAGGTAGAGCGATGAAACCTCCTCAAACAGTTCTCCTTGTTCCGAAACTATTCTTTGATGTCACTTTTACTGTCATTTGTCCATAATTATTGCTGTTATTTTATTAGCAAGCCATACACTGCTTCAAAGTGTGCAAGAGCACAATCACACAGTGCCTCAGTAATCCTAGCAATTAGAAATGACATTTTAAAGCAGAGAAAAAGAACCACTCTTTCATATGGACTAATGAAACTGCTTTGCTGAACTGCAGTACACTCATGGTTTATTTTTTTCCCCCTCACCTCACACTGTCCTCCTCTCTTTATTGTTCTTGCTGATGCTATTTTTCTACCTTTTTTTTCTTCCTTTTTTTTTCATCTCTCCCTCCGTTTGTGCCTCTTGTACTTTCTCTGCTTTTACTGCAGGGAAAAAGACCTTTTTAGGGAGACTATCCAACACACATGGTTGGATAGTGGGGCAGGTATCCCTTAAAAGCAGTGTTAAAAAGCACTCCAGCAGACAACACACTTAGTCCACTTTCAGATCAGTCACGACATCAAACAAACTACTCCCTCGCCATGTTGTAGTACGTGGAACTTTGTCTGCATACACAAACACTACATCATGTTGTGAGTCTCCAAACCTCCACCAGATGTACAGTATGTGGGTAGGATCATACTAAGTGTAGGTCAAAGTGACAGCTTTTTGTATTGTGTTCTGTTGTTGCAAAGTGCCTCTTATCTACTGAATACACAGCATGTGTGATTGTTGGCTGAGTGCGTTTCCCAGACTGGATCAGCAGTTGTAAAGCATTCTGTCTGCAGGACCTGACTGTTATCTAATGGTATCATATTCAGAGTGGTAATCACCACCAACTGAAATAAATGCTGAGGAATTTCTCTTAAAATATTGACCACTTGCGTTTTAAAGTTCAAACAGTAGTAACATACTTGGTCCCGACATGGTATCCTCTTCCAACATGTAGACCAAGAAGAACGACAAAACAACATATGTTTACATTCAAGTGACAGACCCCTGCTGTAGTAATTATGACTTGAGAATAAGGTCAGGTGACATTGTTATAGAGTGACAAAGTCCATGTAGGGAGGAGCTTGGAGTGAATGGATGGGTCTGCAAAACATCAGACTTTAACACGGTAGACTACTGTTGGTTTCCCGTTTCCTACCAAGAGTTAGCATTTTTTAAAAACCATTAATTTAAAGGCACAACCATGGTCCATGCAAGTACGCCAACGCAGACAAGCTACGAGCTATTCCTAACGCAACACAAGCACGAGCTGTAGTTTGAGCGCTGCAGCTAGGGGCGCTATAGCATGAAACAACTATGGAAAGCTGACCCCTTCCATCTGGATTCACTTCCGCTCAAAACAACCACGGCTGACCAGTTCGAAGCTCTAGCTGAACATTTCCTTATCCTGGAGGACTGAGCTTCTCCACCAGTGCGTAAGAGCGCGCACTGGGTATGTTCACCGGGGTCGAGCATTTGTTGCGTGGAACATGTTTCGGGCCTTAATCTCGACAGGAACGCGAATAAGCCTATTTCTCAATGTCGAACTCTCCCTTTATCATATTATAGCTGGACAGGCCACATAATGCTACATACTTTACTGGTTATATTTGTAGTATAAGTGAAAGTTAATCTTAGAAGA
Organism: Macquaria australasica; assembly: GCA_005408345.1. Classification (NCBI taxonomy): domain Eukaryota; kingdom Metazoa; phylum Chordata; class Actinopteri; order Centrarchiformes; family Percichthyidae; genus Macquaria; species Macquaria australasica. The sequence continues at coordinate 363,780 of SEMN01000287.1, forward strand.
GCAATGACAAGTTTCCAGTTTTCTCTGTGGCCCAGAGAGGTGATGCGGGAGGGCTTTATATAGGAAGGGGAGATTGGTTGAGAGGAAAGACCCAACAGAGGTACAAATGCTGAATGCACATGAGAGGATGACTCAGTGCTGAATGACATGTGGGAAAATGAGGAAGACGTGGGGGGGGGGGGGGGGTACTGACGAGGAAAAAGAGAAATTGAGAGAACAAGAGAAAGACAGAGAGAAATAAGAGGCAAAACCAAATGAAGGAGGTTTCCAAACTCTGATAATAGTCTTCCTCTTTTTTTTTTAATATAATGCTGCGTGGGAGATCAAGTAGCAAAGAGAGAACAATGCAAAGACATAAAACACAAACTCCACAGAAAAATTAAAAGATAATGAAAGAGGTACAATAATGAGAGAAGAGGCTGTGTCCAGTGGCTCAGTAGATGACAGGATGAAGGGAATAAAGAGGGAAAGCAACACCTTTCTCCACCCACAAGACATCATGGACACAAAAGCCACTTATACAAAACAATAAGCAGGTCATGAACGCATCAGAACTACACAAATCTCATAAAGCTCCTTGAATGTCTGCATGTTGCCCTTATCAGTAGTAGGGCCTTTGTTCATGTGAGATATATGTATTGACATTCCTTACGTACTCCTCCTTTCTCCCTCCTCCTCCTCCTCCCCACTCTGTTTTATCTTGTGAAAAATTCAGTGGGGCCAAATGCACAACTGTCACACTGCTGTATATTTGTTAAAATAGATCCAGCCTCTGACAGGGTTTATGAATAAGTCATTAAAGCGACAGTGACACAGACTATAAACTTTGTTTGAAACCACACAAATAAAATAATGAAATGTTTCTTCTTTATTTTCCAGATTTGTATGCTCGTGAGAAAAAAAAAACCCCCAAAAACTTCTTTAATGGGACTTTCCTGTCCAGAATGATGAAAAGCTCATGGCTGAGAAACTGAAAAGATCATTGTTTTCATATTTTGGTGTGTCTTTAAAGATATGATAAAACTGACTGTGAATTCAATTCTAAACCATAAAATATCAAGATGTGAGAGTGGTGTGATGAATGGAACATCTGTGCTAGAGGCTATGCAGCTTTACTTCTAATGAATCTATAGTGAAACTGTGTCTAAATGATATTTAAACTACTTCTAAGATCAGTAAGTTATTAAAGCTTTATTTATTCAAGAAGTTTGATCAAGATCACTCTCACAAGAAAGACCTGAGAACAAATTACACACATACAACATCACAACAAGACAATTCAGCCACACATCAGCAGTCTTCACACATACAGATACACTAATTAAAAACATTCACAAGTATTAATAAAATTATTAAAGTCCCTCAGAGAAATGAGTGTCTCTAACTTTAGTTTGTTTTGCAGTTCATTCCAGTAGTAAGGTCCATAGTATCAGTCCTTCCCAGTTTAGAGTTGGATGCCATTTAACAAAATATTCTGTAAGTATTAGACAGATCTACAAAAACTGCAGCACAATGTTGCTTTTTATCAATTCAACATATCATATTTAATATATTTGTACCTATAACTATAAAATAAATAATTTTACGTATTTGACATACAACCCAAAATGCTACAAAAAAAGATCATAGTGCATACATGGGTCTAGCTAAACTATTACTACTAGATACTACTGGCCACTTTTTCTGTAATCTTCTCACGTCCTTTAAAAAAAAAACAGCTTAGAAGGACAGATGTTCATTTGCAAGAGGAAGCAGTTCTGAAAACTTTCACTAGAAAAGCATAATGAGATTTTCCACACTGGGGAACGTGCAGGACTTGACAGTTGCTTGCATGTTTGGCCACTGGTGGTCAGATTTTCACAAACTGTAAATATGAGCCAGAAACATGAACCCAGACGACAATATTATCCATTGAGCTATTTCTTGTGCTAAGGCTACTGAGTATGCAGTGACAGAGAAACTTGACATGTGTCACTAATCTGATTCTTATAAACATTTCACATCGGATCACAACTGTGACATTATCTCACAACAAGCCAGTGCAGTTTGGTCACAAGAGCTTAATTGAAAACATGAGGAACTATGTTATAATCTGAGCTAACAAGAGAGATGCCACCCTCCTCCAACCTTCCTCACACCGCCTTCTGCTGTAATGCATAACATATTGGGGCTGCATACACAAGTTTTGTTTATTTCCACTTGGCTTCTTTCTCTGGTTAAAGCGTGGAAAATTGTATCTGCAACAAATTTGGAACATTCTGCCAAGTAATGATGCCTGAAATGGGTGACAGTGTGCTTTAGTCGCTCAGTGTTGCCTGTGCGTGTGCCGCTCAGTGTGTGGGTCTGACTGATACTCTCTGACGAATGGAAAGTGCATTAGAGAAGACAGTTTCGCACCTCTGGGTGACCTAAAGACAATTTCTTTTTCTACTCCCAAAGCTTCCCCCTCTTATTCCTTAACTTTCTCTGTCCCCTTTCTTCCAAGTAAAGATACCGACTTAAACAGGAGTTTGAAAGTGCTGTGTATTAGGGAGCGTAACAGAGAAAGAATGTATTTTTTTGCTATGACTAATTTGATTTCTTTTCGGCTATTTCAGGGTTGAAGATTTTGCTATGTTAGTATGCATGTATGTGTATGTCTAAATAATATAGTGCCGTCTTTATTTCTCAATATTCGTTTCAAAAAGACACCCACTAGAGGCAACAGACTCATTAAACTAATTTTATCATAATCATCATCATAAACCATGTGAATCATTTTGTGTGTGTCATATGTTTGTATTTGCGTTAGTGACTCTGGGACAAATAATGTTTAAATACAGATGGCAGATTGTAGAAAATTGGTTTAATCAATCTTAAATTTCAGCGTGCAAGGATGAGAAACTCCCGGCCCCCCACTGCTGATAGCAATGTATGACAGTCACCCCCGTCTTCCTTGCTGTGGTGGCAAAATGGTGGCAGAATTCAATTAATCAAATTTATCATTGACTGCGGAGGCTGTTAACACAACCTGCAAGGGGCAATGAATTTCCCTTTGCTACTCCTGGAAACACAGTATACTGGTGTGTGTGTGTGTGTGTGTGTGTGTGTGTGTGTGTGTGTGTGTGTGTGTGTGTGTGTGTGTGAGTGAGTGAGTGAGTGAATCTTGACTCCAGAGAACAAGGCACAGTCATATGGAGCCCAGAAACCGACTAAAGGCAATAAAAGGACGAGTGAAGAATATAACTGATTACATCAATAAATAATGTCTATTGATATTGTTAGTTTGTTATTGTTAACTTGCTGGGTAAATGCTTCAGCAACTGTTATAAGAGTTTACACATTGATGCTACAGCAGTATGCACTATATGGATAATTAACATTATCTGCACTATGACCAAACTTAGATGCAGCTAGGTAGATAGCTCGGTGTGTTTAGCTACCAGTGTTTTCAGGTAAGCTAGCTAGCCACCTGGTACTCTCAATTCTACCACTGATATTACACACTCACACCTTGGACGGTATGAGGTAAGCATGAGGAAAATTGGATATGTTGAGTGGGTAAAATGGGGAAAAGATAAATTATTAAATACATGCTAAATGCATGCTAAGACAAAAGAAAAGTGAAGAAGAACAAGAGTAAAATAAGTAAAAGTCACATCAGTTGTATCTTTCACATGTGTATGTGTGTGCAGAAACGTGTGTGTGTTCAGAGCACTTCAGCCATCATGGCCTAATCACTATTCCCATCAGATCATTATTCAGCAAGTGAACTATTCACCTTTACATCCACTCTCCCTCTCATCCCTCTTCCCCCCCCCCCCCGTCGACGTATCTCTGCCTTTTCCTCCATCTTTACGCATTGTTGTATTTCTTTTACTTTGTCTCCTCCCTCTCTTTTTTCCTCCTCCTCCTCCTCTTTGCCTACCCACAAACACCCCTCTTTCGCTCTCTCTCTTGTCCTCTCAGTAGCACTCCCTCTGTAGTGAATGGCTCCTGTGGAGCTCAGAGGGGAGATGGCTCAATGTGGATTCCCAGAGCTACGGGCATTGTGTGTGTGTGTTTGCGCGCGTGCATGTGTGTGTTTGTGTGCAAAGGTCAGTCATGTCCCCCTGGCTCCTGAGCATGGAGGGTTATAAAGAAGAGTTAATTTTTCCATTCACAATTAAAAGTCAGCCTCGACTCTGTGTGCATGCGTGTGTGTGTGTGCGCATGCATGTGTGTGTCTTAAACACTAACCAGTACTCTCTCTCTCCTGCTCACAGTTCAGACTTGTAACAGCTTGTCTGTGAGAGGAGTTTTAAATGCAGACTCATTCCACCTCCACCAGCTTGAGTAAAAATAATTAGCACTAGATTGTTAATATTCCATATTATAGTCAATGTATATGTTCACCTCCATGATGAATGACTTTGAGAAAGACTGTAGCCTGAAATAAGCAACAGTGCAGAGCTTTAGTAGGCTGACATTTTAGTTAAGAGGAAATACTCTACTACTGCTGCACTTTAAATCCCTGCTTCATGATGGCTTGATTAAATGTCAATAGGCACTGACTTAGTACTTATACAGTAGATATCCTATGACCTGGATGACTGAGAATCATTACATGCATGTTGATGGGGACTTTTATGTATGTAAAAAACACACTTTTCTTCATCTATGGTGCATATATTAATATGGTTATGGCAGCCATCAGCACAGCACATATCAACTGGTATCTTGTGAGTCATTTCATGAAATAGCAGACTTCCTCCGACTATGAGTGTGTCAGTTTGTGGGTAAATATGGTGCCATGCACGGTGACATTGCTGCATGTCACTGATAGTTGTGTATTTACATAGCAAGATACTGGTAGCCTTTTTTTGTATTTGGAATTCCCAGCTCCAAATCTTTATCTGTAACACTTTGCTCTCTGAGAGAGAGATAGGGAGATGCAGAGAGGGATACGATAAGACAGGAATGGGTAAAAAAAAGAATATTGAAAACGAATGGGGTGTCAGGAAAAAAATAGGTGGTGGCAGTGGGCAGAGAGACAGAAATAGTTCAGTCAAATTAAACTATAAACAGCCTGTATTTGAGTTTACTGTAGAGTAAGCAAAAGAGAGCATTACTTGTATTTAAGGCTGATTGTAACTGAAAAATACCAGAAATTTTAGATCCAGGAGTAGATCTGCTTAGATTAATTTTCACCAACATTTTATGTGACTAAGGAGTCACACACAAGATTAACCAAGTTTCATGGGATAGCAAGGTGTAAAAGACCCACAGAGGTTTAGTGTAGTGTGTCATAGTGGAAAACAACTGACGCAGCAGCTGGGACGTACATACAGTATTGTTTCCTGGGACTGTCAGGTGGAATGGTGAAATTGGTCCTTGGCACCTCCCTCCTACATCATGCAAGTTGCGAAAAACGGCAAACTATTATTGGTCTGAGTCCGGTGTGTATTCTGCCATGTCTCTCACAGTGACCATCTCAAAAAACAAATAGATGTAGTTTGATCCTGCTGGTAGATATATCCTGGATGACTGTGACTCTCCAATACAAATTCAACCAATGCCCACATTATTTGCAAGACATTGCAATTTTGGCCAAACCCTTCTATAATTTAACAAAAACCCGTCGAATTGAAAGATTGCTAGACCATTAGACAATTTTTTGTGCTCTTTGTTGAGAAAAGCTGCTGTAGTTTTGGCATTCTGCAATAATCTCACCAAGCAGGATGGATTTAAGAGAACTGTTTGAATATGTCCTCCATCTAAGTTCCTCCCTCTTATGAAAGTGCCTTGCCAAATTAAAATTAATGTACTGTCATTGCCAGTGTACTCTGGGAGTACTATGGCTCCCAATTACGCAAATCTGTATGTTTGGAGGTTTAGAGATTGCATTAGATGTGCTCTAACGTTAACTTAATTTAAAAGTACATTAAAAACACTGCTTTTCTCTTACGCATTTGATTAACTTTGTTTTGTTGTGCTTTTAATTGGATTTAATTGTTCTAATTGTTCATATGTATTTATGTTTATATAATTTTAATGTTCATTGCTTTCCACTAAAGCATACTGTATTTCCCTTGGAATAAAATGTGTTATATAAATACAGTTTTGCTTGCTTTTGCTAAGAGTTTGTGACATATTTCCTAAATGAGTAGTGTATTAGAGATCAGTCAGAGAGAACATTTCTTCATTGTTTTCATGGTGATATTCATTTTCTGATTAAAAATTCTGCTAAGGGAAGTTTTGTGGCTTCCCTCAAATACTGTATATACGTTTACTGGGGAACATAATACTGTATGTTGAATAGAAACTTGCCAGTCATATATAAGTATGGCAAGCATTCACTGACAATAAGAAAATAAAGGGACATGAAACTCAGCGTGAGAAAGCAAGCTGGTGAGGGAAAGAGCTACAGAGTATTGCAGAGGATGAAAGAGCAGAGAAGACAAGAAAGGGAAATAGCAAAGCAAGCAACCAACAAAGAAAGACAGTGGGAATTAAAAACTGAATGACACAAAAATATTGAAGAAAGATAAAACAAAAAGAGAATGACAAGAACAATGAGGGGAATGATACATTGAAGCTGAAAAGATGACAGCCAGAGAGTATGAGTGGGTGGCAGCATGGGAAAAGTAAGAGAAAACAAGGGAACAGTAAACATGTAATCCCTCGAGAACAGTGTGCATTCTCGTTTGGGCTAATCAATAAGTTATCTATATTTGGTTATTGCAGTCACAGGTCACAAAAGTTGGATGCATGCATGCAAAAGGAGTATAAGGAGTCATGTGAGAGGGGAGAGGGAGAATAGTAACCAGTGTGGTTATCATGTGGCGGATGGCTGCCTGTCACGGTTGGCTGATGAATGGTATTGATGCTCGCCTGCTCTCGCTCTCTTCAGCTTGCAGAGGGGGACACAATCTTGTCATGTGCCAACATATTGCATGTTGGTGCCGAAGCATGTGGACTGCTAATGCCATCCATCGCCCTAGGAAATAATATTATCGAGAGGGGGGAGCGGGAGAAAATAAGAGAAAGGTTGAGATAAGGGAAGGTTTGGCGAGGCGAAAGAAAAAGAGAGAGCAGAAGGACGAGATGAGAAAGGGTGTGAGGGTTTGAAAGGTATGATTGTTGAAAAGAGAGAGGGGGTGAAGAAGACGACGAGGGGTAGAAAGAGATACGGGTGAGGAAGGGGGTAAGAGAGGACGGGAGTGGGAAAGAGCGAGATGAGTAGGACTGTGACAGTATGTTTAATTATAAATGTGTTGGAAGCGAAGCATGGTCTCATAGTTCAAGCTCGCTCCTCCTGCAGTGTGGGTGGTTCATTGATGGGATCTGGTATGCAGGACACACACACACACACACAAAGATGTAATGAAACTACTACCAAGCAGTGAAATGGTTCCACACTGGATGCAGAGTAAATGGTGATCATTATGTTTATGTGGGCCGGTTTAGCTATGCTTGTGAGGGCTAACACTTGGCAGTACAGTGATTAGTGAGGACATTTTGGCTTGTGAGGACATTATGAAAGGTCCTCACAAGCTGAAGTTAGGGTGGTTAAATTCAAGGGTTAATGTTAGGTTTAGATTTGGTAGATCATAGGTCAGTTTTAGGATTAAGCTTGCAGGTGATTGGACTATCCAGTTTATGTAATGAATAATGTTGCAACTTAATTTTTTTGTGTTTAAGTAAGTACTGCAGCATTGGTCATTCAACACTTAAAACAACCTGTATTTTCTGTCAGTGTCTTATGGAGGAGGTTGGGGTGAATGGGTCAACTTCCTCTCAGTATTCTACTTCCCTTTAAATTACATTATTTATACTTTGAAGGTCATTAATGGGCTTAAAGTTACTATGAGGTTTGGCAAAACAACTTCACTATCTGAAATCTTGCATCGGACAAATATTAGTCAGATGTGTGCTGGTATGTAGGATGGCGTGATGTAGAAAGCCCCTTGAGGCAAATTGTGATTTGTGATATTGGGCTATATAAATAAAATTGACTTGACTTGATTATATACACACAACATTGGGTTTGACCTTTTTGCCTAAGCTATTCATCTTTCAGAAAGTCTGTCATGGTGTAATGGATTTTTCTTCAGCTTTGGTCAATTAGGGAAGGAAGGAGATGAAGAAAGGAGGAGAAATAGACACAGCAAGGTAAAGGGAAAGATACAAGGAGACAAATGTGGACATAGAGATGCTGAGACAGACAAAGAGATACACTGAGATGGAAAGGAAGGACAGCGAGATAAACAAGAGTCAGTAAAGACAGACAAGATAGAAGAGGACGGGCAAAAGGGGAAATGGTGGGAAGGACAAAGAGACAGTGATGGAGGGATGATGAAAGTAAAGCAAATAAAGTGATTAAAGTGACAAAAAGAGAGGAAGATATAAAAATAGAGGAATTTAAATTGATGTATGAAGGAAGAGAGGAAGCTTAACAAGAACAGAGAAGCAAAAACTGTTGCGATAGAGAGGTCAACATAGGAAGAAGTTAGGATGTCAGTGTTTGGGTCTGATATTTAATCTGACCTAGACATCATTAATCACAGTGGGACCAGCTTGTGGTGAATATAACCCAGATAAAGGGAAGAAAAGTTAAGACAGAAAAACAGAGGAGGAGACATAGACACACACTTTTATGTTTTTGCTGACTCACGGTAACTAAAATAGGAAGCTTTTTATGATGGCTGTTGAGTTTATCATGCATAAGCACACAAACTGACAGTATGTAAACCTATAGACATACAAAGCTAGCTGTGCACACAAGCTATGAATAGCTATTAACATTAAGACAAACAACACACTGAAATGTTTTCACACACACACACACACACAGAACACAGCAGGGTAGCTTTTCTGTAGTGTCTCTAGGGGAAGCAAAGCAGCAACTACAGTATAATTAGGTCTTGCTTGGTCAGGAGTTTTATTGGAGGCTGGGGACTTGTCTGGAGCAAAAACCATAACTTTTCACAGACTACCATTAGACAGGGAGGGGAAGCATCATGGCTAATATTCTCCATGAAGAGAGCAAGTGTGTGAGGAGTTTTCAAACGCAAGAAAGCATACATGTACTGCAACACGCACTTCAACTGATTTCAGAGTGAAATGTAAATAGCAGCCACAGCTACATGCTTGTGCATTTTGAGTTGTAAGGAGAATAGGAAAATAGCTGCACACTCAAAGGCGTACTCACATTACAGCTTTGTGCGCACCTCGCCATTATTGTGTATGTGTTGTTGTAGCTCTGTGCGGATGTCTTTGGCTCGCCGGGTGGAGAGGGGTGCGCTTGACCGCAGCTACACTACAGAGAGCATGAAAAAAAATTGTCTCTCTGTATAGAGGATCTGAAAATACAGTGGCCTGGCACGGCAAAGAAAAAGCCATAACCTTAAAAATGTTTATCCCACAGCACAGCAGGTGGCATCAAATGGCAAATTCAGGTCAGGAGGCGAGCAGATATCTTTGAGGTTAAAGGATTTTCTTGGCCTGAGTGAAACATCAAGCACTTTCTACCAGGCAGTTCACTCCCTCAAAAAAGCTTCACCAGTCAAATTGTTATGTTTGGGTTATATGTGTTGGTCTGCAGATCTGAGTAAAGTAGAAGTGAAAGGCCAAAAAAGCCCAACAATATCATAAATGACTGGAGTGTGTGTTGACCTCTACTGCTGTTTCATATGTGAATATCCACATTGTCCGGTGACTTATGAATTGACTTAATTAAGCACATGTTGGGGTGGATGTGTTGGTTAAGATTATGATGTTTTAAGGAAAAGGAGAAAAATATACTGTATGATAAAACAGAATTACTGTCTAATAATCAGACACATGGAGAGAAAAGATAGTGTTGGAGAATTTGGACTGAGCTTTCAAAAATACAATTAAATTCAAGTTCAATACTCTGGAATCTAGTGTGGAATGACACTGAACAATAAATAACTCATATCTGTTAGTATAATTAGCATTTTAAATGTGCTTTGTTAAAGAAGTGTGTTGTCCAAACTCCACTCAAAAATGTCTAAAAATTATGTATTATTTTTTATGAGTGCAAAGTGGGAGACGTTAGGTCTTGCTGAGGTTAATGAAAGCAAGACAGAACTTACACTTTAAGAAAAGTTCAGGTATTAAAGTTTTCTTAATTATAATAACGTCCTTTTACAGAATACAGGATTGGCAGTGGGAGTAAGTCATGAAGTTCATAATGAGACAGAGGGGAGAGAAAAGTGAACGTTTTATTTTTAGAGCGGTGGCTACATAAGCTGTGTCAATTAAAAGAGACATTTGGCTCTGAGACTGCAATGGTGGTGTTTTTGGTGGAGATGACTTTGCATGTTCAGCATAGAGAAATTAAAGAAAGTAGACAGTATCTACCTGTAGTAGTTGAGATTTTGATGGAAATAAAAAACAATGACAGAAGGTTTTGTACAAGGACTTCTTGTAGAAGAACTGGGTGGTGTTTGATTTCACTTAAATACTGTAAATGTTCACATAGGCTATGGCAGCCTCCTGTGACCATATAAAGACCTAACTAGCTAAAGGAAATTAAATGAACGAATTACTTAATTAATATGTGTTGACCTTGATGATAACAGTGAGTGTCTGAATTGGCATTGACATTGTTGCCAGATGAGATTTGGATGATCACCGAAATGTATTTATTATGTATATTTTGTTCACATGTGAATTTAATGTGAATCATTTAATCTATTTGCCAAGCCACTGCATGTTTGATAGTAGTTTATTCATTTATTCATTTTAATAATTGTTGCAGTTTCTCATTTCTCTTGAAAAGGGTTTAAGCCCTTTTGAGATTATAATTATCATTAAGGACTGTAAAATTAAGTTATAATCGTGTACTTCAATAAATATGAACAGTGTTGCTCATTGTATATTATTGAACAACAAATCACACATTTAATACATATTGTTAATCTCAAGCACTTTACTGCACTTGATATATAATAAGTATATCACCTAGGAAACTATTAAATTTCTCAACTCATACTATTATTTTTACATGACATTCAAACATGTACTGTTCTGTATTGTACTCAAGAATAGTAATGCATGCGCTTTTGTTACATGTTACCCCCAGCATGGTTCCTTTGATAGCAAACCTGTGCCTGCACCATGCAGTCATCACTTGCAGAAAGCTCATTAGGATGAGATTATATTTGATGTGCCCAAGATCTAAAGTTTATTCGTGTTCGCCCACTCAGTGACACACGGTCATGTCTTTGTGAATCTAAGTATTTGTGTATAATATGACAAAAGTATCAAAATAATAGCATATAGGAAGATCCACAGGATGAACCAATTCTTGTGAAACACAAGGTTTTGGTTCCTCAGTCTGCTACATCTGCAACATCCCATGTGGTTATAAATCTTTTGTTATTAGAGGAATGAACACTCCTATAAATAAGATGACAAACAGACTCCAAAACCTCCCCACCCCCGCCCAAGAACATGTTCCACGTTGCTGTTGTTGTGAGCGAGTTCGTTAATAAGCCGGTGAACGGTAAAGCTCACAGAGGATGGGTGCACTATTAACATCTGTGATTAAATGACCCACTGGGTTTCACTGCTTGTGGACTTGTGGACAAGAGCTTTCCAATTTTCTCTCTAGATGCTGGCTCTCTTTTATTAAACATAAAGTCAGGGTATCAAAGCTATAACCTCAATAACTTATTGTATTGGCTTACTGCAATAATATAAGTCTTGGAGCAGTTTTTAAACTCATTCTCAGAGTTGTTCTCCCCCTGGATGCTGGCTTGCTTAAGGGAAAAAAAAAAGATATTCCAGATGAACATTGATGATTGGATCCACAATCTCCAAGAGTCTGCGTAATAGCTCATTCCTCTGAGCTACTGACTCTATCAACAGCTTAGCCTGTCTGAGATCATTTCAATTTCCTCACAGCCTAGGTTGTCAACACTCCAATATTCCTGGGGGGGTGCTTCAACGCACAACTTCTGACCCTCTTCTGACTAGTTGGTAATCCTATTATGCTGAGAGAGATACACTTCCATCTAGGCCACAGAATAATATACAAGCTTATGGTGCAAGAAACCAAGATATACTGTACGGCTACATATTGCACCATAGTACAGTATGAGATGTTGTACTGTACATTTAGTAAATCAGAACTCTGTTGTAGCTGATTGAGACAGTAGAAGTGTTTTAAAATGGCAGTTCTATAGCAATCTTCCTATTTACCAAGACTGAGACACATTAATTGTTGTTTTTTCTCTCTATGTGTATTGAACACTGAGCTTGGGTTGGTTAGATTCATGGGTTGAAGTAGCTGCTCTGTTCAAAGGGGGAGAAATTGATTGTTTAGTGTCTCTAGAGACTGTCAGTCTAACTGAACTACAATTGAGTGTTTACATATTTTATATAAATATTTCATTTCGCATTTAAAATGTACTACAATGTCTGACTACTACTACTATCACCTCATGTTAACCACCAAGTGGAACACTATGAATGCCTTCCAGGGGAGACTGTCTGAAAATATGTGCTGTTATCCGCATATTTAAACAATAAATATGGTGACGGCTGGCTTTCTGACGGCCGGCTTTTCATCCGCCAGGCAGTGTGGCCGATCAGATCAGATCATAAACACTTTTGATTTCTGATATGGTCGGACAGCATGTTGTACGAACCACTTCATTTCCAGCATAACGCAGCCCTTAGGCTGCATGCACACCCTGCCTCCTCTGTTAGGATGCCACAAGCTTAAGCAAGGTTGTAACATTCACTAATGTTTTGGTTTTGGGTTTAGAGATGGTACAGCTTGCTCAGATCTTGGGAGGAAGTGCTGCTTGAGAGGCTCATCTCAACACATGAAAAGTCCTCCAACCACGGAGCTCACAATAATGCAATAATGTAATTGTAATTATTAGGATCATGTATTTGAACTTGCGTTTGTACTGAACATGAATACATAAAGAGTAAATTTTGTCTAAGAAAGGTGAGCTAATGTGTTTTTCTGTCTCAGGATAAGTAGGGAAATAGTCAAATTCCTTTGAAACAAAATCATCCCTTTAAAAATAAAAGTCAAATCTGAATCTATATTGAACATCTGCCTACGTAATTTTAAAATGATATGTCTTCTTATGCATTTGGAATGTCAGGCCATTCTACAATCATTGTAATCTCGTGGCTACGTATTTAGTAAAATAAAGTAAAAGTTGATATGAAACAACACCTGAAATCTAACATATGCACAACATTTTGCAGTGGTTAAGGCCACTTGGCAATGCTAGTGAATACCACACCACTGTTTCAGCTTCTCAGCCAGCAGCTCAACACTTGAAGACAATCAATAACTTGCCGCATGCAGTCCAAGGCTGTATTCTTAAGAATGCAGTCTTTGTTGAACTGCCTTGTCCCATTCTGTGTTTCATGCAGACCTGTGATGCTGACACCTTGCCATGTTGTCGCATTATGCAGCAGAGGTTGTTGAAGCTCTCCTATCGCATGCACACACATACTGTATACACACACACACACACACACACACACACACACACACACACACACATATACACACTCCCCTTCATCTCTGTCACTTTCTCTCTCCAGCATTCTTCATGTCTGCCTTCCTCCCATCCTTTCTCCCTCCCACATATCTCTCTCTCTCTCACTCACTCATTCACTCACACACACACACACACACACACACACACACACACAGCGACAGATTTCCTCCTTTCATCTATGTGTGTGTGTGTGTGTCTGTCTCTGTGGATGGTTCTAGCCAGTAATGGGATTGGGCAGATTATGCTCCAGCCATTGTTGTAATGTCCATGTTTTACAAATCTCTCCCTCCTCAGAAACTCGAATGCCAGCTGGCTCACAGAGGATATGAGATGATGCAGCTGTTACAGTGAATTCTGCATCTCTCCCTCTTCTTTACTCCTCTGTTCTATCTGCCATTCTTTACTTTTTTGGCAGACTTCAAAGTCTAAACAGTCTAATCGAGTTAAAATCTGCTTCACAGATCATTGCACAAGCTGGTGAAAGGCTGATAGCTTTCCAGCTTCCAAATACTAAAAGGACCGCCACTCATGCATTTTTCAGAAGCAATTTTTTTGCAATTGATACACTACAGGACTATGGCCACGCTCTTGTATTTTCACTCTCGAGTGAATAGCATTTGAATCTGATATGCAGTCCAGTGGAGGTTAATGAGGGTCTATTCACACTGCAGCACTAATGCTGCTGCCAAGTTAATAATTACTGGCATATTTCATTTTGGTACAACATATTCATCTGGCGGTGTTCGTATCTCTGTAGGAGTTCAGGAGAAGTCAAACTCCTATAGTAGCTAATCCGGAGAACTGCTGTCAGCTCTGGCATTCAGACATTTTCACAGCTTTCTGCAGCAGCAAAAAACAAAACTGTCTTGTTTTTGCTTTGGGTGAAATTTTTATTAAAGTTTACTCAGGTTTGTGTGTTTGTTTTGGACTGTTTACTGGCTTGACCTATGGCATGTGGCAATGGTGACACCAGGAAGTATGACAAGTGTTGATCACATTTCAGTGTCCTACTGTTTATTATAATGATTTATTATGCTAAGTGTGCTAAAACAGCATAGTTCCTCAATACTTCAAAACAACACAAAAATCACGGAAAACACAAAAGGAAGCACCGCTTGGCTCTGATACCGCGACAGGGGAATTATGGGGAAGCAGGTAAACATGTAAGAGGCAAAACTGTGAAAGAATCTGCCCTTATACTGGAAATGGAAGTGTGGTACCAAGGAAAAGGAGGCCAAGGCACTGTGTCTTCAATGAAAATATCTGTATTATATGGGATACAGTAAGGGCCTGATCTTTACCCTATGTTCTGACACTATAGAGAACAGTAAAAGTAAAGGTTTTTGCTCTTAACGCCAAAGTTATGTCCCACTCTTTTTAACTAACATAGGACATCATGAATCATGTCTTTTCAAAATTAATTTTTAAATTTTTGTCCACTGTGGTTGACACCATGCATGAAAGGGTTAAAGGAATAGCTTGACATTTGGGAAAAATATTCACTTTCTTGCTGATAGTTAGAGGAGAAGATCGATACCACTGTCATATCTGTATACGACTGCTGGCAACCTGTTAGCTTAGCTTAGCACAAACTTCAAACCATTACTAGTGTGTACATGTCGTGTGCTATTAGTGCGTGTGTGCGTGTGTGTGTGTGTGTGTGTGTGTGTGTGTGTGTGTGTGTGTGTGTGTGTGTGTGTGCGCGCGCCCATCAGAGTACTATGTGTATATGAACATACATGCATATTGTTTGGTTGCATGCAGATGATATTCATGTGTGGTCATGTAAAAGTATGAATACCTAGGTAAGATCACTCTCTTACACACACACACACACACACATTTCTCTTTTGCACACATGACAAAATGTTAAGATACACACATTTTTCATTTTCTCTCTCTCTCCCTCACACACACATTATGAACTTTCTTAACTTTTCTTCCCATTTTCAGAGCTTGGAACATTCATAGTAGTCTGCTCCAAGAATGATTAATGATGTACTGCCTAGATTAAATATCAGAACCAACATTGAGGCTATTTCTACTCTCTTAACTCTCTTTCTCTCCCACTCTGCCTATATTTGTGTATTATCAAAGCATTTTTTTTTCATATTCGTTTCTCCTTCTCTTTCTATCCCTTTTCTATTCTTTTCTACAAGTATTTTCTCACCACATCATTCCCTAAGTCCCCTTTACTCAGATTCAGGCATTACATGTGTTTGTTTAGAGACACATTTTGAAGATCACAGATGCTCTACCACACACACACACACACACACACACACACACCTTTTCGTACATCTCCACTCTTCCAGAGAGTAACCTCTGATGGATGAATGGCTGAGGAGAAAGCACCACACATCTGTGCTGTATCACAGTCTCAGCTGGATGTGGAGCGCTTGTGCACAAAGACATTAACACAGCCTGTCCTTGCTGGGATAAATCACTACCTGTCTGCACACAAAACAGATTCCCTCATGCAAACACACATATGCGTAGATACAGGAGAATGCACAGAATTTTGTAAAGAAATAATATGGTTTTGCACTGGGAGGTCCCTGCTGACTCCCATCATTATCCGTGAGTTTATACAACTTTAAAGTTGTACATTTACAGTAGGTTGTACCCCGGTTAGTTCAACCCATGTCTGAAAAATATTTATTTAACCTTCTGCTTAGTGGATAATGGCACAGACTAGGACCGGGCAGCTACAGGTGTGAGCTCATATACTGTAGGTGAGTAATGCTCTTTTCCTTCTGTAAGCACATTCCTCAGGATCTCACTGTAAATATAAATGCATTTATGTTTGCCAAGCTGGCAGGTTCTGATTCAGAAAAAAACTAACAGGATTTCCAAATTGTATGAATTCTGTCAGAAATCTCAAAAAGAATTATTGCTTCTCTTCTCTTTCTTTCTCTCAATAAATAAAAATAAACACTATTCAATATACAGGAAAAGCTGAGTTTCTCCCATTTTGTAAATGCACTGTATAGCATATTACCATACAGTAAATAGGATTTAATGCTTAGGTACCCTTCAGATATCCACAAGATGAAGTAGCTACATTATGCATGGACAAATGGGAATATGCTGTACATGCCAGTACTTGCAGTGAAATGAGACTTCCAACTGTCTGCTGTAATATCACATGCAATGCTTTCTCTACACCAGGGGTTTTTAAAGTGTGGCACTGTGGGTCAAAATTAGATTATATTGTCAATGCACTGTATTCCTCATATGATCAACTCAGTCATCATACAAACATCTTGATGACGTGAACGCTTGCAAGTTTCTAACATGGGAATCTTTCCCATCCTTCCCATATGCGGCATTGGGAGGCTTTGGGTTTGAGTTAGCTGTGGGCTACAATTTGATATTTGTTTAAATTTTGACAAATTGGCACCATTAAACCAGTACACAGAATTAGCTGTTAGCAGTTCCTGTTTGTGGTGTACGCATGGCTGTACAAACAGGTATCACTGAGGTACTTGATACTGAAGAAAACGTACAAACATGGTTATTCTTAGGCAAGTTCTGAAGCCATAAGAAGTGTCTTTTTTCTGTGGTTTCTACGCAGATTCATGGCCATTTATTCATGGCGGACATCAGATATCCTCAGAAAGTTGAAGTCAGGCTGAATCTAAAAATATGTGCATCATGTATGTGTGTTCAGATTTGACTGAGTTATGACTCCAAGGAGTGACATTTTTGACGCAAACTGCGGCAGTTACACTAAGGGTTTCAAAGTTTTTCTATTGCCTCCATGAGCTATGAGCTGTCCACAGCCGCTGCAACTGCTGACAGTGTTGGTAAGTGGGCCATATCAGCGGGCCACACTACAATAACTAACTTCCCGTTGTTTTTAGAACACCTGCATTCATCCATCCCTTTCACCTCACGCAGTATCTTTGCCTTATTTCTCTCCCTCCGTGCCTCCCCTTCAACTCTGCGCCTCGCACTTTGAAAACCTCGCCTCCACTCTTCCAAGAGTTCTGGATAATGGATTAAAAAAAACAAATCAGTTTGTGCTGAAAAGTGTTGGTTAAATTGATTTTTTACCTCAATACATAAACATCTTTTTTCCCATTTAAATGTAATGTAATTGAATATATCTGTAATATGAATAAAATAAGCATTTCTGAAAAGTTAATTTTTTATGAATATACTGTATGCATTCCCTTGTAAGCTTGTAGGTATTGTATACATATATATATATATAAAACATGCAGTAAGTATGGAGGCCAGACTAGAGCACAGTCCTCTTTAGCCAGAATTATCGATGTGGCAGTTGGCTTGACCCTTTTTGCACTATACTCTCACAAACGCTCAGAAATATATATTTCATGAGCAGTTAGTTCCTTCTCCTGTGCAGTCTTTTTGCAGGCTCAGTGCTACTTATATTGTACAGCAGTTGTTGTGGAACTGTAAGGACGTGGAGTTGAAGCACAAATCCTGCTCTGACAAAATCCTGCTGGATCTCTTTCTACTTTGTACTTCCACTGTGTGTTTTCCCAAATTCCTCAAGATTGTTCAGTGATTAACTAACTACAGTTCAGTACAGTCATGTGTGTGTGTTTGATATGGGCCCAAAGAACCATCAGGAAGTGTCAGAATCATCACACACAGCAATGGATTCAGTTAAATGCCTTTGTACTCTGGCTACAAGTTGTCATTTGCACAACATGTTAAGTATTTCATGGTGTAATGTAGTGTAACAAGTGAAACCGCCTATGTCATTATAATTCAATGCAATGTTTCATCTCATCAAGGCAGTTTACATAAAACACACACACACACACATACTGTTTGTGAATGTCTTCTTGCATTTCTGTTGCCCCGTCATCCTGTTCATTAGCTCACGTTAACTCATTATCGCTGTCCTCAACCAGTTAATCAGTTAGTCAGTCAATCAGCATCCCTCACTCTCTGTCAGTCACTCGCTCGCTCACTGGACCACCAGTCTCCAGGTCATCACCATTAGATCCTGAATCCGTCACTGTCTTCCTTTCTGACACTCACAATGTATTCTCTGCCTGTCAGTCATAATTCTGTTATTCTTATAGATATATGTGGGTGTGGGTGTGTGGGCGTGTTGCTGTCTGCGTGTCCTTAACAATTTGTGTTTGCCCTTGCATGTGTGTCTGTGGAAATGCTTTGTGAAGGCATGACCAGAGTTCAACTGCAAACTTAACACAGCTGATGAAGCATAAACAAGCCTCATCAAGATGAGCGCAGGTCAGGGTGAATGTACGATCAGCAAAACAAACGCACACCCAGTGCTAGCTCACAGGTACTTTTTCTCCCTTGTGCACCGTGCATGAGCGCAAATACAATCATGAACAGAAACAGCACAAATCAGGTTAATGTCCTACAACAAATAGCTGATAAAAATCAACATCGGCTACATTCAGATAAAGTTATACGGTTTATCTCCTGTATACCTGTTTTTCATCATGTTTATATCAAGGAGATCCAGATAATTACACACTTTCACAGTCTAATTACACACTTTCACAACCTAGACACATGAAAGAGTTTTAACAAAAGGTTTTCTCTGGTGATGACATGCTGCCGCCCCATATATGTTCTTTTATGCTTTCAACACATTTCCCTAGGAGCTCTATAATTGCATGTATGTTAAGTATTACAAAGGCAAAGCAGCAGGGTCACTTGGGTATTTAGAGAAACAGTCTTAGAACGCTTCCGTTGAGGAAAAGAAACAGTCATTTTGAATTAACCAGCAGCTGTATTCTCCTGGCATTACATTATAAAAAGTGAAGCTATTCAAAATACTTCCAGTTATAAATCTTATTATAGATGACAGATCGGGTTTAAACTTCAAAAATAACTCAGTTTTCATGTTTTTCCAGATGCTCCAGCTTCAGTCTCATACCGACTGCGGCCTTGCACTGTGTGATTGACCATTTCAAGCAGTGCACTGTAAAAAGACCACCTCAAATGAATTGATTTTTCTTTTGTTCACCTACCTTACCCTCACTTCACTGACTTCTGGTCCCATTGTGAGCAGGGTAAGGCAGCACCACGGTTCAGTCCCCTGAGATGGATAACAAAGCCTATCTATCTATAGAGTTTAGTAAACTCGGCCTCAGAAAACAGTTTTACCCCTGCTCAGCTGCTTCAGGCTGCTCCCGTTTGCTGTGATGCTAGACGTTTTGTTGGACGGTGATGAAAGCTCAGTGTTTGTGGCCAGGTGTGTGTTTGTATGAGATGACAGGTGGTGGATTGTTGCTGTATGTACCATAGTTTGGCATGTGAATGTGTTTTCGTATCTACGTGGTGTGTTTAAGTTGGTGTATCTGCATCGGTCTTGCTGTCTCCGAGTGTGTGTGGTCTCTCCAGGACAGAGGACGGATGTCCTTGTCAGCACTGATAGGCAGAGCCGTGTCGAGTTGTCAGGTAGGCAGCAGTAGCAACATCCATAGTGTGTATGTGTGTGTCATCACGCCATGTCTCTGCAATGTCACGGCACAGGGATCGACAGGGTAGCAGCCTGTGTCATCAAAATGTATGAGGGCACGCCTATCCCCCTGTCGTCCTCTCCCTTTGCCCTCTTTCACCATCCTTTTCTCTCTTAGTTGAACCGAGACACAACCCGTCTCTCTCTCCCTGTCCGCATGTCTTCTGTTTCAACTGGAATGAGACTGAAATGTGTCACTGAAATATGTTGAGATTCAGTTTCACGGTCCTTCTCTAAGCCTATGCCAATGACAGAGAGCAACTGGAGTGAAAACCTCTTCTTTCTCTCTCTTTCTCTTTCTACTAAGTCTCACTTTCTGACAAGAGAGGAATGCAACAGTGGGCACACTCAGGACCTGTATCAAGGGAGGGTGTAGCAGAAGACAGGAAGACAGAATGAGCTTCGCACAGGCAGACAGGAAGATAATGAGAATAGATGGTAGCACACCACTAACTGTCAGCATCCACATAGACACACACACAAGAGAGAAAGAATGATACATCCCAATCAAGTGACAATGGCTGACAAGTATTTGTACAGTATTTGTTTCTATCTTCCATCTAGTTTTCTGAACCTTTCCCTCTTCACTAAGTCTCCTCTCCCTCTCCTGCAATGAAAACACAATTTGCCAGCAGCCATACAGTGCTGTACTGTACATTGTATAGGAATCATTTATGAGTGGGAGAAACATTGTGTTGGGCATGCTGAAGAAAATGTGTTGCTGAAATGCCCACTGCATTGTATCCATTGAGTACGTTTGTCATTATTAGCCGACTGAGACTCACTACTGCTGCGAGCACAGCTGGAGTGCCAGCAAGCTTACTGCCAAGATACTGCTGTTACACTAGCACAGAAAACTCAGCCAGAACTAATGGCGTTTGACCGTGAATGTATGCAAACTGTAGAAAACATTCAGCAGATTGTATGTGTCAGTTTATGTCCATTATAATCATGGTGACATATACAAATGTCTTGTTTTTGTTGACACCAAAGATAATGAATTTCCAATGACATAAAACAGAGATCCTCTGGGGAACATGAATGTCTGTACAAAATTTCATGGCAATCCATCCAATATGAGATATTTCAGTTTGGACCTAGAGGCATGTCGCTAACATGGATAATAAAGATAACTGAAGCAATGAATCGATAATCATAGTTGCTGATTATTTCCTGTCGATTGACTAGTTAATCGACAAATTATTTCAGCTCTACTTAAAAGTATTCAATTTACAATGATGTAAAACAAATGCTCACATTTGAGATACTAAAAAAACAGCAAATATTTGCTTGTTAAGCGATTATCAGTTGATGGACTACTCTAAATTATTATGAATTGTTATTGATGGTGAAGGTCTTGTTATGTTATTATTTACAACTGTTTAAAATGTCAGTTTTTAACACCATATCAGCTGGTATGATACAGTGAAATAAAATGTTGAATACGCTTTTATGTGGTTGAGCACATTCAAACGTGAATGTTTAATTAAGTGGGATCCTTTGATCAAAATGAATGATGAATCTAACACTGCAGTGTCCAATATTTCCTCAAACATCGCTAGCTGATTCAGATTTTCATATTCCTCACAGTCAGACTCTCCTCTGTGAGGTAGTCATAGGTTTTAAGTTGCAGAGCAGCTCCAAACCTCGTGTAAGTGCTGTATGTGTGGAAAAAAATTAATCTTCTTTTTTTCCCTTTCAAGCCTTCCAAGGTCAGCACACTTGGCACAATAACTGCTGAGGTTCCTGACAGCAACGGAGAGTGAGTACACAGCTATCAACATTTTGGCCTTGTGTTGGCTTTGGCCTCACAAATCATCATGAGCTGTATTCAACTAAAAATCTGGGATGGGATGTGCCCGTCTGGATTACACCACCTCGATTACTGTGCTCCTCTTTCCTTTTAACATCCCCGGATGATTTGTCTCTGAGCACTCCTACTGTATGGCATTTAAACAATTAGCCAGTGCACACAGTGCTTTACAGTGGTTTAAGAACAGCTAAGACGCATAAAGCAGACTGAAGCTGCTTATTGCTTTTTCAATCATTTAATGTTTATGCTCCGACATGCAATATAATTCTTAAGGGGTATTTGAATAGCTGAACAACCCAATAAAAATGGAAAGTATTGTGATACAGCTTTCATTGTGTTTCAGCCAATCAGGGACGAAGTTTGGAACTATCCAGGTTATCATACTTTACCAAAAAACATTTACATCAGATCCTGGTAAATAAATACATTAATAAATTAATAAATCAATAACTTACTCTCCTCCCTCACCAAGAATCACACCATGAACCTCTCAGTTTTAATAAGTGTTGAAACAAAAAGTCAGTTAACTGATTAGTTGATCCAAAAAAGAAAATGAATCAACAGGTTTAACGATTAATCTTTCAAGTCATTTGTCAAGGCAAAAAGCGGAAAATTCACTGGTTCCAGCTTCTTAAATGTGAGGATTTGCTGGTTTTCTCTGTTTTATATCACTGTCAATTTAATGTTCTTGGGTTTTGACTGTTGGTTGAACAAAATAAGTAATTTGATAACGTCATCTTGGGTTTCGGGAAATTGTAATGGGACAATTCACTTTTTCTGACAGTTACTAGACTAAACTATTGCTCAAATTAACATCAGACAGATTATTTTGTTAGTAAAATTGTGGAGAGCTTGGGTTTTCCCTAGAAGAGCTCTGTGAGACGAAGGTTCCAGTTCAACAGGGGACTTTTTTAGCTTCTCAGAGTTAGAGCATCAACACAGCAACAGACCGTCATCTCTGAACTCACATCTGAAGGTGGGTCATCAAACCTGCACACTTAAACACTCAGGATTTAACCATATTTGCTCCTAATACTGACTGAATAAATGCAGATGATCTGTAGGAACAGTGGGAACACTATAGAACAAAACGTCACACAGTAAAAAGCTGATGTCCTTAAACCTGTTGCCCAGTGTATGCTTGGAGGCTTTCCACAACACCTACCCTTCCCGGGTCGCCACAAAGTAATCATTAGTTACAGCCCTTGTTTCAATGCCATGTCATGTAATTCTATAACTCCTGTGACTCGGCCTCCCGCCTTTGATTCTCAAACCGTTATGGGGCCATGCTCCTTCTGTAGAAATTATGCGTTTTCTTCTCTGTGGGGTCACTTGACAAAAGACAAAGATAAGTACGCCCTCAAATGAAGTGAAGAATGTTATTACGTTTGTACATCCTTGAAAGCAATAGAAAGGTTTGATTTGAAAGAGCTTATTTGTCGAGGAGAGAATAAAAAAATGACTTCATAACTTTGCGTGTCAGTAATAAGTGATAGACGGTGAAAGCAGCCTTGGCTTGGCATGGTGGAGGCATTGGGTTTTTTTCTCTCTTTATATGAATGACAACCAACTATTCAGCCATTTTCCCATCACACAGCTCTGCCTGTGCTGAACCCGGTTTTTATTTTCTGGTCTCTGTTTATTATCTGTGTATGGTAGCCTCTATGTTTACTGTATGTTTATCTTTTTTCTTATAGTGATTGCATTCAGTGTGCTTGTACAGTTATGACTGCTGGTAGTGGATATGTGTGTGTGTGTGTGTGTGTGTGTGTGTGTGTGTGTGTGTGTGTGTGTGTGTGTGTGTGTGTACACAGTCATGCATGAAATGCTGTGAGACAGAGTAATTTATTCTGTCTTAACGGATCGCAACAATGCAGGCTTAGATGTGACAGTACGTACGTGTGTGTGTGTGTGTGTGTGTGTGTGTGTGTGTGTGTGTGTGTGTGTGTGTGTGTGTGTGTGTGTGTCTCAGCAGGTGTAATAACATCCTACCAAAGTAGTGTAGAAGAACTGAATCTCTCAAACTCATATTCTTTCTTTCCCGCTCACCATGTTCCACAAACTTCTGTTTAATTTTTACTTTACTGTTTGCATCTATTGTTCCATGTGAAGAAATGAAAGAAAGAAAAGAAGCTCCTGTTCTGTATGTAGCCCTGTGGAGCTCGTTCAGAGGGTGTTAAACTGAGAAGCAGTGAAATTTTGATGGCGAGTATATATTTGTTTATACACGTTTATATTGTGCACTGTCCCAGTTCTCCCTTGTGTGGAATCATCTTACTTCCCTTCTATCTCTGTTTTTCCTCTGCCTACATTTTGTTTGTCTATTCCTTGTTCTCTATTCATCTCTGTCTCTCCTCTCCCACCTTGTCTCATTTTCTAACTGTCAAACTTTACCAGCAGGTGTATTTATTAGAGTCTGACCAATACTGGAGACCTATAACAACATATTCAAGAGATAAAATATCTGATAACAATATAACAGTTGATATTTGTTTGGCAAAAGGGTGAGATGAGTTAAATTGTACAGACTTTGAAATTATTTAGGTTAGAGATTTGACTTTACTGTGTTTTGAAAAATGGAGGTTGAAGGAGTTCAGAATTTGCTGCTTTGTGCTGAAAAATGGAGATTCAACCTTTTTACTCATTGATGGGTTAAGATGAAAGATTGTATTTGATAAAGTACATTTTGAAAAGATAGTTGTTTTGTAGTATTCGTGGCTAAGATAGCCGAAAACGTTTGGTGAACAAAACATGGTGTACTGGAGAAGTTTGATGGACTAGCATTAACGCTCACACTTTTCTACATTATGCTGTGTGAGTTTTTAAAGTTAGTTTTTTAACATTAGTGATAAACATAGACAGAGGACAATGTGGCAACATGAAACGTATCTTTGCTATTTCTGTACTGCAATTTCTTGTTACTCATTGGCCTGCATATACAAAGATACTGATATATTTGTGAGAAGCTAACACCGGTCAATAATATCTGCCATGCCGATGTATAAGACGGGCTCTAGTCTCCTGCTGCTTCTATTTCTCTATTCCTTGCTTTCTATCAATATCTGTCTCTTCTCTTTCAGCCTGTTTCTTATTCGAATTTTTGAATTTCATCAGCATATATCAAAAAACAATACTGCAACATATCATAAGCAGCATATGAAATGCATATTTTTAAAAACTAGCAAGCACGCTTTCAAGCCTCTTTCTCTCTTATAATGGTTTATCTCTCTCCCCCCATACTGACAGACGGACATGGCTCCAGACCCCAAAATAGAGCTGCTCTCATCCCACTCCTATTCACAGATTGGTGTCGGGAATAGGAATGCAGGAATGCATGTGTCAGCGTGTGTCTCACACACGCTGACACATGCATGCACTAAGACATGTGAATGCATACATTTATACACACATTCATCTACGGTAAAAAGAAGCTAAGATCTAGCTCATGGAAGTGGTTCCATGCATGTACACAACGCAACAGAAAGGCTGCTTCTATTGACTGACAACAAAACTGAATGAAACATAAATAGCAGTGAATATTTAGCCCTGCCATTATGTCTCTCGCCTAATTTATCTCTCTCCTCATGTCTCTATTGGCTTTTACTCTCTTATCGTCGTCTTTTACCTTCACCCTCCGTTTTGTCGTCTTTCTTCTCACGCCTGTTTCCCCTCTCTCTATCTCTGCCTCGATCTCTACATCCATATCTCCATCTCCCTTCCAGGGGACTCTTGCTAATACTGTCTAATTATGCCACAGATTACACACGCATTCTCCCTCCGTGATGAATTATGGAGAAATAAAATAAGTTATCTCAGATACGCCTTTGATCGTGCGCAAACATCTTCAAAATCTGATCCATGTCCACAAAGTTTCTTGGCTGAGAGCAATTGATGTGAAGTGGGAAAACATGTTACGTCATATCAAGTTTTAGGGAACTGTAGATGACTATACAGAACTTTGACACAGAGAACTCAGATGTCTTTAGATCAACAACAACATATGGTCAGAATGCAAAACATTTGCATTTATGTGTGTGGGTGGTTTTGTGCACTTTCAACAGAAAGGGAGAGGAAGAAAGACTATTACAAAGCACTATTACATGTGTCACCAAATCACTAAATATACATCGACACTGGCGTTCATCATATGTTTTTGTATGTTTGAAAATGCACATGTGGTTTTTTTCATGCCTATAGAAAATCTCTCCCATGCTCAATATTTATGGATATTTGTGTATTCCGTCAGCCTGTGACCTTTTTGAATTGACCTTTAGGGATACACAGAATGTCTCAAGAGCATCTCAGAGTGGGCTCAAAATGATGCCATGCATCACAGTGGCCTCCCACACCATAGAAATTAGCCTCTTTCATCATCGGTAGTGCGCAAGGTCAAATTATTGGTAAGCACGGCCACTATAGGTCATAAGGAGCCTCAGTTGCACTCTGACAGCCCAATTACCCCATGGAGGTGTGCGGGACTAGGTTTTCCCGGTGGGTCTTACATCATTAAAGACTCTGCAGATGCCTCTTTTGTCTTTATCAGTGGTGGGATCATTTGTTGAAATATAGGGGTCACTTGGAGGAATACAGAATCTACAGTTTTTACTTTGTTGTTAAATGTGGGGCAGATTAATGAAATACTGTGATAGTCAGTCAAAGACGTCTCAGTCAACACTAGCCCAAGTCTATTCAAAACTGAAGTACATTCCATTTTGTTTTCCCTACATTACTGATTTTAACTGACTACAACATCTTTCTGTCTCTCTCATCCATTTGAAAGGAGGTTTTACTGCAAAAAAACGCCTTTATGGGAAGAGCTACAGTATTATAGCAGCATTTACACTTACAGCTGTGAAATTGCATATTTTATTGCCTATAGGAGAAGTTGTTTGAACCTGGAAATGGAAGGTGACCTTTATTCACCGCCACAAGGTAAAGATTGGCTCAAATTATGTTACAATATAATAGAAGTAGTATAATCTGAATGAAAACGGTACACATACAGTTACCAATTCTTGCCTGCCTCTCTCTCTCTATCTGACTTCATCAGTCTACACCTTCTAGTGGTGGATAAAGGAGTGGGGGGGGGTTATTTTCAGGTGTAAGATATAAATGTATATATTGTCTATATTGCTACATCTAGTAAAACATATAATTTTCCTTCCAGTGACAAATGTCTTAATTTTACCTGAATAATTGTTCACTTCACAGGAAACAAAATCTGCCAGAATTTCACAGTTCTGCAGAGTTCCTGGAAAAATAGTGACCTTACATACAGTAGGCACAGGAACAATTAACTGAATTGCGTTAGCTTTATAGTGCACATACTGTAGCTCTTTCCACAGTGCACCTTTTTCATTTGCAATTAACATTAAGCTGACGCTTAGGGAAAGTGCTAGTGTCGGCTCTCTGTATTGTTGTGAAGCTAATTAGCGAGAGTTACTCCCATTGCTCCCTACGTTGCTCCTTTGTTAAAAGTTTAAGTGTTTGTGGCTATCTCACACAACGCCATGCTTTTAGTGCTGAAGGGAAGTTGCAACAGTGAGTCCTTGCTTTTGAATAAAAGGATAAAAAGATACATCGATACTGTACAGCCTTATTTCCATGTACACCTCTAGGGGTGGCATTATTTGAATAGCATCCAACATAATAGACAATTCACTGACGGTGAGGTAGGTTTTGTTTTATTCTCTCCACCTCTGATGGATGCCCTACAGCAGCATTAGCAAACCATTTACATAATCACTTCCCAGTATACTGTATACACACAGGGGACATTATAGATGACTGTATATAAAGTTTCAAATCATGTCATCAGAGCTGAAGCACAGTGCATCACTAACTCAGTGCAACACAGAAAGGCAAAGTGTTGCTGCTGCTGCTGTGGTTTCACTGTGGCCAGCAGTGAGGAGAGGGTCATTGTTAGGAAGCTGCTGACTACCAAGTCAGTAGTTCTGTAATCCAATACTGTGTTTGGTATATGGTTCAGCCACGTAATATTATTGCATTTGTAGTAGGATTAAACCAGGTACTCTGTTTAATAAGCATTATATCTGGATTCAGGAGAACATGTTGCATGTAGGATAATAAGCAAGAAGCAGAGTCAGCCTGAAGCCATGTTTTGATGTCAAAGAGATCTCTCAGCAGAGAGCATTTAAACTCAAACCTCACTCTTTTTCTCTGTCTCTCTTTCAGTCTGAAGCAGTTTCAAGAGTACACATATACCACACAAACACAGCGTAAAGCAGTCACTCTAACAGTGTATTTAGTGCATTAAAGACAATGTACATTCTGCTGCTACAGTATACACAAAGACTAGAATCTCTAAAACCTGCACACTTGTCAGCTAGTGAAAGTTCTCCCAAAAGTATTTAACTCCTTATGTTGTAGCACAGCCAATACCTGTTAGCTTGATTATCTGTGCAGGTGAGAGTTTGCAGGAGTGGGAGGAGCCACCTATTGGTGAGTTTTTACAGGACCAGACATAATCACCTACTGAGGCAGAGTCTCCACATACTGTATGGGTACAGATTATCTTCTGGGTTCAGGCCTATGTAGTAGTTCATTGTTTACTTGGCTTAGTGTTTAGTGTAAGCACAACTAATAGGGATACTGATTATTTCTCCTGACCCTCCCCAGCCACACAGAACAGCCATTGTTTGGTGTTGTGTACTGTAATAAACACAATGGCTATTCATGTAGTGCCTACCTCGATTTTCACAGGTTCAGACTCTCCCCTCTATAAGCAGCATGGATTTTCATGCTCCTGACTGGGCTGGGAAGATTAATGCAGCCAGGCATAGAATATGAAAATATGATTTACTGTTCTATGGTTTGACAAAGTGGGGGTATGTAAAATAGTGATTTTCCATTCCTTTATTGTGAAAATACACATGTCAAAATCTTGCTTCTGTGTGCTTCACAGAAGCAAACTGCTCTGTCAGTCAAAAATGGAAAATGCTCTCTGACTTCATATCCCACATCATCTCTATCTGATAAACGCTGGCCCTTTTTCTTCAGCTTGGCAGTAACATAAAATCACTGTAATTTAAAAATATGAAGGCTGTTTGTATTATATATAAAACATGTGTTGGTCTGGTAATAATAGTGATACATTAAGAAGAAAATTCACCATTTTGTGAAAAGGACAGTATTTTTTGCACTGCATTATTGTGCCTTAGACTTTATTCAACAAAAGGGAATTTAGGGGTTAAATCTATTATTAACAGTGTGAAGACAGACTTATGCATAATTTACATTCTGCCTCAGAGCAAGCATTTAGCTCTGTTGATTGCACTGCAGTCAAGCCAGAATTGAGTTAATTTTCATTCGTTGCAATAATGTGAGTTCTAAGGACTTCCACTGTGTCACTGCATTGCTTTCTGCTAATAGTTCTGGAGTAGAAATGAGAAGTGCCATTATGAAGGCAAATGTAGACTTGGAGGATGGTTTTCGTAGCTTAGTGATACTTGCTTGCTAGAGGCTACCAGACACAGACTGATTCATTCATTCAACAAGGGGTTCGACTGAGCAAACAAGTTTTTCATATTGTGATTCTCTTTGTCTTCCGGGAAAACGAACCCAAAGTGAGTTACAGATGCCACGCTCATCCATCACCATCATTTAGTTTCCCATCAGTTCCTCTTCTCTCTACAAGCCAACACATGTAAATACAAAATGCACATCTACAGCACAGGCAGCTCATGTACACACTCACCCACACAAGCGGCAGTTTCTTGTAGTCCTTTTCTTTATGTATGGACACACACACATGTACATCAGGAAAAAACAATATTTGCTAAATACCTGCCCACATATGCTCATGAAAAATACTGTAAACACATACTTGTATACCCACATCTCAGCCACACACAGCCATACACACACTGTCATACACACAACCTCTGTCTTGCCTTCTGTGTGTACAGCGAACAAGGACGCATGTATTCCCCTGAGGGTTCGGATCTCATGTTATCGTGTTCACTGAGCTCCAGCACTCAGCTTCATAAAAGACTCCAGTTCCACACGTACAATCCATGTTCCTGTGCAATGTGCCTGTCCTTGTAATGGCACATGAAGTTGTTCCTTGTCCCTGTAGTGTACCAGTGAGTGTGTATGTGAGGGTGCGTGGAGTCTGGAGCTGTGTGTGTCTGCATGTCATGCTTCTCTACCTGTGTGCATTATGTGTGTGTTGTATATAATTGTTTGTGTAAGTTTGTGCAGTGTAACTGTCCCCCCAAATCTTCCATACGAAGGAAATGGTTAATTTTGGATGTTCATGTATTCTTATTTACGCATCTGTCATTTACGTTATACTCATGAGCTGAGACGGTATCATGCTGGTTGTGTTATGTAGGACAGCAGACAGTTACTTCATGAGTACGTCATTGTCATCGTTACTTTAAAACTGGAGGAATGTGATGAAATGAATGGAGGAAGACTGGACTTGATGGATATTGTAATTTGTTCTCTCTATTTTCCTCTGGTGTAATGTGTTTGAAGTTTGTGCTGAAGAGAAAAAGGGGAGTGGCAGACTTAAAAGAAGAAGAGAGGGAACAACCAGTGTAAAAAAAAAGAGGAATAAAATTAGTAATTAAAATTAAAATACATTTTAGCTGTGTATACTGCTGGGTAGCTTGTGAATTTCGCACCAGGGATCAATAAAGTCTTATCTTAACCCATAATAATACATCATAATTTATTTGTTGATTATATTGTGTATTATCAACCTGAATCTGCAAAGTAACTAGTAACTATAAAGTATAAAATAGCTTAACATTAAAATGCAACTAATTTCCACATTAAATTCTTTGTGTGCTACCTATAAATTACATGCATTGGAAACACTGGTGTGTTGGTGGTGTGTGGGTGATATGGTGGTGTGATGTGTGTGTGTGTGTAATTCAACTATGTTTTCATGCAGGAGATGAGAAAAAAAAATACATTTAGCAAAACACCAGACTTGGTGACTTCAGATATTGCTGGGTATTATATTATCCTCATTCTTTGGAAATTAAATGGAACCAGGCGGAAATGTGTGTGTGTGTGTGTGTGTGTGTGTGTGTTTGTCCATATTAGTGTTAGCTATCAAGATGGGAGCATTGGCACGGGGTCTACCATGGGCGCAACCAAGTGTACAACTGGGAGGGTGGTCACACATTTATGTTTTCCTTAACAAAATAAATGTGAAATAACAAGAGACAGATCCGTTGACAGAGTTCAGAAAAGGAGGACATATTTAACATATTTTATACTGTGTATTTGGGGGGACAGATTGGTATTTTCTCAGTGTGTGGGGGGGGGGGGGGGCACGAACTCCCCAAAGAATGTGTGGCTATGCCCTACAATAGATATTCCTGATTATTCTTCAAAAAGAGTAAAATGCACCCAAAACACAGGGAGCTGGAGACAGTGAGGCAGACAGAGAGAGTGGAAGAGAAGGAGACAGGCTGAAAATGGATATTATAGAAAGTGGGAAATATGGAGAGAGAGAGAGAGAGAGAGAGAGAGAGAGAGAGAGAGAGAGAGAGAGAGAGAGGTATGCAGCCAAAATATCAAACTTGGCTTTCTCAAATACAGGAAGAGTAAAATGAGAAGAGACACAGGGAGTGAGAGTGTGTAAAAGAGGAGAAGTCCAAATTGCACTTTTTAAAGCTCATAAGCACATAACCCCACTCACATATCTTTCCCTCTCACACACACTCGTACAAACAGTGCTCCCATCTCGACATGACAGCAAAAGGCGGGCAGGGGATGTCTTACATGTAAAAGCAGTGTGTTTATGCAACTGAGACATTGGATTACACAACTAAGTGTTGCTTTTGTCTGTAAATTCGATCATCTGATGGTGCTTCAGTTCACGTCTACTGATTTTAAATGCCAACGACGTGTGTGGCAACTGAAGTACCATAGCGCCATCTGTTGACTGCAACAGGCAACAACAGCTGACTGCAGCAGCAGTGCCGAGCAGTGCACCAAGGGTGCAAAATATAAGAAACCCCTCTCTGTTCAGTGGCACTAAACCCACTCTTATCCTGTCTCCTCCCACTCATTTGCATAATCCGTTAAGATTGGCTAAATAGGTTTATATACATTTTGAGCCTGTGTACTGTAGGATATATACTGGTGAAATTAATATTCAACAGCTTCTGCAGCATGCTGTCTTTACCTATTAAAAGGGAGCATTTCAGGGAGTCTCTAGTTTAAATGGATTTGGTTTTCGGGTGAGGGTTGTACTGGATAATATTCTTGTTTGTTTGTTTTTTTTAAACACACACACACACAGTGGAATCCATAAGTTATCTTCTTTCTTTCATTTTCCTTTTCTGGCACACTGATTTGAAGTGAAACAATGACCCCCTAGGTGCTCATTTGCAGCTTTAATGTGAGGGTGTTAGCAAAAGCATCAGATGAATTGTAGGAAATACATTTAATATGAACAAATGAACACAAACTTAAAGTCATTAGTCATTTAATACTTTCAGAATCATGGACGTTTGGGCTTGATGTAGCTCGTAAGTAAAAGCACACAGTTAAAAACACAAGTACAAAAAAACAGTATATCAGTACTGGAAGTAGCAAAGCGCAAATATGTGCATGTGTTAGAGTATAAAGTCCTTCACTGCATGTTTATCGTGTTAAAGTCATTTGGAATAAATG
Source organism: Macquaria australasica (assembly GCA_005408345.1). Taxonomy (NCBI): domain Eukaryota; kingdom Metazoa; phylum Chordata; class Actinopteri; order Centrarchiformes; family Percichthyidae; genus Macquaria; species Macquaria australasica. The sequence goes on from SEMN01000287.1 coordinate 396,250, forward strand.
GGAGCAATTGTTATGAAGGGTCCTGTGTGATGAGTTGTTCTTTTCAAACAGGGAGAAAGTTGTACCAGGATGTAATGTTGAAAGTGAGGACGACTCAGCCGTTAAAATGTCTTTCCTGACATTAATATTGTTGAGTTTTCAGCAAAGAGAGGAGAGGCTGGGCCTTCTGGTACACCGAGTCACTGTGCTGAGAAAAGGACAGGACTCTGTCTGTTTCAATGCCAAAGTGTCTAATGGTCCCCACCTGCTTCACAACTTGCCTTGCCCACTACACAGCTCTTTTTCATGGAGACATTTCTTTCATTCAGTTAGTTACTGGATAGAATTTGAGAGACATCAACAGACGCTTGATATTTTGTCACGTACTGCAGCTCCACTTCTTGCTCGCTTTGGTGGCTTTTGTCTCCACTCTGGTCTTCAGGAAGTGAAGGTATTTCCTTTGTTTCTGTAAACTTGTGGACACCCTCAAGTTAACGCTGAACGTTGCCACTAACTTTATAGACTACAGAGCCAACACACACAAAAATGTGTCACTGTCCAAATACCAGCAGAATGCACTGCACATCTCAACTTTAGTGTCTTTAGCTTTAGTGTCTTGTTAAATGTTAACTGCAGTATTCTACATGTTGAACTTCAAGTGACCACATTTTCCCTTTTATCTGCATTATAATCCAGATTTTTTTCATCCTTTCTTCATAAAATACACTGCAAGATTTCTGTCAATTCACTCTGTCTTGCTGAGTCTTTTATTCTATACCTCGCCATCTCACCGTCGCCTCTCCCTTTTTACGACACAATGTTCCTCACATCCATGTCTCCCGTCCACCTCGCTCTCTCCCAGCTCCTATCTCTAAGCCCCAACTCCATTCCTGTTGTCTCATTTCCTGTTTGTTGCTCACCCAGTCTCTCCCTCTAATGTTCATGCTTACATCATTTATATCTCCGTCTCATTCTCTGCTCCCAGAGGCACTGACAGCATGAAGGATTTATCAGGGGACAGAACAGGCTGTCTGAGGATGTGCATGACCGTCAACAAAAACTGTCACAAGTGAGCATTCATACATACATGTTACAAACAAGTAAATTTAGGAAAGTGCTATAATTTAATGCCCTTAAATTGGCCTAACGGGATGAAATCCTTTTTTTTTCAAACCTTCCTATAATATTCAGTATTCACTGCAAATGCTGCATTCGAGTTCCACCATACTGCTAATGTATTAGTGAGCACTTTACCTTGCAAATGTACAAAGACAGTGCATGAATGTACATTTGCGACAATAAAAGCCAAACAATGGCCGCATCTGTTCGACTGGGAAGAGTCAACTCTTCAGAGACAAACCAATCTGGACGTAATGGCCCAGTTTTGCTTAATTAATCTGTTTCTTTTATCTTATACTTTTTAACTGAAAGATGAAAGACAAACATTAACATACCAACACAAGGCTGCCTGAAAGTTGCTATTTGGACATAGAAGATAAAAAGAAAAAAAACAAAAGACAACAAAAATGCAAGGCAATTCCTGTGTTGGGCATTAACACATAACTCAATTCAAACTGTAATCTCTTACTCTACTTGTTAGTAAAAAAAAGTAATTACATTACAGTTACTAATCCCAGTAACGCTTTTATCAGCTTGTTTGCTGTCTTACCCAGTGTTGATCCTAGACTCTGGGGGGCCCCAGGCAAAGAAACCCATCGAGGCCCCGGTTTGTCTCCAGTTCTCCCACTTAAGGGCTTGGAGACAAGAACACCAAATGCAAACACACATACTCACATTATTCCAACAGAACTGCAATTTTCACATTTTGATCAATAGCATTGTTTGATCAAAGAGTCATGAAAAACAAAATTGCAAAAAATGCAAATTTGTAGATGAGTCTCCTGCAAGGAAGACACACACACACACTCAGCCACACAGGCTCATTGCAAAGAGAGTGACTCATTCCCTCACTGGTCAAATACTGTATGAGCTTGGTAATGTGCTGAAATTATTGATCTGACAAAAGGACCTGACAACCCCAGCTGGTCTGAAACAAAAAAGAAATCAATGCTTATTTTACCCACTGGACCACACACAAAAGCACTCGTACAGACACCCACATTTTTCACATTAACAATACGGACCCTTTTGCCACCTGCTGCGCTTCGCACACATATGCATACATGCTCTACCTGATGAGCGTGCTATTATAGTAGGTAGAGAGGCTCAAAATGATGGCAATGTTTATATATTTATGCCTTTCAGTGTGGTTTAGAAAGAAAAAATCTACCATCTGTAGATCACAATACTATTTGAGTCATCTTTGGGGACTCAAGACACACAGGAAAGTTACTAGGATTTAGGAGATTATTCAATTAATCATTTAGCCTATAAAAGCTTTTCTGCCTCTCCACTCACTTAGTCCACCCTGCCGTCCTTCTCCTCCTCTTCCTTTGCAGTTACACTTTGAAAAGTTTTTGTTTTCACCCTTCCCTAACAGAATTGCTCCCTGTATTTTCTGAATTAAATCAAAACCAGTGTCCTCTTTATATTTTTCCTCCTCACAATTGTTAACACAGATAACAAGTTAACCGCTCCTTGAGTTTAACAATCAATTCAATTCGCCTTTTTCTTTTCCATCATACATTCTTCCGTTATTGCATTTTGTTTTATGCTCTTCCAGCACACCAGGGAACAAGTGTGTTATCTTTTCAATAGACCTACAGTATATCAGTCCACTTAGTTTTTCACTTGATGTCTTATTTTTTCTGTCCTATTCTTGTTTCTCCCAAAGCCTTTCTTTTCTCAAGATTATGAATGTGACAATCCACAACATATTATGTACACATGCAAACAGTGTTGAAATTGTCTGCACATACATTCATTGTACTGTGAAATCTACTGAAGTGAATTGATGTCATCTGATATGTGCAAATGCATATGAACACACATAGACACACACTATACTAATCATATTGCACACAGTAACAATGTGAGTGTATACATATGCCTAAAGGAATATAATATGAGCATTTGCACACATACGCATAATGTGTGCACACAGTCATGCATACACACACACAGGATGGATGCAGCCTGATAATTGGCAACAGGTTTCAATTGACTTATTTTATCTAGGAGTGTATTGAATTTCTCTCCTTCCCTTATTAAGACAGGGGATTGAAACCAGCTCAGATATCAAGGCTGGCACAGACTCTCTGATTGTCTCTGCCACTTAATGGGAGCTTTACTCCCCCTTTCTTTTTAAATGATTTTTCTTCTTCTGAGAGACAAGAGAGGTCGGAGGACCAAGGCTGAGATGGGAACCGGGAGAAACAGGATTATTAAAACCAAAGGTTCAACTTCTTTCTGTTCTTTCTAATGGTCTTACTGGTAGTGGAAACACTTTTAAACATTACTCAAGGTTTTGCCACTTGATGCAAAGGTAAATCTCTGAAGGTGTTGCATTCAACAAAATACTGTGGCTATGTAAAGAGTGTCCCTTCTGTTTCATCATAAGGATAATAGTATTAGGTTCCCATTAAATGAAGAGTTGTCCTCTTAAGGACTTTTCCGTAGTTCTAGTAAAAAATTAATAATAAACATTTTTTTTAAGTTAAGAATTTGAAAGGTTTTCTTTTAAAATACATACAGGAGCAATGTTTGAGGAAACACTTAGCATGTTCAAATATGGTCTCAAACATTTAACCTAGACAACTAGGCCCGTGTGTGTGCATGTGCGTGGTTGTGTATTTGTGTATGCATGGCCCGCAGCCACTAATAATCTTTCTTGTCCCAAATGTCATATGGTCACGAGACGCAGCAACGTGATAGGGCAACACCTTCCTTTTGTCCTTGTCTCACAGGCACACACACACACACACACACACACACACACACACACACACACACACACACTTCTTCAGACACATTAGGAGACTTTATAAATTGTAATTGCGTCACATAACAGATTTCAGTTTTCTGTTTGAGGAAATAGCATATCATATAACTAACATCTCCCTCATGATACTAATGTCAATGCCTCCAATCTAAAAAGAATTATGTAATCTGACATTAATATGCACTGAAAAATGTTAAATGACTCAGTGTGGCCTGTGAACTCTCTGGTGAGAGCTGGAGGCGAAACAGGCTTAATGTGAAAATAAGGTCAGCTTTGCTAAGCTCTAAGCAACTTAGACTTAATATGATTGGGTCCTGACGATAAATATATATTCTACTTAAATCTAATTCAACTAGTGCTAGAAAAAATGACTAATACAAACACAAAGTGAACTTTTTAACGTTGAGGAGGCATGCTGCTGGCATGCGTGGTCAAACTCTAGCCTCACTACAGGGGAGACTAATAGCCATAAGCGATAATTACAAGTGGACAATATGCTGCCCATCACTCCCACCCATGATCAGGATTTGTCCTCCAGCTGCATTAGATCAACAAGCCTAATGTAAAGTGGCCTAAATAGCCTTTAATGTGCACCAGCCATAACCAATAGAGATAAAGAGAAACTGTTGCATTTTGCAGCATGTCAAACTTCTGCTGTTAAACATTATGCTGAAAATCACTGTAATGGAAATACATACTGTCCAATACACACATACACGCTGACGTGCAGAAAATGGCACATCAGCTGCATAATTACCACAATTACCACACGACCATGCTGGGAATGAGGTTAATACAGCCAATCACATTGAATCCAACACCATGCATGCCGTCTCATGGAGCCGCTGACACAAATGGCATTGATTTTTAAAGTGTGTGACACACACAAGTCATAGCTTGCCATTGCAATTATGACACCCCCCTGTACTGTATGTGGAATAATTCGTGTGCATAGACGAATACTCAAAATGCATCATAGTCAATGACACTTTCTGGGAAGTTTTAGGTTCAGATTTGTACAGTATGAGATGCCTCTAACAAACTTAACAGCAGAAAGACGGACAGGTAAACTGGATGAAAGAGAGGCTACACTCAACATGATGATCACTTGTACTTAATTATCATGCAGCTGCTGCACATACACACAGACACACGCAGCCACAATGTGAATGTGTTTAATTCGGTCAATGATATCAGCATCAGCACTTGTGATATCTTCTTGATGAGTCATCACCAGAAAACAATGCAAATGCCATACACAAAGACCGCTGCGTGTCATTTCAATAATGACTCCTCCTTTTTCAGGTAAGAGGCAGAATAGTTCGACCTAATTTGCATACATCAAACTCACATGCAGCCATACTCTCAGGAGGATTTGAGTCAATCACACTGTTGGCAACATTTTCCTCCCCTCACATCTATTGTGGAGCCTTTGTAAAGAATGACAAATGGTAATGTGTGATAAAAGTCATATGCTCATTTCAGAGACATTGTTGCATTGTCTCTGTGGCAGGCAGGGTTAAATGTCGGATGACAAACACCTCTAATGCGCCCAAAGGCAGCAAAGACCTGAACTAGAACTGCCCCACTTATCCATAAATGCCCTACCACGAATGTGACCTTTTAGAAAACCATTTCACATCCAGTACCAGATGTTACGAGCCGTTCTCACATTTTCTCAATGTCTTGTCACTATCATCTTGTTTCTCACTCTAATTCCCCTCCTGTTTCATGTCTTTATAATCACCTGTGTCCTGTATGTTGTTTCCGACTGATTTTTTCATTCACTTCTTTTTTCCCCTTCTTTTATTCTTTTTATGTTGTTTCCACTTCACCTCATTCTTTTACTCTTTCCTCGCCTTCCCCTTATTTTTTGCGGTCTCCCCCATTTCTCTCTTTCATTCTAGTGCCTCGAGCACCTCTATTCATTTCGCTGACATTCGATTGTCAGACGAGGACTTGTTCCAAACGGCCCAATTTGACCTTATTTTGGAGTGAGGAGAAAATCGCTTACTCTCTTACTCCTCTCTTTCTCTCTCCCTTATTATTTTAACTTCTCCAAGTCTCCCGTATGTGTGTGTGTGTGTGTGTGTGTGTGTGTGTGTGTGTGTGTGTGTGTGTGTGTGTGTGTGTGTGTGTGTGTGTGTGTGTGTGTGTGCATTACCCTGTCGATACACCACATGTGCAAAGCAGAAATCTGTAACTTTACACATTGCCACTGCAGAGGACCAAGTGTCCAACTTGTTACATTGTTTGATCTCGACTTTGTTGATATTCAGCTCTCTCCAAGTGAAATAATATCTTTCAATTCACCAGAACAGGTAGGATATAATACCAACAATGTAATCAGCATTCTCCATTAGTAGAGCATGGATTTGAGCCCCAATCTTTGTGTTTCACAATACTCCACTATGCAGATGGGATATAAAAATTACAGTGCATCCGGAAAGT